>CM040405.1:29969229-30569229 GCA_022702515.1 Ilyophis sp. 1 JC-2022 | reverse complement strand
TACAATTCAGCACAGCTCTACGGACCTCATATCCCACTGACCCACCCAGGAGCCCAGCCAACGTAAACTGCCCACCCTTATCCCCAACCAGTTTCCTAAGACTCTCCCTCTCCCTGATATATGTCTGACATTCTAGCAGAACGTGCCTGACTGTTTCTTTATTACTACAATGAGGACAGTTCTCACTGCCTTCTCGTCGCGTTATTGCTCGGATGTCACTGGTAATGCCACTGCGACGTCGCCGGCTGTGACGGGTTGCGTTCAAATCAGAAATGTATCCTTTTTTCCTGTCGTCCCCTTCCCTTGCTTCAAGGGGGGAATCCTCAAATGCCAGGATGAAATATGGCAGCCACACTAAGTGTGATTCGGATCCAATTTTAAAAAGGGGAGGGAGTAATTATATTCCCTCGCTCCCTCGTTTATCCTCCCTTCCACCAAGGGTATAAAATGCAAGCTTCCAGCAAGAAGGGAATCTTACAATGCAGTGTTCCACATGGAAAAAGTGGGCGGTCACCACAGAACTATATGGCGGTCACATTTCAACTCTATGGTGTTGCACTTCCGAAATGTTGCGAGAGCGGTTCCGTTTTTGTTTGTTTCTCGTCAATCCTCACTTGCAGAGCACCTTTTAAGTTTGCTTGCTGCACCTAGCAAATTGCGTCACAAGATATCTCCCTCGAGGGAAGACAGCAAGGGAAGGGAGCGTGTTAAATTGGATTCGAATGCAGCCCAAGGCTGCGGTCCAATCCGTTAAATGTTCTGCCCTCCTGCACTTCCCCTCGCAACTTCAATTCAATTCAATTCAATTTTATTTATATCGGGGTTTTTACAGAGAACTGTTACAAAGACGCTGTACATGGAAACAGAAGGAAAATATAACAAAAAAAACAAGCCTTAGCCCCCAACCAGCAAAACGAGGTATAAAACTCCCCGGTCGGGGAGAAAAAAACAGTGGCGAGAAAAAAGTCCCCAGTGGGAAGAAATCTCGGAAGGAACCTGGCTAGAGAGGGGGTGCCCATCCTTCGCTGGCTGGCTTGGTTTCAACTAAAGTTGATGAACTGGATAGTAGTAGAGAGTAATAAGGGATCTAATAAAACTAGCTGATAAGTAAGAATTCCAAAGAAAAGTATGTAAAATGTTCAATTCAAAATGTTCAATTCAAAGGGGCGGGTGGTGCATCTGGGACTCCGGTCGCATCAAGTCGGGAGGATAAACCAAAAGAGGGACAGGACTGGAGCAGTCTGCAAACTCTGGACGAGGGACATGACTGGAGCAGTCTGCAAACTCAGGGCAAGGAGGGCACGGGCCGGAGTAATCTGCATGCAGCTCAGGATGAGAGAGAGGAAAAAAAGAGGGTTAGCCTAAGGATTTGCGACCTAATACTAATATCTCAGTCTTATCCGAGTTCAATAAGAGAAAATTTTGGGTCATCCAGGCCTTTACATCTTTAAGATAGGTCTCTAGTTTAGACAACTGGACAACTTCACATGGCTTAACTGATATATAAAGTTGTGTGTCTTCTGCGTAGCAGTGGTAGTTAACACCATGTCTACTTATAATGTTCCCAAGAGGGAGCATGTACAGGGAAAAGAGCAGAGGACCCAAAACCGATCCTTGCGGTACTCCAAAGTTCACCCTAGAAAATTCAGAGGATTGATTGTTTACCCTAACAAACTGAGATCTATCATAAAGATAAGATTTAAACCACATAAGAGCATGCCCGGTGAGACTAACAAAATTTTCTAGCCTGTGGAGGAGAATATGATGGTCTATAGAATCAAAGGCAGCACTCAGGTCAAGTAAAACAAGAATAGAAATACAGCCACAATCCAGAGAGAGGAACAAGTCATTCATTACTAGGGCAAGGGCGGTCTCAGTGCTATGGTGTTTTCTGAACCCAGATTGAAACCGCTCATACACGCTATTAATATGTAAAAATGAAGAAAGCTGTTGCGCTACACATTTCTCAAGAATCTTTGATAAAAATGGGAGGTTTGAAATGAGTCAATAATTGTCCAGGATAGTGGGATCCAAATTTGTTTTTTTAAGTAGTGGCTTCATTTCTGCCAATTTAAAGGATGTAGGAACATGGCCCGATAGCAGTGATGAGTTAATTCGGTGAAGAATTGGTTTGATGAGCATAGGCAATAGCTTCTTCAATAACTTTGTGGGTATGGGGTCTCGAAGACAGGTGGATGATTTCGAAGAAGACAATAACTTAATACGTTCGCTCTCAAGTATGGGAGTAAATGATTCAAGACGTTCAGTGTGTCTAGGAGGCAGTTCTATATTGTAAAAATCATGACCACTAACTTGTGTGATCTTTTTCCTAATTCCAATTATTTTATCACTAAATAAATTTAAAAAGTCATTACTGCTACATGAAACTGGAATTTGAGGGTTAGTTGCTGCATGATTATTGTTAGTTTAGCAACTGTTCTGAATAGAAATCGGGGATTAGCTTTGAAAAATAAGAGGACCTAGCATTGGAGAGAGCATGCTTATAGGTACTAAAACTCTTTCCAGGCCAAGTGGAATACCTGCAGTTTAGTGGAATGCCATTTGCGTTCAAGCTGACAAGACTTTTGTGTAAGAGCCTGCGTGTGGTCGGTGTACCAGGGGCAAGCCTCTTCTCAATTACGTTTTTCTTTTTTAACGGAGCAACTACATCAAGGGTTTTGCGTAGAGCAATATCTAATTCCTCTGCCAGATCATCAGTTGACAGGGAGCTGGCTGAAGTGTCTAAATCAAAGTAATCTGGTAGCACATGAATAATGTTTCTAGTAGTGGAGGTAGTGATAGTGCAACCTGTATACGTTCTAAATTCAGATGCAACAGGGTGGGCTACTTTTACATGCAAAGTAATGAGGAAATGGTCAGACAGAATATGATTATGCGAGTTAATTTTTACATTAACAATATCAATACCAAGACTTAAGACCAGGTCTAAAGTATGACTACAATAATGTGTGGGTAAAAGGATCATCTGTATTTTCAAAATGCAGGTTAAAATCACCCAATATTAACACTTTGTCATGACTTACAGCTAAATGAGAAAGGAAATCTGCAAATTCATGAATGAAGCCAGAATATGGGCCAAGACTGTCTATAGACAGTCACAAGTAAAATAGGCTGAGGGCGGTTTCTACCAACCACTGCTGGCTGAGTGCTCATAACTAACACTTCAATTGAATCAAATGCATACTCTAATTTTGGAACTGACTGAAAAATAATAACAGCAACCCCACCCCCTCTTCGACAGTGATGGTGGTTCTGGCTATATATGAACCCAGGTGGAGCGGATTCATTTAATGTAAAGTTCTCATCCGCTTTCAGCCATGTTTCAGTTAAACATAATACATCAAGACAGCAATCTGCGATTAGTTCATTCACAAGAGTTGCCTTGGAGCTAAGGGATGTTATATTACTGTACACTTTTCAGATCACGTTGTCATAAAATTTCTTATTACCGTGAAATATCTCTGGCTGTGTCTGAATCTACTGCGTCCTGTGTCTCCTGTGTACTGGCAGATGTGTGCTGTTTAATGTGTACCGCTTGTATCACAAGCGTGTATCGCTTGTTTGATTATATTCTGTATTTGCTTTTGAACGTTCTGTGAAGCACTCTGTACATTCGTGTTGAGAAGGGTGCTATATAAATAAACTTTACTTACTTACTTAGACTATGGGGGCTTTTTGGAACCAGAGGAGCATGCGCACTGGGTACCTAAACATGCAGACACAATTGGAATGAAAAAAAAATTGGTCCCTGGAGAGTAATTCGTTCGGTGTGAAGAAATTCTTGAACTTAAAAGAACTGTATAGTATAAATATTATAATTTGGCCTGGGTAATTTCATTGTTTTTAAGGGACTTCAATGGGGAAATTAGCTTTTTGGCACCATAGGTTGCAATACCTCCGGCGATCACTGGAGTTTGCGAGCTTCAGGAAAATTTCAATTCCTGGTCCCCTGGGTATTACGACACTTCCACAGTATGGTTGGAAAATAGTATGGAGCACCCTTCTCAACACGAATGTACAGAGTGCTTCACAGAACGTTCAAAAGCAAATACAGAATATAATCAAACAAGCGATAAACAGGAGCGGAAACGAGAGAAGACGACTAGCAGCCAGACATAGGCACGGCCATCTTGACGTTTCCTACAAACTATGCAAACTGCATAGTTACAGCAGGGTGGGGTGGGGTGGGGGTGGGGGTGCAAGAAAGAGGAAAAAAGGAAAGGGGCTGGGGGAGGGGGTGGGGAGTGGGGAGTGGGGAGTGCGAGCAAGGGAAGAGAGTGTGTTAAATTGGATTCAAATGCAGCCCATGTCACATGTTGTTTTTGTGTTATTGAAAACGTCAGCGCAGCTGCACGCCATATATAAGTAACCAAAATGTTTGCGTACTTCTTGAAAAGTATGCTCCCGAATATACTCAGTGAAACCCCGGAAGTAAGTTTATCATACGGGGGTTTTAAGTATACTACGTTTAGAGAAAATGTTGCCCACATAAAGAGTAATTCCACCCAAAAACAACATTAACCTTATTGAACAGATCAAGGCACATGTCTTTCTTTAATGTCTTTCTTTGTGGCTGGCCAAAAAAAGTTATTTGAATATAAAGTTTGGTAGAGGTATCCATCATTTTGACGTATATCTCTACCACTTCCTCGTTTTTGAACGACTACAGTGTTTTCAAGTGGGCATGTAAATTACATAGCAAGTAGGCGGAGTCAACCAGGGAAGAATTGCTGCCTGCCTCACTGTTCTGAATAGGGATGCTAGATCAAGCTAGCTATCATTGCTATTTTATTATAATGTCCAAAAATTACATTGATAGGCTACGTTATTTCCTAAAGATGTTTTGGCAAACTAAACCAAACAGGACTCGAGTGCTGTCGGTTACAGAGTGGAGCTCCTCCTCCGGTATTCCCTGATTCCCTGTAGCCTACATCTTCCTGTCTTATTGAATCATCCGGTATGGAACCATGTCAACTCATGTTACATTATGATACGTGACCATTAAGTAGGCTAACATTAGCGAGCTGACCATAATTTAACAATTTCGCTCTGAGCATTTGATTACAGAAGCAATGTATTTTTTCTGGGCTAGTGCGTTAGGTTTCTTGACATAAAACAAATTGGTTTTAAAATGTTTGCCATGGAGTAGGCTATAGCTAACCTTTTTGACAGTATACGGGCGTATAAAATTATGATACGGGATGTTTTTACCTCTCGATTTCTGAGGCCATGGGAAAAGCAAGTAGTGGAGACCTATCATCTAAAAATGCACTTTATGACAATGAACGACAAAGACGCAGTCGTCCATATACCTAACAACTATCTAACGTTAGTTATAGTGAACAGTTAAATGACTTGGCAATGTTCATGTTTATGCAATTTTGACCGAAATTAGATCGCTTAATGCTCCGTGACGTTTTAATATGGTGGCTATGACTCAAGTTAGCGATGTTACATGTTTCATTGTAAATTAATTAATGGCTAACTTAGCAATCTTTAACAACGTTAACTGTTAGGCTACTAGAAAATTATCCAAATTAAGATGAGAGCTAACCATATCATTAATGCTAACGTAGCTTAATTAGGCTATCAAAGCTGTTATGTAGGCTAGTAAGACAGAAAAACTGCAATAAAATTGCCACAAGCTCATGCAACATGACTCATGCATGCATAATTTAGGAAATTGTGGTAGGCTATCTATCTATGCATTTCTCCTGCACTCGGTTGTAAGTGTGGGTACATGTCTCAGTGTCTGTTTAACTGTTTTAAAATGAGCACCTTGCTGAATTTGTATGTACATGGTCATTATGTGAAAAGCTAAATTCAGGAATTAAATAAACTTGAATCAGACAAATAACTGTGGTGGCTAATGATTTTAATAGATAATGACAGGCATGAAAATAAGGGCAGCTCTCTCCAGAGGTTGATACCTATGTGCAAGATATCAATAATATTGGTTTCCATTTCAAAAGTGGTTTCATTAACCAACAAAATATAAATAACTACTCTTGTCCACAGTCAGCACTGCAGCTCACTGAACGGTGTCGTGCAGCACGAGTAATAGTTTGTTTACAAAAAATATTTGACATAAACAGGCCAGCAAGGGCACAGTGTGAACAAAGTAAACAATTGATACTTTACTTACCTCGTCAGAACGTAAAATTTAGTTTTGTTTTAACATAAAAATACATTACAGGCATTTAGCAGACGTTCTTATCCAGAGCGACTTACACGACTTCTTATTAGATTTCTCCATTCATACAGCTGGATATATACTGAAGCAATTCAGGTTAAGTACCTTGCTCAAGGGTACAACGGCAGTGTCCAACCTGGGAATAGAACCTGCAACCTTTCAAGCTACAAGTCCAGCTCCTTAACCATTATACTACACTGCCACCCAGAAAATATCCACACCGTGCATGCAACACAGAGAGTAGCTCTCCACCTCTCTGTCAGATATGCATTTCATATGCTTTATACTATATATTTATTTTTTAATAAAGTAGCCTATATATATATATAGTTTTTTTTAAAACAAACTAGCTAGCTAGCTACTTGCTAATTAAGCTAGACTGAAAAACGAACTATCAAAAAACAAGGGACTATCAAGCTAACTATAAAAAAATATATGCCAAAAATAAATAGGCTACTATAACTAGAATATTTTAAAAAGCTAAACTGTAAGCTAGCTATATCGCTCACTCGCTCTCTCTCCTCTCCATGCAGATCAACTGCTGCGCTGAGATTCACTTTTATAGCTGGGGCGTTGCCCGCCCTCGCTCCAAAACTTCAGGGCATAGCCACCGAACTATCGGTGGGCGTAGCTGTACAGGTTTCTATTTTGTCACTGGGAGGAATACGTCAGCTGGAGGAAATTTCTGGCCAATCACAGATTGAATGTGCAGTACCAAACGTTTTACCACTAGAGACACTTTTGAGCCAGATTCTTAAAGTTTACGCTTTTTTACACTGCAGTAATTTGTCAAGATTTGGACCAGGCTCAATCAGTAATACTTAGAAAAAACCAAATGCATCAGTTTTCATTTAAAATTAGTTGTTTTAGTGCTTTGTTACACTTTAACTGTAAGCTTTGTGGCTGTTGTAGTTAATTCTAAGGCAAGTATCTGGTACATGCGCAGTAGTTTGGAGCTATATCTCTGCTCTCACTACAAGTAGAAAGTTGGCTGAGAGCTCATTTTAATCAGGAGGATAGCTACTTTTCTACAAACCAAACATAATTTTTGGGTGCAATTCCCCTTTAACCCTTTATGGTCTGGCCCCATCCTACCTCACCGAGATCCTGCACCCATACACCCCACTACGTTCTCTGAGGTCGGCTGACCAGTCCCTCCTTGTTGCCCCCAAATCCAGGCTAAAGAACAGGGGGGACAGAGCTTTCGCTGTTATAGCCCCCAAACTCTGGAATGAGTTGCCCCCCCATATTAGGCTGGCCCAAACACTCCCAATGTTTAAATCCCAACTAAAAACCCATCTATTCTCCCTAGCATTTTAAATTGTTAGAGTCTGCTGTGTGTATTTGTTTGTGGTTGTGTGTGTTCTATATTGTGATATTTTAGCCTAATGTTTTATTATGTGTGAATTATATAGCGTGTGCATTATTTTAGCCTAAACGTTGTGTTTGCCATTTTTTATTGACTGTGAAGCACTTTGGTCAACTTTGTTGTTTTTAAATGTGCTATACAAATAAATTGGATTGGATTGGATTGGAACTACTTTCTCGTCCTGTCTACTCAACAAGCGACACAGCCCCCGTCTTGTTTACATTCTCAGACAGATGTTAGGAAAGTCTGTTACCACAGCGGCACTTTCACCACAAGCCAAATCAATTATATCTGGAAATACCCACTATTTCTTAAAGGGTTTCCGTGCTGTTATGGTTTTGAAAGCTCCGCGCAATGATGCAGGTTTGGAAAAAACCGGTAGGCCTATGCAGTAATGTTAAAGCTTTTTATTTTTTTATTTTTTTTGTTTTCAGATAGCATAATTCCCGGTGGAATTGCTGACTTGTGGCAAAAGTGTCGCCGTGGTAAAATATTTACCTAACATATCCTATGTTTGAGAATGTAAACAAGCCTGGGATTTTTCACGGTAAGAATACATTTTATGACAACGTCCCTTATAGCGATCAACCCTGGCCTAGCCCCCAGAGCTCATTGAATGCACATGCCCCAAAACCGGTAAATTATTGCTTGGCTACAAATGCGGGTTTGAAGCAAGGGGCCAAAACCGGGCTTTCGTTTTGAAGCTCGCTTCCTGGGCTGCTGTCCAATCCGTTAAAGAGATACTGCAGAGCCTTTTCTAAAGACTTTTTTACCGCTTCAATTTGAACTGGAACACATGAGTAGGTGTGGTCATATGACGATGATGCCATGTAGTCATATTATGAATATTCATACGGTCAAAAAGTGAAAGGGTGTGTTTTTGTGAACTGACTCAGCCCCCTTCCTGCTCTCTCCTCACTACTAAACAAACAACAACTCCACCTGTTTTTATGTTAAGGATCTCATGACGTCATGAATCCCCGGAAACCAGCGTATTGGTAAGCCTACACAAAAACTCAGAAAAAAACATTTTGACTAAACATAAAATTTTCGGACATAAACAATTGTGTATGATCATAATCTAACCCAAAGCATCGGGTTTCAATGGGAAAAGTCGGTTTTTGATTGCAGTATCACTTTAAATGTTATGCCCTCCTGCACTTCACCTAGCCACTTCCACTTGGGAGGATGTGACGCAGCACCAAAACAACACGAGTAGACACTCGAACCGACGGGGAGGAGCAAGGGAGGGAGCGGAATTATTTTTGAATTGGACCGCACTTGCACTCAGGAATTCGCCAGAGCCAGTGACGCCAGCAGACCATTGACAAATGAGTTTGTGCAAAACTTTCCAATAAATTGCATAAGACTGCAAGCTTCAACCAACATCTCAATTTTTATTCTGGCAAAAGAGCAAACTAGAAAATTATTATCAATCAATTTATTGATAGAGAGCACTTTAAAATACCTCATAAGCAGGAATGGGGAATAATACACTTGTATGTTACAAAATACCTCAGAAGCAAATATATTTTAAAAACTGCAATCAAAACGGTGGATGCATAGCCTAGATTGGTTTGGAGATAGCACAGAAGTATAAAACATAAAAGAGGCGAGCTCCCCATATTGAATATGAAATCCAAGCAAAATGTATTTTTAATACATTTTTGCCCATAAGCTTGCATTGGCTCATTTGTTGGATACTCACTGAACGGCAATGAGCTGATTATGCAGCTAGTTATTAACTGGCCTGAAATAATCATTGTAATACTGGATCCTAGTAGGATAACATGAAACTTTTTGCTGGAGATATGTTTTAAAGCAATTTTATAAAACCACTAAATCAATGTTATTTCCTAATTTATTCAACATTTTAGTTTGAAAGAAAAACTTTAAAAATATCACTTAATCGCTTATACTTGAGTGCCGCTTTCTCTATATTTAAGATTTTTTCCTGGATATATGTAAGGGCATTAAATTTAAACTACCAGAACAAGAAGCTTGGGGTTACAGTAAAGGATTCTGGGCAATTTCACTGCCAGAAGTCTGCAGTCTTGCGGACTCGTTCCCTCAAACCAAATCGAGGGTCGAGGGACTAATTTCACGTACTTCACTTGCATTTCTAACAGATTGGACCACACTCGCCCTTTGCTACTCCCAACTTCCGGTTTCTAAAGGGATTCCCTCAAGAGGAAGTGGCGAGGGGAAGTGCAGGAGGGCAGAAAATTTAACGGATTGAACCGCAGCCCTGGTTGGGCTGGGAGCGGCCATGGTTCCGTTGCTAACTAGCGTCACTGCGGTTGGCTCCAGTATAGGTCTTTCGCCATGTAAGTCAATGGCAGCAATGTTGTCAAAATACAAAGTCAATAAATTTTTTCCACAAGAAAATGTAGTCGCAATAGATGCTTTTCCTTCGTCTAATGCCTCTCCATGTGCCATTTTTTTTATTATTGTGTTGTTTGGACAGGGTATTAACATTTGTTCAAGCGATTAAGTGATATTTTTAAAGTTTTTCTTTCAAACTAAAATGTTTTTTTTCAGGAGCGGCAGTGTAGTATAATGGTTAAGGAGCTGGACTTGTAACCAAAAGGTTGCAGGTTCGATTCCCAGGTAGGACACTGCCGTTGTACCCTTGAGCAAGGTACTTAACCTGAATTGCTTCAGTATATATCCAGCTGTATGAATGGATACATGTAATAAGAAGTTGTGTAAGTCGCTCTGGATAAGAGCGTCTGCTAAATGCCTATAATGTAATGTAATGTAATGTTCAAGCAGAGGTACAGGTTGAGTCCTGGGGTCACTGCCAAAGATGGGTTCTATACAGTTCTCACCGCCCTCACTCGGAGGGGCGGGACCAGAAGGGGGAGACAACTATCATTGGTCTAGAACGCGCCCTGGCGTATTGCGACCTTTATACAGTCTATGCTTGGGACAGGGAGACACCGAAGAAGAAACGCAGTTCAAACAAAAGCAAGCCAGGGCTTGTTCTCGCCATGCCACAGAAAGACAAAGCAGCCAAAAGGTGAGCAAGTAACGTTAGCACAGTTAAAATAAACTATATTTCTGTGTGCCGAACTACATTAAAATGTCCAAAATCCTATCGTATGAAATAAATCACCGTCGTTTATGCTGCTTATTCGGAACGATCGTTAGCTGATTTAAAATGAGCTTTAAATCACTTGCCCTGCAATCTGAAAAGAAACTAACAAACGACATTAACATAAGTTGAATAGCAATTATTTTTTATGGACCCAAGGAGAATTCACTGAGCAAGGAAATACTGAGCAAGAAGCAAGTAGCAGTTTAACAACTTTTTTGAAACTGATGACCTTGAAACTTCAGTTGTGTAGGAGCTGCTTTTATATTTTTGTCCCTTTTAGTTAGCATTTGTTTTTTCCCAATTATTTGCCGTAAACCATTTAAAAGAGGATTGTTTTCTGTTTTTTCCAACACATTTTCTGTCGTGATTAAAGATTAAACTGAAAGTTTAATTGCTGTGCAACTGATTTGATCCTTTATTATTCTGAGCGCTCCCTTTTCTTTTAATTTCAGGGGATGATAAGGTTCAAGTGCATAATGGGAGCACTGTCTTTCCATCTTGGAATGCAAATAAAGAGAAATGACATTTCATGCAGTACAAGGGCATGGTATCAGGTCCAAAGACATAAAACATGTTTTCCAAACAACTTCAAAGAATATGAAAACCTCAGACAGCTCTACAACCCAGAAGTACCCAATCATTTTAATTTTGCCAAGGATGTGTTGGATAAGTGGGCAGAGAAGGAGAAGGTTAATCTTTCATAGATATAAAAAGTGTTGGTTGTGAAATTAATTTGAATGTGTGGCTTATTTGCATGTATACATGATTTTAATGATATGGTAAAATGTAATTCTATAGCTGCTATAATGTTGTCACCATATATTTGTTATGTATAAAATGCAATATATATATATATATTAAAAACTTTCTATTTTAGCGTGGAGAAAAATCTCCAAACCCTGCCCTGTGGTGGATAAATGGCCAAAGGAATGAGATCAAATGGAGCTTTGAAGAACTTGTGTTCCATTCTAGAAAAGTAGCCAATGTTCTGTCAGGTCCCTGCAAACTCCAGAAGGGCGACAGAGTGCTCTTAATCCTACCCAGAATTCCAGAGTGGTGGTTGGTAAACGTGGCATGTCTGAGAACAGGTTGGTTGACAATTAAAATGATCTTTCTGTCAGGGTTGTGGCAATACCATATACCAGGGGTGGCCAATTCCAGGCCTTGCGGGCCGGTGTGTATGCAGGTTTTTGCTGCCGCCAGTTAACAATTATTTAATTAGCCCAATCGTTTACACGATCTGATATTTTAATCTACATATCCGCGATATGAAAAGCAGCTGATGAATGTTCTTGTGCCGGTATGCGTCAATGCGTGTATTGTAGCATTTTATCATTCTGTAATTTACAAGTGAATCGGTGATTGTGTGTATGACTAATTAGCTGATTGAACCGTGGTAACTGGTGGCAGTAAAAACCTGCATACACACCGGCCCGCGAGGCCTGGAATTGGCCACCCCTGCCATATACTGTGGTAAAAATGTATGTGAAAACACAGTGTGTCTGAATCAGAGCCCTATACTGCGCCCTGTCTCCTGCATACAGTGCACTGGCAGAAGTGCGCTGTTATGTGCACTGTGTAACACGCAACGTGCAGTCCGCGAAAAATATCCGCCATACTATTTTCCAACCATACAATGGAAGTGTAGTAAGCAGGTCGTAAGATATCCCACCATTGTTGCTGTTTGCGGTTTTACAACTAAATTGGGCTACTTTCGTAGTGCAGTCGTCACGGGTAAAAATGTAAAGTTGCAAAGCGCACGCTTATTTTTAAAAGTAAAAATGTGATGATTTCTATTTAAAATACGTCGGTTTCAGTTAAAAATATATAATTTGGGCTAGTTTTGAGTCGCCATTTGCCTCTAAAGTTTGCAAGATCTGGCAACCTTGCACGGCCATGTCACGTTGTTTTTGTTGTATTTGAAGTAAAACGTTAGCGAAGCTGTGCCTAATTTTTTTTAAACAAAGCTTGTTATTTCATTGCGACTCAAATGCAACGTGAGGCATTGTTGGTGCAATGACGAAGTGTTCAGCCCTGCTGATCAATCATTTATTAATATTAAAAGGGTATACTATACAGAATAATATTTTAAGAATGATATGATGGTGTGAAAGTCAGTGTAGTTACTGCCCAACCCTAAGACTATGCTTATAGCACTCTTGTCTTTTTGTACAGTACAATTACATCACACTACCTCTGCACTGTGTTTGCGTGTTTTCTTTATATTTGTGGCAGTGTTCCATGTTGTCAAACTTCTATCCAGCCAATATGTGAGCTACTAATATCCCACATAGGTATAGTACTGATCGCTGGGACCACTCAACTGACAGCGAGGGATATTATCTATAGACTGAGTACCTCCAAAGCCAAGTGCATAATAACGGATGAATCTCTGGCTCCTGTATTGGATGCTATGGCTACTGAATGCTCTTCTCTCAAAACAAAACTTCTGGTGTCAGACAGGAAGAGAGAAGGTTGGATGAACTTTGGTGAGCTTTCAAGGTAAAACACACAACCGCCTGCTGAATAATGAAGAAATTATACATATAATATAATAGAAATAGAACATTTTGTCAATAATGTTAACATTTGAGCATTGGGAAATTGGTTATTTCTTTCTTCCCAAAGGACAGCATCCAGTGGCCATATCTGTGTACAAACTAAAAGTGAAGACCCAATGGCAATCTTCTTCACCAGTGGTACTACAGGTTCTCCAAAAATGGCTGAACACAGCCAATGCAGCTTTGGGATTGGGTTGACTGTCAATGGCAGGTATTTGTTTAAAATTTATATTAAAGAAATTTCAATAAAAAAAAAATATTTTTCACTGTCTGTGCCTTTAACAAAACGAATAAGATTAGTTTTGTACTGTAACACACCTCCCATCTGGCTTTCTGTGCCTTCTGGTATCACTACATGGAGGTACTGGCTGGATTTGACAGAGCGAGATGTGTTGTGGAACACCTCGGACACAGGCTGGGCCAAGACTGCCTGGAGCAGTGTCTTTGCTGCCTGGATACAGGGAGCATGTGTGTTTGTGCATCACATGCCACGGTTCGAGACCACCACAGTGCTTGAGGTGTGTTTCGCAGCGATGTACAGTGAGCACCATAATTCATTGGACAGTGACACATTTTTTGTTATTTTGGTTCTGTACTCTAGCACTTTGAGTTTGAAAGGATACAATGACAATGAGGTTGAAGTGCAGACTGTCAGCTTTAATTTGTGGGTATTTTCATCCATATTGGATGAACCGTTTAGAAATGATAGAACCCTTTGCATGCTGTGACTTCCTGATGTCTGACCAAACAACATCAAAAGACTCTTGATATCTTATTTTCTGATACTCTTACAAGCGATACTATAATGTCTCTGCATTGAATGGATCTCTGGGAATAGGGGGGTGGGACTGGATTTAGCTGTAAATTATGCAGGAACAGTATGGAATACATGGTTGGTAAAATGGCTGTAAGTCATCAAAGGTCTGAGGTATCAAACGAGCCTCAAACCATCACTCTGCTGCCAGATATGCAGTAGATATGACTCCACCTATGACTGTTCATTGAGATATCTTATATGTTTTATGCAGTAGAATGTAGTATACAGTGATAGTTAGTGATGATATGTTTAAGGGTAGATGAAAACCAGCTTTTTTTGCATCCCACTATCTTCTAACCTTCCAGCACTCCCAAAAGGAATATAGCAGAGAGTCACTATTAATGATATATTTACTACCTATATTCTTGTCCTGAGTTTATATTGTATTAATCTCAAATTTTCATTCACTGTCATATCATTTGTTATGCCCAAACACTGTACATTTTTGTTCCACATCTGTTCTTCCCAGATCATGGTTCCGTTTAACTATTATCTCCTCCAGAAGTTTACCTTTATACAAAGGTCTACAGGAATCATATACTAATCTGCCTAAATGAAACAATCAGCAAAAAATGCACTTTGACCAGGGGTGCCCAAATACTTGCACCATTGTAACACTATTGTTATACAAATAAATTGTATATTACAATAAATTGATGGTGCTAAAGTGAAAGTTTTTGTTGTTTTACCATTTCAACTTAACTGCCTTTCTGTTTTCAGACACTGTCCGTTTATCCCATTTCAACCTTCTGCTCAACCCCAACAGCATATAGAATGCTTATACAAGAAGACCTCTCTAGGTATAAAATTGGCATTTGTTTTCTGTCGATTATAATAAATGTTTTAAAAATAATTTTATTGCAATCCAGAGCTGGCTCTGCTATAACAAATCCCATCAGAATTTAAACTGGTGTAAGGTATGTTCACTGTAATAAGATATTGAATATCTTGTTTTATTTTCTGTAATTAAGGTACACGTTTCAAAGCTTGCAGCATTGCGTGTCTGCAGGAGAACCAATTAACCCTGAAGTGATGCAAAAATGGGAATGTAAGACAGGACTAAACATCTATGAAGGATATGGCCAAACTGAAACTGTAAGTTGTCACGAAGTGAAACTCTAGTGGTTCATGTTCATAAAGTATATGCAGTACAAACCCGAAATCCAGACATAGGCAGATATAATAGGACTTCTTTATATCCAGGTTTTGATTGCTGGTACATTCAAAGGGATGAAGATCAAACCTGGGTCATTTGGGAAGCCATCTCCAGCATATGATGTACAGGTAAATGTGTCGATGTCATTGTTCAGTAGATGCATTACAGTGCCCACCAGAATTATTGGCAACCTCAATATGACCAAAACATGCAAGGTTATATTTAGTTTATGAATCTTTTTTTCTGAGCAATAAAACTGCTCAGAAAAGTTAGAAAATGATATAGTTTAATTGTGATACCATTGATCAGATGGAAAACAAATATTTTGTGCATTTTTATTTTGAAGATGCATGTAACAATTATTGGCATCCCTGTATTTAGTACTTTGTACACTCTCCCTTAGCAGAGATAACATCACTGAGTCTTCTTCTGTAATGTTTGCTGAGGTTGGAGAACACATACACACTACATGGCCAAAAGTATATGGACACCCGAACACCACACCCATATGTGCTTGTTGAACATTTAATTTCAAAGCCATGGACATTAATAGGGAGTTGGTTCTCCGTTTTCTGCTATAACAGCCTCCACTCTTCTGGGAAGGCTTTCCACTACATTTTGGAACATGGCTGTGTTCAGACACAAGAGCATCAGTGAGGTCAAGCATTGATGTTGGGCGATGGGGCATGGTTCGCAGTCGGTGTTCCAATACATCCCAGAGGTGTTCGCTTGGGTTCAGATCTGGGCATTGTGCAGGCCAGTCAAGTTTTTCCACACCAGTCTCAGCAAACCATTTTTTTATGGACCTCTACATTGTCATGCTGGAACAGAAAAGGGCCCTCCCCAAACTATTGCCACAAAGTTGGAAATGCACAATTCTCTAGAATGTCATTGTATGCTGTAGCATTAAGATTTCCCTTCACTGGAATTAAGCGGCCAAACCATGAAAAAGAGCCCCAGACCATTATTCCTCCACCCCCAAACTTTACAGTTGGCACTATGCAGTCAGGCAGGTAGCGTTCTCCTGGCATCCGCCAAACCCATATTAGTCCATCAGACTGCCAGATGGTGAAGTGTGAAGGTCTAACAGGGCAGAAATTTGACAAACTGATTTGTTGGAAAGGTGCCATCCTATGACAGTGCCACGTTGAAAGTCACGGAAAGTTGAAAGTTTGGTACGGCCCATTCTACTGAAAACGTTTGTCTCAGGAGATTGCATGGCTGTATGCATGGCTGAAATAGCCAAACCCATTATTTGTCCACACACCTTTGGCCATGTCGTGTAGTAAAGGATTTGAGACCATTCCTCCATATAGAATCTCTTCAGACCCTTCGTTACTTGGTCCTTGCTTGTAGACTCCTCTTCAGCTCACCCTGCAGGGTACAGGTCAGGGGACTTGGATGTCCATTGCAAAACCTTGATTCTGTGGTCAGTGAACCATTTTTGTGTAGATTTTGAGGTATGCTTTGGATCATTGTCCTGCTGGAAGATCCAACCTCAAACAACTTTTACCCTTCTGGCAGAGGCAGACAAATTAACAAACTTAAATAAAGTAATCATATTTAATATTTGGTTGCATATCCTTGCATGCCATGACTTCCTGATGTCCATGACCTAACAACATCAAAATACTCTTATTTACTCTGCATTTGAATGGATCTCTATGGGAATTGGGGTGGGACTAGATTAAGCAGTAAATTACATGGGAATTGTATGGACCACATGGTTGGCTAAATGGCTGTAAGTCATCAAGGGTCTGAGGTATCAAACGAGCCTCAGACCATCACCCTGTTGCCAAATATGCAGTAGATCTGGATGGATCATTTTAAGCGTTGTTTCTCCTGACTTTTTTTCATAGGGTTCAATCGGAAAATGAGTCAGGAGAAACAACCTTTAAAGGGGTAACATTACATTACATTACAGGCATTTAGCAGACGCTCTTATCCAGAGCGACTTACATACTTCTTATGTAACTGATTGTTTTCGTCGAATCAGAAACCAGCTAGAGTGCTGTACATCAGGTTACACACCCCCACACACACACCCTCTTTCACTTCAGATTTAATTGGGCTGGCTTTATGTAATTTTCATGCTGTGTTCACCAAACCGCAAATTTAAGAAGGTACTTTTTTTTTTTTTACGGTTATTTTTAGATACTGTCACTTGTTTAGCTATGAACAAATCATAATGTTTATCACTTTAAAGTACAATCTGTGGACTGTTAGTAAATATTAGTACAAATTGTCAAACTTGTCTCAAGGTAGCATGAGCCGGGAAGGGGTATTCAGAGTAGATTGTTACACACACACTGGGTGTAGGTTGTTGTACTTTATAGATCTTTTACATATCGCTGTAATCAACTAACAGGGCTCGACATTAACTGTCCGATTGTCCGGGACAAGTACAAAAAAGTGGTCGGACAAGCATAATAGGCTAGGCTACACATTAGCTTGCCTGAATGGACAAGTAAAAATAAATAAATAAATAAAATATTGGATAAACGTAGGCTATATCTAAGCAAGTGCCAGAAAGTGCCAGTCTGTCAAAGTGAAAACTCATTTGCCTATTTGCATTCCGCAAATATCACTGGGTTCAATGATTTGTAGAAAGGTGTTTGTGGCGCAAGTAATCTTAGTTCCAAATCAAATTGAATATCTTCTTTTTGCTGTTTTCAATTAAATATATGTAAAAGAAAATGAACAAATCACTGCTTTCTGCTTGTATGTGCATTTTACATACTGCTTTCTGCTTGTATGTGCATTTTACATACTGCTTTCTGCTTGTATGTGCATTTTACATACTGCTTGCTTTCTGCTTGTATGTGCATTTTACATACTGTTCCAACTTTTTTGGGAATTGGGGCTTGTACATTACAGGCATTGTTGCTTAACTTTCTCATCTTGTTTTTCTTAAGGCCACTACTATAGGCTTACATTTTTTACATTATTATTATATATTTTTTTTTAAAGTGTTATTCGTTTAGTTTTTGTAGGCTAATTTAAGGCATGTTTCAATGTAGGTCTACATAACATTTGAATCGGTTTAAATAAACGTGATATTTAATATCTTGTCAATGTAAAAAAATTTTAAATGTTATTCACGTTAATCTTGGCTGTTGTATTTCTTAACCACAAACGTAGGCCTATGCTTTATAGCTAGGTTACAGAACATAAATTAAGTGACACCAACCCAAAACTAATAAAAAAATAAATGCCATACTGAAATAAAAAGTGTACTTACCCAGGAGAATTGAAGAATAAGTCATTAAAATTGGAGACGGAGATGCAAAGATCAGACGAGGGGATGACAAACATATGAGGGGCTGGCCAGAAATATGAAATCAACTCGGGTAACTTTAGCTAGGCCCTAATTTGGATTAAAATAACATGTTGGATTTCGTATCTTTACCAGTACATTTCAAGGAAACATTAACACAAATACATACAATTTGTTTTAAAACGTAATTATGAGTTTTTCAAGACTTCTAGTTTTTAAAAACGTGTCACAACCTACCCTGTTGGTGCTAACATGGAGTGTTTTGTTTAAAGGGGTAACATGGTGGTTTACTTTACTTTCTGGTGTTTTGAACACCACGTAACTATCAAATTTGTATTTTCTTTAGGTTTGGAGAAATAGACAATTTAATTTTGCAATCCCATTTTCAGGTCGTTTCTCGTGTGACGTCACACGAGAAATGACCACTCCCCGGTGTCTCAAAACTGTCTATGGAACACTCCCCCATCCACGCCTACAAAGACAATTTGAAACAATTTGAAAATTTGCGGCAACAAGCTAATGTAAGTTATTCGGTTTCATCTGATTTTATTCGGAAAAATGTCTTGGATTTCACAATCTGTGTGTGTTAATGTCATATTCAGTTTTAAAATATAGTTTTGAAGCTTTTAAATGTAGCATGACAAATTAGCGCCGTAGCTTCGCGCCGTTTGGTGTAGCCAGCTTTCACCCCAACCAGTCACACAATCACATCGGCTGCCTTCAAAGCGACAAGCTAATGTATTGGGTTTCACCTGATTTTACTCCAAAAATGTTTTGGCTTTCATGATATGCGTGTCTTAATGTCAAATTCAGTGTGAACATATAGCTTTGAAGCTTTCAAAAGTCATATCACAAGCTAGGACTGGTCCTTTGTATAGCCAACATGTAAGCAGTCACACAATAACTTTCATGGCAACAAACTAATGTAAGTTACTTGGTTTTATCTCATTTTACACTAAAAATGGCTTTCATGATCTGTGTGTGTTAATGTCATAGTCAGTTAAAAATATAGTTTTGAAGCTTATAAACATAGCATGACAAGCATATAAAAAGGAGTTTTATAGTACTTAAAAATGACTGAATAACAGCATTGATGGAAACATTAATTTTGATGTTACCTAAAGATAACTGGCATGTGTCACATTCAACCACCATGTTACCCCATTAAGTCAATTGTACCTTTCCAAACCTAAAGAAAATACAAATTTGATAGTTCCGTGGTGTTCCCGCAATGCCCCTATGTACCATTGTCATACAAAACACCAGAAATTAAGGTAAACCACCATGTTACCCCTTTAAAGTTATCCATTCATATCTACTGCATGTCTGGCAGCAGAGTGATGGTTTTAGGCTTGTTTGATTCCCCAGACCCTGAAAATAAGATATCAAGAGTCTTTTGATGTTGTTGGGTCACAGACATCAGGATGTCATGGCATGCAAAGGATATGCAACCAAATATTAAATATGATTTAAGTTTATGTTAATTTGACCAATTATTTTTGAGGCCCGTTCTTTTTTACGTTCACCCGATATGGATGTAAAAACCAACATTAAAGCTGTGAAGCTGAAAGTCTGCACTATAACTTCACAACCATGTTCCATTTAAAATCCAACGTGCTGGAATATAGAGCCAAAACAACAAAAAATGTGTCATTGTCTTAACACTTTTGGAGTGCACTGTAGATTAATGGGAAACCTCATGCTGACATACCTCATACCACACCCGTAGCTACGGGCGGGCCTTAGGGGGCCGGGCCCGCCCACGGAAGTGCTAGTGCCCCCCCACTGGAAATTGAGAGAAAAAATATATATAATTATAGTATTTTTCTGTTAAAAAATTAAAAATACTAACTTCTTAAGACATTAAAATAGAGAAAAAAATTGTGTTATTGTTTGAGGGGGTTCCGCCATACTGAAACAGGAAGTTACGCCAATGTAGGCTAGGTTACCGCACCATTTCAGTTGGGAGTCCAGCAGAGCACTATTTCCCAGTAGGATCGCTTTTGCTCATTTGCTTAACAATGGACATTCGTAAATGGTTTAAATCGCCAGTCTCTATCAACTCTAACGAATCAGATTCCGCCTCCAAATCGCACAATGTGACTGCACCCAAGCCCTGTGATGTTGATGGCGGACTCGTGGTCGTCAGAGATCAAGATGGTGCTGAAGTGCAGCCTAGCACCAGCAGCAGCGGCTGCGGATCTGAGACTAGTCTGACTACTAGCCTTGCTGCTGCAACCACAGGAATGGTATTTGGACCACAACTGCATAGAGCAAACCATTTTTTTTGGGTGGGGCAGATCCAAATCCAATGTTTTTTTTATGATGAACATGCCCCATTTCCACAAATAGCCTCCAACAAATGTTTTATATTTTTTAACAGTTAAAGACCAAATGACGACATGATATTATAACGCGTCAGCATCCGCCGTGGTGCTTTTTCAATTCGAGAGGTGTGGGTTGCTTTGCACTTCTGGTGTTATATTCAATGTGTTATCTAGTGCTTTGTGCATAACATTACCTCTGTGTAATTGACTGATGTGGTAAATTATGAGGACTGATGTGGTATCTTTAGGCTGGTCGTTGCTGTTGATGGTTTAAAGTTATTATTTGCAAGTGCACTGATTGCGCGGTCACGGTGCCAACCAATCTATTCATTTTCTAAAGCTAATTGTTTACAAAACCTTGTAAGTGCACCTGATTGGTTCCAATTGTCTAAACAGTGAATGCACCAGTTTTGTTACCGCTCTCCACGTTATAATCGTAATTTACTGCATTCGAATAATTTTAGGCATAGCCTAATACATCAGGACATATTAAATCTATCTGAGACCAATTTGGTTAGTATGCGACCTCAGTATAACCTAATTAGTATGCCTCAGTGCTGCACGAATACAATAGCATATCGGATTATCAAAAATATTTAATAATAATTGTGCCCCCCCATGCAGTTCATATGCCCCCCTTAAGACCGAGTCCTGGCTACGGGTCTGCCTCATACTATTAGGATTCTATAAATTCAAATTGGTTAATACCCCTATGGGCACTATGTTGGAGATTCTGGGCCAGGCCATACCTGAAAAAAACAGAGGCCTGTGTTACTACTATCTTTGTAACTTGGTTTAATGATTGCCTAATCTAGTCTTTCCACATAGTAGCTCACAAACATTTCAATAAGAGTCAAAGCTGTCTCTCCCAAAAAAGATCTCAAAATCCATAATGCTTACCAGGAGAGGGTAAATCTCATCATCACCTTAAAAATGTGTTGTCCTGTAGATTGACCTGAACCAATAACAATATATAAAAGGGAAGAGACCAGTATTCCTCAGATACTCCCGTGAGCATTCAGTAAATATGCATGGGCCTGCCTACTTTTAGTTGGCATCTGTGTCTTGCATCTGGCGTGGCGTTTGGTCTTGCGTGGGGCTTTATTTTCTTGGCCTTACAGCTCATCTGGCATTTTACATTTCGTCCCTTTTTCAATATTCTGCTGTCTGTCGGTTTTCGGACTTTGGTCTTGGCACAATCTGGGGATTACCTTGGAAGAGACAAACTGTGGACTGGTATCGTCTTCCATTCATTTATTTTGTGACTATGTCTGTAACAATCATTGTTTGTTAAGGTAGTTGAACCTTCATCTTTAGATAAGGTGTTGAATACGTGTTGTAATTTAATAAATCTCTTAATTTTAATCTGGTTGTGAGTTTTGACAAAGGTTGATCCAACAGGTTGCTCTGCCTATCAATGAATTTGGCCATATAATTGATAACTCTGATAATAATTAAATCAAATACATATAATTAACATGTTGAATTGGTAAGGAGTTTTAACCATTGATGCCGCTTGTTTTCTGTATTAAGAGTGCTGCACATTAAATGAGGGTGTAAGCTGTTAAAACCGCTCGATTTGAAAATCGTCATTTTAAACATTCTCACTACCCCAACAATTATAAGTCCTGTCATGACAGTGTATTGAAGAATTTATAACATTTCCAACTTAATTTAATGCTTGATCATTTCAGGTTGTGGACGATGCTGGTGAAGTCGTGCCTTGTGGATCTGAGGGAAACTTGGCCATCAGAGTGAAACCTCACAAGCCCTTCTGTCTCTTTTCTGGATACACTGTACGTACTTTGCTTTGATCCAATTGATCTATTTTATTTGTCAGAATTCAGAGACCCTGAAAACCAGTCATCGCTGTTTATCACTTCTACAAACAGGATGACCCAGAGCGAACGGCACAGTGCTACAAAGGGGATTTCTATCTGACTGGAGACAGGGGAATAATGGATGAGGATGGCTACCTTTGGTTTCTGGGTCGAACAGATGATGTCATTCTATCGGCTGGGTAATCACAAAAGCAAAAGTTCAGAATGCAAAATACGTACAGTTGTGTTAAAAAAAAAAATAGCAGTACATCAGTAACCTGATAAACCACTGTTTTTAGTAGTAGTGATATTTCTGCATGGAAAATTATTTACTTTTGTAGTAGTGTAATAGAAAAACAGACCCAACTGTCATGACATGCACGCTGCTTGTTCTGAGTAATTGACTCATTCATTGAAAGGGGTGTGTTCAAAATAATAGCAGTGTGAAGTTTAATTGGAGAATTAATTCATTCTGTGAAAAAACAGGTGTCATTAATTGTCCTTTATTAAGAAGGGAAGCAAATGTTTCACACATTGTTATAAAATATATTTCCTTCTGAATTGCTAAGTAAAATGGGCCGTTCCAAACATTGTTCGGAGGAACAACGTAATTTGATTAAAAAGTTGATTGGAGAGGGGAAAATGTATAAAGAAGTGCAGCAAATTATAGGATGCTCAGCTAAAAAGATCTCAAATGCTTTAAAATGGCAACAAAAACCTGAAACACGCGGAAGAAAACAAGCAACTACTGTTAAAACGGATCGAAGAATAGTCAGATTCAGCCAATCATCACCTCCAGAAAGATCAAAGATGATCTAAAATGACCTGTAAGTGCTGTTAGTCAGAAGACGTTTGATCAAAGCTAAGCTATCAGCAAGAAGCCCCCGTAAAGCACCATTGTTGAAAAAACGACATGTGCAGAATCAGTTAAAATTTGTTCTTTTCGGGTCTAGTGCTCGTCGAAAGTATGTCAGACGACCCCCGGGTACTGAATTCAAGCCACAGTACACTGTGAAGACAGTGAAGCATGGTGGCGCAAAAATCATGGTATGGGGACACTACGGTGTTGGGCCTATTTATCGTATACCAGGGATCATGGATCAGTTTGAATACATCAAAATACTTGAAGAGATTATGTTGCCGTATGCCGAAGAGGAAATGCCCCCGAAATGGGTGTTTCAACAAGACAACGACCCCAAACACACGAGTAAGCAAGCAACATCTTGGTTCCAGACAAAAAGGATTGAGGTAATGGAGTGGCCAGCTCAATCCCCTGACCTCAACCCCATTGAAAACTTGTGGGGTGACATTAAAAATGCAGTTTCTGAAGCAAAACCCAAAAATTGATTGGAATGTAGTTCGTTCACCCTGGGCTGAAATGCCTGTTTCTAGGTGCCAGAAGTTGGTTGACTTGATGCAACGCAGATGCGCAGCAGTTATCAAAAACAATGGTTATGGAACTAAATATTAGTTCAGTAATTTAAAGTGAAGTTAAATCTTGAAAAATTTCTTCAGTTTATAAAATGTCGACACTTTTTTTTGAACAGATTAATATTCTTTTTTTTTACTTAAAGAATAACGTAGACTTGATGAAATTTGTTAATGCTTTGATTTGGAATTGAATGTGTAATGTGTCCACTACATTTGAAATATGGAACTAAAAGCTATTAAAAAATATATTTGCACTTTATTGACTTTTTTTAACGCACTGCTATTTATTTGAACACAACTGTATGTTGCAATGATCAGATGCAGTTTTCTCACACAATTACATTTATTCTTTCATTGTTATAGTTCAAAGCATGTACTGATCAAAGTAATTTTTATTTAATACTTTCAATTTCTCAGGTATCGTATTGGTCCTTTTGAGATTGAAAATGCACTGATTGAGCACGAAGCTGTGGCAGAATCGGCTGTGGTTAGCAGTCCTGACCCTGTCCGAGGAGAGGTACTTGTAGTATTTAAGTATTCTAGACGGTGTCCTCCCAAATTAAGATGAAAATAATTCATGGTTTCTCCTGCAGATTGTAAAGGCTTTTGTTGTACTGAAAACTGCAGTCAAGTCGCATAGCCAAGATCAACTCGTAACTGAACTGCAGAATCATGTGAAGAAAGTAACAGCACCATATAAATATCCACGCAAGGTAATGACTCATTGTCCGAGACCTCGTTCTTATAGGAAATATTTTAATTGTTCAAATATTTTATCCTAAATGAAACTGTTTACACCCAGGCTGACCTTCAGATGTTTATTTTTGTTTAGATTGAGTTTGTCGAACAACTGCCAAAGACGTTGAGTGGCAAAATCAGAAGAGCTGAACTGCGGAAGAAAGAGTGGGGAAGATCTTGACGTACAAACACTGAGGGGTTGATTTACTAAAGGTTTGCTTGTACAAAATCACGTGAAAAACTTACCACCCACAAATAATATGTATGTAAAATTGGTACAAAAGTGTCTTTGTACTGCCCTCTAACGGTTGAAATTTCCTTTCTGCTCCGCCCCAATCGTGATGTCAGGGTACCTCTTGGGAGGATGAATGCATGGGACTCATTTAGTCTGAAATCACCATAAAAACCTAAAACCCATTGTCAAATAAATACTTTGTGATTAACCTAATTGCATTGTCCACTGATTAAAAAAAAAAAGAAGATAATATAATGACAGGTCTTAGTTTCCTCATTACAGGATTTTAAAGATACTAGAACTGTACCTCATGCTGATCGGCTGCGCATGGACTTTAGTATATTTCACTGAACTTGTACATACTCGAATACCAAAGCAATTCTTTAAAACAATTTCAGCTGCAAACGATATTGGTGGCCGTTGAAACCCCATGTAAAATCTGGCTACCTTCACAGCCTAATACAACCTCTTCATTCATATCTTAATCCATGATCTGCAATGGTTTCCTTAGGTATAACTGTTTTTTTCCCCAGATGCTTTCGGGGAAAGAAACCGTTTTAGTACATTTCATAACAGAAATATGTTCAGTAATATATGGTGTCAAAGCCAGTAATGCCTTTATACAGAAGCCTGTAATGCAGTCAGGTTGTTGGACTTAATTGTGCTCCTTGTCTATCAACTAGTTGATACTCATGTGTATCATTGACATCGCTACCTCAAAAGTTCTGCATTTTGTTAATCTTTAAAATGTAATTTTTAATTGCATTTAAAAATATTAAAAAATATTGCATTCAAAGCAGCACTGAAAACTGAATAAATATGAACAAACAATACAAGCACAATGCAGTGTACATTTTTGTTGAACCACAATACTGTTTTTAAAACATCTCTTTAAAAAGACTTTTGCAGACCAGATTCAATACTGGAGAACACACTTGATATTTTATACATAAAACAAGTTGAAATAAATAAGTCTTAAAAAGATTACCTCAGAATATTACAACACTAGTTTCTCAAAGAGGGTCTCCTGGCAAAATTCATATGTGGAGAGAAACTCTTGTCAATTAAACTCTTCCCAAATGATGTAAAGCTATTACCAGGTGCAGAATAAAAGGAGTTGGAAGCCACAGTTCTAGCTTTTAAAAGGGTAGACTCCCATTTGAAGAATCCACAGTTCTTTTTGTTTCCTGAGCCCATTTTCCCAATGGAGCAGCTGAAGAAAACTCTGCCATGATTGGGTCCTCCATTTCCAACGGTCAGCCTCTTGGCTCTGCGGCCACAGGTGCATAATGGAGAAGTCATTTTCATAGTGCCCCTTGAGGGAAGAGACATCCTGTTCACTGACGAAGAAAGAGGCAAGGGTGGACCTGAACTTTGTCCACCTGAAGATAATCTTGACTCAGTGGAAAAGCTGGAATCATCCTTGTAGACCGTAAAAGACCTGGTTGGTGCGCTCGTGTAAAGTCCTGAGTATTTTGCTGATTTTTCTGGACCATGGGTAGCCTTGGGTTTTGCAGAGTAAGGCTCATTTGAGATGGGTATGCGGTTATCCTTAAGCTTGCGATTTGACAAAAGAGGAGTCTTAAAGACTCCAATGCTGGAGGGAAAAGGTCTGGACTTCTCAAGCGAGTACACTGTTGTGTTTGAATTTTTGAAAACAATTTGTTTGGAATGGCTGCTACTAGCATTTACTGGAGAACCACCAGTATTCAGTTGCACACCATTTGAATCATGCGATGTAAAAGTGTCCATGAAGGAAGCAGCAGATGCATCACTGTCCTCCAGAATCACGTCATCATATGATCGTGACTCTTCCGATTCTATCAAAAGTGGAGTTTCTGTCCAATCACACGGCAAAGTTGCAGGGTGAGCATTTAAATTTACATCTACCTCAGGTACATTTGTGATACAGTCAATAGTGGTGGCGACCAATACCAGGCTACTTTTTGGTAGAGCAGCAGTTACAGACAGTGGTGCTGGTACTGATGTTTTCCCTTTAACAGCTGGTGTGCTTAAACTATGAAAAAGAGTTTTTGGCAACAACAGGCTCTGATATTGACAATTCTCATGGTTAGAACAAACTTTAAGATTGTGCTTGTTCTCTGATGACTCTGCTTCCTTCTCACAATGTCCAGGCTTTGGTTGTTTCATAACATGCTTCTTAATTCCCTCTTCTGTCACACTACATCCACCCACAGTGCCAGTGTTACAGTTCATCTGGTACAGGGGTTTTGTCTTCAGTGGTGCCTGGTGACAAAAGATTTAATTCATAATTAAACAACGGACAATCTGAGGAAAACAAATGCAAAATTCAGTACTGCCATTAAAATCAATTCACCTGAATGGAATTGAAGGATGAGCTGCAGCATTGGGACGAATGACAAACACACTCACCCTATCCAGACTCCTGGTAACCTTCATGAGGCAGCCGTCATTTATCATTCGCCAAGCCAAATTTGCAGTATTGCGGGCATCATCCAAACCTTTATGAAATAAAAAAATCATTAGTTCATGAACAAGAAAGCTAATTCTAGGTGTGGAATTTGCATATGGAGTCGGTTGTCTCAACATGAGGGCCAAATAAGTGTCAATACCAGTAAAGCTGGCCATTATGAAAAATTAGAATAAATCAGCTATAGCAAACAACCTGGAAGACCACTGTAGTGGATTACAGAAGAATAGTTTCAACTGTGAAGAAAAACCCCTTTTGAACTGTCGAACAGATCAAGAACACTCCAGTATGTAGGCACAGATGTGTCAAAGACTACCACAAAGAGAAGACTACACCAGCATAACCTCAGAGGGTTCACTGCAAGATGCAAACTACTGGTAAGCCTCAATAACAGAACAACCAAGTTACAGTTAAAAATAGGAGCATAACAGAGCCACCAGACTAGGGGTTTTTCCTTTAATTTGTCACCCGTCTGTATATACAATTAACTTTGGTATAAAATGAACTTTGATATACACTGCTCAAAAAAATTAAGGGAACACAATCATCACAGTATAACACCAAGTCAATTAAACCAAACCGGTCATGCTGGATGATGTTGCAGGCAGCATAACATTTTCCATGGCGTCTCCAGACTCTTTCACATCTGTCACATGTGCTCCTGCTCATCTGCGAAGAGAACTGGGCGCCAATGGCGAACCTGCCAATTCTGGTGTTCTCTGGCAAGTGCCAATCGAGCTGCACGGTGCTGGGCTGTGAGCACAAGTCCCACTACAGGACGTCGGGCCCTCATGACACCCTCATGGAGTCTATTTCTGACAGTTTGGTCAGAAACATGCACACGAGTAGCCCGCTGGAGGTAATTTTGTAGGGCTCTGGCAGCGCTCCTCCTGTTCCTCCTTGCACAAACAAGCAGATACCGGTCCTGCCACTGGGTTGTTGCCCTTCTACGGCCCTGTCCATCTCTTCTCGTGTAATGGCCCGTCTTACGGTATCTCCTCCACGCTCTTGAGACTGTGCTGGGAGACACAGCAAACCTTCTTGCGACGGCACGTATGGATGTGCCATCCTGGAGGAGCTGGACTACCTGTGCAACCTGAATGGGCTGCAGGTACCGCCTCATGCTACCAGTAGTGACAAGGGCACTAGCAAAAAGAAAACTAGAGAAAAATCAGTCAGGAAGGATAAGGAGAGAGAAATGGTCTGTGGCCATACCTGCAAAACCATTTACTTTGGATGTTGTCTTGCTGTTGCCTCTCCTGTCCATCTGTTGTCACTCATTTGCACCAAAGCAGGTGAAATTGATTCACAATCGTTTACGCTTCCTAACTGGACAGATCGATATCCCAGAAGTTTAATTGACTTGGTGTTATACTGTGTTGATTAAGTGTTCCCTTAATTTCTTTGAGCAGTGTATATGTACGTGTCGCCATGCCGTGAATGAGTCAAGTTAGCCGTGACCAGGCCATAAGGATGCTGATGACAGGAGTGATGCAAGATGACATTGCCAGATGGTTCAGGGTTGCTCCATCCACCATTAGCTGCCTGCAGAGACGTTTCCAGGATACTGGTGTGACACCTGATAGACTACGACCAGGACAGCCACGTTACAACACGAGCACAAGACCGCTATATCCGCACCACACACCTCCGTGACCGGTTCCGTGCAGCAGCACAGACGGCAGCAGAGACAAGGGGCCGCACTCAACCACAAGTATGCCCTCGAAGTGTCAGCCGCCAACTCAGAGGAGAGGGTATACGACCATATCGTGCAAGGGTGGGTGTCATGCTGGACTAATGTCAAAGGCGCACCCGCATTCCAATAGGAACAGAGACTGGCGAAATGCAAGGTGGAGTGACGTTATTTTTAGTGACAAATAAAGCAGAAATACGGCGAGAACCAGAAATCGCGATTTCTGCTCTTCCGACATGATGGGAGGCGTCGGGTATATCGCTGAGCCATGCGTTGTGCAGCCGGACCGTTTTGGTGGAGGTGGCGTCATGGTTTAGGGTGCCATTGGTCATAGCTTGAGGTAGGCAGTGGTTTTTGTGGAGGGAGCATTGAACGCGCGGCGTTACATCGACCTTATCCTACGCAACCATGTGGTAACCTACACAACCCACAACCCTGGGGTGCTGTTTATGCAAGATAATGCCCGTCCTCACGTTGCACGCATGTCCATGGACTTTCTGAACGAACATGGGGTAGATATTCTGGATTGACCGCCATATTCGCCCGACATGAATCCCATCGAGCACATCTGGGATATCCTGGGTCGTTGTATTCGCCAGAGACCAGACCCGCCTCAAAACCTCATGCAGTTGCGTGTCGCCTTTCAGGAAGAGTGGGACCGTATTCCCCAAAGACAAATCAATGGTTTGGTCACATCTGTGCCATACAGGATCAACGCATTACAAGACGCAAACGGTGGCCATACGAGATATTGAGGGGTCATGACTGTTGTAGTCGCGGTAACTGGAGTATTATCACTGAACTGTGGTAATGGATCTCTATGAAAATTGGGGGGTGGGACTAGATGTAGCTGTAAATTACACTGGAACAGTATGGAACACATGGTTGGTTAAATGGCTGTAAGTCATCAAGGGTCTGAGGTATCAAACAAGCCTTAAACCATCACTCTGCTGCCAGAAATACAGCAGATATAGATGGATAACTTGAAGGGTTTCTTCTCTTGACTTGTTTTTCCATAGAGTTCAATAGGAAAATGAGTCAGGAGAAACAACCCTTAAAGTGATCCATCCATATCTACTGCATATCTGGCAGCAGAGTGATGGTTTGAGGCGTTTGATACCTCAGACCCTTGATGACTTGCAGCCATTTTACCAACCATGTATTCCATACTGTTCCAGCTAAATCTAGTCCCACCCCCCAATTCCTATAGAGATCCATTCAAATGCAGAGACGTTATAGTATCGCTTGGAAGAGTACCGGAAAATAAGATTCTTTTGATAAGTATTATCAAGTCTTTTGATGTTGTTGGGTTACAGACATCAGGACGTCATGGCATGCAAAGAATATGCAGCCAAATATTTTAAAAGATTGCTTTATTCTATATATAAATGCAGGGGTGCCAATAATTGTAGTACATGTGGTTTTGTTAAAAATTATTATTTCTTGAGATTTTTCTCATAATAAATTAACTTCAATTAAAGGTGGGATTTTTCTTATTTTTTTCAGTGTGAGATTAAGCTAATTCACCAAATGGTGAATTTTTTATAACCCTTTTTACTCATCTTTACTAGGGGTGCCAATAATAGTGGAAGGCACTGTATACATACATACATACACATATTTGCAAAAATAAATCTATTCACCTGAATGCTCCCGTCCAGAAAACTGGATTCCAAGATCCTGTAGGGCCCCATTAAGTCCTTTTGGTTTCCGATTATAAAAAAGCTACGGAAGTAGAAAACGGCCTTATTATGGTGTTAAATCCACAATGCCAACTCTGTTGTGAACATTATAAACTGTAAAACAAATAGAAACGTTGCAACAAAGTGTTGGTAGGTATCTAGAAAATTTGAACAAGGTTAAACTTTTAAAATTTAAATAAAACCACTTTTGGCACAGTAATGTACAAACCCCAAGTGTATAAAATGTAAATAAACAGAAAGCAATGATTTGCAAATCCTTTTCAATTTTCTTCAATTCTTCAACAGTGCAAAGGCAAGATATTTTATGTTTTAACTAATCAACTTTATTGTTTTTTTGTAAGTATGCGCTCATTATAAATTTGATGCCTGCAACACATCTCAAAGTTGGGACAGGGGCATGCTTACCACTGCGTTAAATCACCCTTCCTTTTAACAACACTCAGCAATCTTTTGGGAACTGAGGACAAAAACTGTTGTAGTTTTGAAAACTGAATTTGTTGCCATTCTTGCTTGATATAACACTTCAGCTGCTCAACAGTCCGGGGTCTCTGTTGTCGTATTTTTGCGCTTCATAATGCGCCACACGTTTTCAATGGGAGACAGGTCTGGACTGCAGGCAGGCCAGTCTAGCACCTGCACTCTCTGACTATGAAGCCACGCTGTTGTAACACGTGCAGAATGTGGCTTGGCATTGTCTTGCTGAAATAAGTAGGGACGTCCCTGAAAAAGACGTTGTCTAGATAGCAGCATATGTTGCTCCAAAATGCATATGAACCCTTCAGCTTTAATGGTGCCTTCACAGATGTGCAAGTTACCTATGCCATAAGCACCAACACAACCCCATACCATGACAGACGCTGGCTTTTGAACCTTGCATTGGTAACAATCAGGATGGTCCTTTTCCTCTTTGGATTTTAAATGTAATATTTTCACCTGCAAAGCACTTTGATTGCAAAACATTAAAGCGGTTCATTTACTCAATTTACCTTATAGGTTGCTCGGAGATCAATCCAGCTGTTTAATTGGTCAGGTTTGCAGATTTGTTTTCTTTTGCACTCATACTGTAGACAAACTCCCAAATCCCAGTCTGGGTTTAAGGAGAAAAACAAATCAAACAAAATCACACTTCCAGTTATATTCACAATTTCCTGCAAAATGTCATCATATCCTGAAAATACTGAGAATGAAAAATGCTGTAAAATATGACAAATATGACAAAAAATGCCTTTCACATCCCAGATTTTCTTGAAGTTTCCCTCAAAGAAGCATCATATCCCTATTCTGTAATCTTTGAACCATAGATTGTGCTAACAAGATCTTGGTATCATTACAACCCTGACAGGGTGTTTTAAAATATAAGGATAACAATTCTGCAATATATTTACAAATATTAACTGAAGATATTAATATTTAAAAAGTACAAATTTTCATAGAACTTTTGATAGAACTAAAGTCGCAAAATTTGGCACCAATTGCAAGTTCATTAAAATGCATTTGAGACAAAAATATCCTGGGCCATAAATCCTCAATGCAAAGGAAGCTTCTTTGTGGAAAATCTGTTCAGGGATACTTTGTTCAAATGCAGATGGAACATCCCATAAATTAGGCCATGAGATGCCACTAGGAATTTAATACTTTAAGTCATACACTAACGCACGGATGCATGCACGCATAGAGCCCTCCATAATTTTGGGGACAAAGACATATTTTTTCTTGATTTGGCTCTGCACTTTTTGAGTTCAAATGATTCACATGTGATTAAAGTGCAGATGCTCCGTTTTTATTAAAGGGCATTTTGGTTTCACCACATAGAAATTACAGCACTTTATAATACATAGATCCTCCCGCCCCCTATTGTTCTGCCAAGCATGTACTGTAGCCATCTTCAGCTCCTGCTTGTTTTGGGGGATAGTTGTTCTCTTCAGCATATGAATCGCATGTTCAATTGGATTCAGATCGTATGACTGACTAGGCCAATCAGGAATATTCCGCCAAAAACTCCTTTGTTGCTTTATTACAATCATTTGGCAGTTTGTTTGCCTTAGCAGTATGTTTGTGATCATTATCTTGCTGTAGTATGAAGCACCATCCAAATCATCTGGAGGCATTTTCTTGAACTTGAGCTGATAAGATGCTTCTGTGCACTTCAAAATTAATTATGCTGCTGCTAAGCAGTGACATCATTAATGAATACAAGTGAGCCAGTAGCTGTGGCAGCCATACATGCTTAAATCATAACACCCTGCCAACATGTTTCACAGATGAGGAGGTATGCTTTGGATCTTGGGCAGTTCCTTTTGGCCTCCACACTTTGCTCTTGCCATCCCTCTGATGTAGACAGATGAGACCAATATTCACAAGAGCTTTTTCCAGTACTCTGCAGGCTATTTTCGCTACTTGAAAAACTGTAAACTCCCATGCTGTTTTTGTGGCTAACTATTGCTTTGCATCTTGCAGTGTAGGCTCTTTAGCTCAGTTTATGAAGTTGTCTGCGGACAGTAGTCAGTCTCATCCACACCCGCCTCCTAAAGAGTGTTTCTGATTTATCGGACAGATGATTGAGGGTTTTTCTTCATTATGGTGAGAATAATTCAATCATCAACTGTAGAGGTCTTCCTTGGCCTACCAGACCCTTTGCGATTACTGAGCTCACCAGTGCGCTCTCTCTTCTCAATGATGTTCGAAATGATTTTGGTAAGCCTAGGGCTTGGCCTATGTTTCTGAGCCTCATAATTGTTTCCTTGACTTACATTGGCACAACTCTGGCCCTCATGAAATTCCAATAACAGACTCCAAGGGCAATCAAAAGCCTAGAATCAAGACTAGATCTCTTATACCCGCACTAAGGAAGCAATTGAACACACCTGACTAATCAGAAACACCTGTGAAGCCATTTGACCCAAACATTATGGTGCCCTGAAATGGGGGGGGGGTATGTATAAAGAAAGTGCTGTCATATCTACATGGTGAAAACAAAATGTATAAAAATACCCTTTAGTAAAACCTGAGCATCTGAACTTTAACCACATGTTAATTATATACACACGCACGTATGTGCACATGTATATATGCATGCAAGTGCTTGTGACCATTTCATAGTCGTGTATATGAGACATAGGGTATGAGAGAAAGCATGAATTAAGTCCCTTGTGGCACCTCTTAATATGACATGTGGTAAACACTTCAGATAGTCTGAAAATCATGTACTCCACCTGACCAGGTGACAAAGGCACAAGGATGGCCAGTGTATGAACAGACTTTTTCCTGAACAAACACTATGTTCTTTTCTTCCTGCAACATCTGAATCCAGCGGGTGAATCGAGACAAACAAATGTGGAGAGGTACTCCTGCTTCAACCTGTGCCTGGATGCAAAGCAAAGATTAAAGATGATGAGCATTAACATAAACCACTAAACAGAATTAAAAGTAACCAATTCTGAAGGACAAAAACATTACTTGTCTGATTCCGGTGAGTTCTGTACAAAACTTGGAGAGTATAGGATGTTCTTGAGGCTGCACATAGGTATGAAATTCGGAATCAATCTTCCCATTTGCGGTGTTGAGTACAACTGCTGGAAATTCAACTGCCATGGAAATAAATACATTGATTTATTCATTAAAAAAATAGTTAACTTTCTGGAGTTTTTCTATTTGTATATTACTTCAGTTTTTGTGTGTGTTTTCATTGGTCCGAACAGTTTGTGTGCGCAATCAAGGATATTTTAGGCACTTGCAGAAGTTTGACAACCTACCACTAGGGTTCTCACAATATCCGATATTGCGATATTTCAAAATATCGCTGAGATGACAGCCTATAGCAGGGGTAGGCAACCCTGGTCCTAGAGAGCCGCAGGGTCTGCTGGGTTTTTGTGTTGTTCACCACTTTAATTGGTCAATTAGAGCAGCAGAGATTACACAGTTTCACTCACCACCTTTGGTTTTTCTAATTAGTTGCTAGTTGTTAGGTGAAAAAAAAAAAAAAAACCAGCAGACGGCTCTCTCTCTAGGACCAGGGTGGCCTATAGCCACAATATTTTTTTTAAATAACCATCTCAGAAAATATCACGGTTCACCGTTTCACGGTATTACACAATTGTTACAATTTTACAACAACCCTGTAAGAAAGGTTTTTTTTTTTTTTCTTTTTCTTTTTTTGATTGAACAAAAGCTTGATTGTATTTATGTTAGTTCTTGGCAAATTCGATGAATGACTAAGGTTAGCTTTGCTCCCTAGCCATTTCAGACCATTGTCATTAGTAATGTCTGACTGATTTTTTTTAACCACGTGTGATGGATTGCTATTCTCGTGGAACCCCTGCCTATATAGCAACTTGGGCTATATTTAATGAATATATATTTCATTCCATGCTTAATTTACCTAAGCAGCTAGCTGATTACATTTTGTTTTTCATTTTCATTTAGCCGTTTCGGAAGTTAGTGCGAGCTAAGCCATGTGTTCAGAACAGGATTGACCTTGCTAACGTTAGCTAACCTAACAAGCTAGTTTAACACGAAAGAAAACATTGCCTGTAACTTTATCCTATTTAACATTAGTAGCTTATGTTACTTCTAGTACATACAATATAGTCTACTAAGACTAGCTGGCTATCTTTTAAATTAATTTGGCATTCCTTGGCTTATTGATACAACCAACGACAGTTAATGTTAAATAAGAATACAATAAAATGGCATATTTACTAAGAGGTACACTTTTTCATTGTCTTTGGGAATGCCATAAAATACAGGATTTCTGGAAGGCGGTGCTTCAAGTGATAAATCAAATAACATCCTTAGACATCCCAGTCAGTCCCAAATTTTTTATTCTTGGCGTTTACCCGCAGGATTTTATAATCAACAAAAAAAAGCGGGCTCTGATAGACATATGCCTATTACAAGCAAAACGAATGATCGCTCTCACGTGGAAAAGTATGACTAGACCAAGCATAAGCCAGTAAATTAAAGAATTATCCTCGTGTGTGGTTATGGAGAAACTCACCTATATCGCTAAAGAAAAGTTTGGGTTATATCAAGATATTTGGGGACCATTTATGGACTTTCTAGAAAAGGGAAATGTTGATAATACTTTATAATATGTTGCTGTATATCTGAAGTGATGTAGGAGATGATGGAAAATGTATCCTATGGACATTTCATAATTTTGTATCTATGTTTGTACTCTCAAGACTCTGAGTTGATGCCTCATGTCAAATGGATTGGCTAATGTGTCGCGTTTAGCTTTTTATTGAAAATCAAGAAGAAAAAAAAACTGATGAAAAAAATATATATCGCATATTTACCTTGACGACATGCACCGAGGGATGGTGTTCTCGAAAATGTGCAATCATGTTTGAGGTATTTCCACCTTTAGCAGATACTTTACGTCTGCATGTTTTACAAATTGGATATCCATCCTCCACAACAAACCCTTGTTGGTTTTTCTGGTATCCAAATTAATCCCACGCTGTCGATTTTATTCTCTTTTTCGGGGGATGGTGTTCCGGAAGATCGCTAGCGCTTCCCTCTGCCGTTTTTCGTGTGTGTGTGGGGCCAGCAATAAGCGCGTGTCTGTTGTGTGTCTGACTCACGTTGCGCCAAAATTTACAGATGAAGAGTTGCAACAGATAGAGGCCAAGAGGTCTACAATGGAAGGTGAACTGCTGTGCTGTCATCCCGTTTAAGGACAACTAACAACTAACTTCAACAGATCTGGGTTGTGTAAAGACATTTTTGTCATTTTCCCCCACTAGTCGGAATAGCACAAGCAGGAACCATTTTCAGTCCTATTGATTTGTTGCCGCTTTGAAATGTTTCTCTCACGTGGAGTGCTATTCATATAAGAAGCCATGCCACTTCTTCACTTGAGTGCAGGGGCCTCAGGCTGCATGCATTGTAGCAAATGGCTCCACCCTAAGATGAGTATAAATGTATTTCATGTATAAATATACATCCTCTGGAGGCATAACACTGGTGTACAAGATGCTTTGGAGTTACATGTAGTGGCATTTCTCATCAAAGCTCATATACCAGCCACTGTGAAACCAGCAGGTTGTCAAACTTCTGTAAGCATCTAAAATATCCTTCATTGCCTAGGCCAATCCAAATCATACACAATGACTGAAATATCAAAAAACATGAAAAGTGAACCATCACATTAATGTAAGCAGTTGCCAACTTGTTAAACTTAAATTTAACTTACTAATTTCTTGTCCATAATTGTTCTTGTCTCCCCAACAAGTAGATTCAAAGTCGATTACAATCAGGTAAGGAAATAGCTGCCCTAAAAACACATAAATCACATTAGTCAGCGTACTGGAGTAGTGATCATCTAGTTTTAGAGGTTTCATTAACACAGGATTCTGCATTTTCCACACAGAAAATTGGTGCTGTGTTCCAAAAATGAAGATAAACTCCTCAAAAAAAGTTCGGAAACGTTATTTCGGTCGATTATTCCTCCCCTTTAATAATACCAATTGGTATTGTATTTTATATCGTTGGAAAGCCTGATTAGTCACCTTTACAACGAGGTACAACTTGTAAGGATCGTGCATTCGTGGAATGAGCAACACAGCTAACCGTGTGGGTAGCGGCCCAAAAAAATGTGCCAAAATCCCCTGCAATATTCTTCTGTTGGTATTCACTCTCGTTTTGAGTTGCTTGGTGGACTGGATGATTGCACTCTCCCACAGTAATAAGGAAAAAACAACACATATTGGCCATTTTTACACTTTATTCATTTTACACTGTCAGGGACCTCAGTAGCGTGTGGAAGATCCATACGCAGCCACAACAGCTTGGCACCTCCTCCTCATGCTGGTCACCAGCCTGGTCACACACTGCTGTGGGATGGCATCCCATTCCATCCCACTGGCATACACCTGCCAGCACTTGAAGCTCAAAACGAGAGTGAATACCAACAGAAGAATATTGCAGGGGATTTTGGCACATTTTTTTGGGCCGCTACCCACACGGTTAGCTGTGTTGCTCATTCCACGAATGCATGATCCTTACAAGTTGTACCTCGTTGTAAAGGTGACTAATCAGGCTTTCCAACGATATAAAATACAATACCAATTGGTATTATTAAAGGGGAGGAATAATCGACCGAAATAACGTTTCCAAACTTTTTTTGAGGAGTTTATATGGATCTTGACATTCAATTCTGCTTTGAGCTGAAACATGTCTGCGTTGATTCTCAAAACCTGTGCAGATTTGTAATATTCTGAGTGTACAATCAGCTGGGAAACCAATCAATGTGGCTTGCATTAATTATCCTAAATACAAAGTGAACGCAAAATATGGTATCACTAGACACCTTCACCACCATGAACAATGATTGATGAGCCAATTTCAACTGCATAACTTGTGGTTTTGACAGTGACCCTGTAGCCTAAACAAAACAAGCACACCGATTATTAAAGATGAATTGGGCAGCACCAGGGGGAAACATGTTTTTTTTGTTTTGTTTTTTTATCTGATGGAGGCAACACCTGTTGGCTAGCTACCTCAGTACAGATTACAAAATAACCTACTTTGCAAGCTAACCCATTTACAACTTCCAGTCAGAGGTGGAAATCCAGGGGACACAAAGTAAGTCCTACCATGTGTTTCTTCCACCCATAGACTGAGCCAGCTGATTTCATTAATTAGTTCTACCTCCTCACTGAATAATTATGTTAATTAGCAAATCCAGGTGATTGGAGCAAAATACTGGGGAGGACTTTTACTTTATGTCCCCTGGATTTCCACCTCTGCTTCCAGTATTACTGCAATCATTACATTTATACCTAATAGCCTATTATAAATGTATTACTAGGAGATGGGTGTTGCTCTCACCCATTTCTAAAATTGTGTAGCTAAGGCTGTCAAGTTATGACAGCTAATTGAAGTATAGAACAAGAATATTTCATTGGGATAGGATTTTTAAAAATTATTTTATTTTAATTTACATTTATTTTAAACATTTTATTTTACTGCAGCGGAATGTTATTTTGGGCTAATTACACTGCTATTGCCCGCCAGGTGAGACCACGTTAACGGCGCAAATCGCACCACAGTGTACGGCGAGTTGCTAATTTTGGGGCTTTCCCCAATGCATGCATGATCATAACCTAATCAAAAGCCAATCAACCGTTTTCGTGGATCATATGCGGTCCAATTTTGACTTAAAATCTGACCATAAATTTATACTTTGCATTTATTGCTCATTGTCTTTTTTATAATGTTAATAATTGCATTTCTCTGTTCTTAATTGTTCATGGGTGTTATTATACTGCACTGTGTTCCCAGGGGTACTGTATTATTTCTTACACCAGTCTGTAATGAGAATATTGACAAACTTGGTGCATACATTCACTCTTATTGCACGTATAGCGATAAAAACTTACCTCTTAACTGAAATACATTCAATTAAATCAATGCAAAATAGATAGCCTTCCAATGCAGAATCTTAAAGGCTACAAACGTCACTAATAAATGTGGCAAGGAAATGGGATATGTTGCATGGGGAAAATTGGAAATAGATCAATGATTAAACGCATGCTTAGGACCTAAAAAATAGGAAAAGAAAGACGATGAAAAATAAAAAAGAGCCAGTAAATGATAAATGGGAGAGTAAAATAAATTATTTAAAAATGTATTTTATCGACTGATTGGAGGCTAAGGAAATTATTAAAAGCTTTTTATTTTTCACAGTCCAGATAACCTATTAGTGACTTTTATAGCCTTTAGCATTCTTGTTCTGCAAGTGGGAGGCCTCCCAACCACGACCGAATGGGTGTGTTCTGCTGCCGTTTTTCACGAAACCATGTGATGCGTGATAGCCCGACAATGTCAAAACGAGTCCAATGTACATGGCTCTTAAAAGGACTGAAAGAGGTCATTTGATTAGCCATGGTGCAGCTGAAGCACACCCAATGATAAGTATTCAGCATAACCCAGCCCATTTTCAACCAGCGCAGCGCGCTGTGCACTCCTCGCATGTGCATGGGGGCGTTATCATGTTGGAATATGGGGACATCATGAGGGAACAGTGTTTGCACCATAGGGTGCACCTGGTCTTGTAAAATGATTTCATATTGTTTTCCCGTTACATGTCCATGGAGAGCAATCATTGGACCCAATGAGTCTCATGAAATGGCTGCCCATACCATTACAGAACCACCACCATATTTACTCCTTAAGCTTTCTCCAAACATAAACCCATCCAGATGTAATAGAAAGAGTAAAAGATGACTCGTCAGACTATATCACTTTTCTCCATTGCTCAGGGGTCCAGGCTTCATGTTCCTTACACAGTGTTATGTGTTTTTGTGCATTAGCCTTGGATAAAAATGGTTTCAGAATGGCGGCCCTGCCGTAAATACCAGCTTTGTGAAGCTCAGGACATACCGTTTTTGTTGAGACTGGTTCATATAGGGATTGATTCAGTTTTGTGGTGATTTTTAGAGCTATAGTTCTGTGGTTATTAGCAACTATCCTATCTGTGGTTATTAGCAACTATCCTACCAAGTAGTGTCCGTCTGTCCCTGTCGGAGAGCTTTGACTTGTGGCCAGTTATTTTTTGCTGGTGCTGTTTTTTGGTGTTTTCATATGTTGTCATAATTTGACACTGTTCCCCTTGACAGCTTAAATAATTTTTCCGTTTTTGTGATCAACGCACCTGCAATTTGGGCACCAACTATTTGGCCCCTTTGGAACTCTGTTAGTATCCTCATCTTGCTTTGGAGACTCACCTAGCAAAGTGCTACTGGTTAGACCTCTTTTAAGCAGACACATGCTGCTAGCATTCAAATTAATAAGAATCACCTGTGTAGATGCTTTTGTAATTGTGGTTTAGATGCTTCAAAGTTCAAGCCATTTTTCATGGGTGTTTTTTCCACCCCCTGTATGTATGTATGTATGTATGTATGTATGTATGTATGTATGTATGGTTATACAGTGCCCTCCACTATTATTGGCACCCCTGGTAAAGATGAGTAAAAAGGGTTATAAAAAATTCACCGAGCTGTGTGCTAATTACTGCTGGCTAACGTTATATGACAACGTTTGGAGACAACGCTGCTCGTCCGGATGGAATTATGGGACGTAGAGTTTTTAATTACTGAATTGGGCAGCACCAGGGGGAAACATGTTTTTTTTGTTTTGTTTTTTTATCTGATGGAGGCAACACCTGTTGGCTAGCTACCTCAGTACAGATTACAAAATACTAAAACATAAAATATACTCGAAGCTGGTCCAGAAAAACGACAGTTTGCGAACGGGCGAAAATTCCAGAAGATTGACGGTAAGACAATCACTAGAAATGGTTTAAAAGTAAGTTTTAATTCATGGCGAAGGCGAGGATCAAGGAAGCTGGAAAACTACAATTATCTTTACAGGACGGACAGATAGGCTACCCCTGTCTGCCTAACCATAGTCTTGTCCACATTCTACAACGACACGATGCGGCTCTTGAGTAGCAATAAAAGCAAACAAATTAAAAGTAACGTTAGATCTAAATATTTAACAGAAACAAGCTCAAGAACGATCACTGTGCATCAGTGCTATCGCGTGCCATGATATCAAATATTTATTTTAAAAATTCACAAACTATTTGGTGATGCGTAAAACTTAACACGACTCAATTCTACTTAATTCATGGAACTGAAATTAACAACGTTAGCGAATAGTGAGTTTACATAGACTAGCTATAATTCGGCTATACATGCGTGTCCACCGAAAACACTTAACGTTAACTTACCACAGCGAATCTGTTTTTCATGATTTTCATTTGAAGGTCGGCTGCGTTTTCTTACCAGTCCGAGTTCACTGTAAATAAGCAAACCAATTAAGAAGCTGAAGATAGCCTACGAGCTAGAGATGTTAGAAACGTGAGCATTCGTTTTGTCTATAAATGTCTACCTAGTAAAAATTTAGCTGGCTAAGGTTAGATAAACAAATTCGTACTTAGCCAGTTTCTTTGTTGCCATGACGTGCTTCGGTAGCGACTAGCGAGCTACGCTTGTTACAATCAGATCATCCAAAACCACTTAACTGTTTACTACACAATATATTCTGCTCACAGCCTCACAACACATGATTCTCTTTATTCAGCTAGATTGGGGGCGATTGGAGAATGAAACTTTTTAAATTACTGGCTAGGTTGACGCATACGTCACTTCCTTTCTTCTTCTTTTTTGATTTTTATTGGCGGTTCATAAACAACTAATTGGTGGATTACCGCCACCAACTGGTATGGAGTGTGGATCAAATTGTCTAGTATTAAATAGCTATATATAAAAATAAAAACAAAACCAAAACATTTTAAAATAAAATAACTAAAGTTATATCAAACAATCTCTATAATATGTCTCTTAAATCATATTTGAATTTATTATAAAATAAATAAATAAAACTCAAATTATATCAATTTCTATGTCTCTTAAATCATATTTGAATCTATTTTCTCTTAGTCGAGATAATCATTCCTACATAGGTGCTTTGGAGCTTGTTTCCTGACTTTGCGTCGGACTCAACTCTTTTTGTATTTGCTCCCAAGAAAAGACCCTTCACCTCCAAAAACGTTTCTGCTCCCTTAATTATTATTCTTATTTTCTCTGTTTTGCTTTTAGCTTGGTCTGAACAATTGAGGACATAGGAAATTAATAAAATCCATGTATCAGTACTCAACTCTGTTTGTTTGGCTACTCTGTTCCATCCCATTTCTAGAAGTTTGGTTATTCCTCTCAGAATCCTCTATTCTTCTTTCTCCTTGCACACTAAATCTAGAAGTTTGGCTTTCCTCTCAGAATCCTCTACTCTTCTTTCTCCTTGCACACTAAATCTAGAAGTTTGGTTATTCCTCTCAGAATCCTCTACTCTTCTTTCTCCTTGCACACTAAATCTAGAAGTTTGGTTATTCCTCTCAGAATCCTCTACTCTTCTTTCTCCTTGCACACTAAATCTAGAAGTTTGGTTATTCCTCTCAGAATCCTCTACTCTTCTTTCTCCTTGCACACTAAATCCAGAAGTTTGGTTAGTTCTCTCTGATTCTTCTACTCTGCTTTCTCCTCGCACCTTCTTTACTGCCTTTGCATATGCTGTATTATTTAGTGTTTTGACTTGCTGAATTTTTACCGCTCTTTTCCTAACTTCGCATCCTCCATATGCCATGCTATGAGCACCTCCACAGTTGCAGCATTTGGCTTGCACATTATTCCCACATTCTCCATACTCATGATCCCCTCCAAATTTAGGACATCTTTGTTTTCTTCTACAGACTGCGGCAATATGTCTGTATTTATGGCACTTGTAACAATGAAGTGGAGGTGGAACATATGTCCTTACCCTAAAACTCATATATCCTATTTGAACCCTTTCAGGTAAAATAGGATTCTTAAATTCCATGAGTACTGATAAACTATTTTCCTTATGTCCATTTACTGTTCTGAACAGTCTCTTAATGTTCCTCACTTCCCCTTCTTCGATATTCTTTTGAAGTTTGTCCATATCTTCTCCTACCGGTATACCTATTATTACACCCCAAGTAAATCTATCCCCTTTCAATACTTTTCTCTCAATCACCATTTTTCTGCCAATTTTGCCAATCTGCAATGCCATCTTTTTCTGTTCTTCGTTTTTACATTTCAAAAACAAACTTCCATCTTAAAGGATTTTGGCCATTTCAATATCTCTTACTTTCCTTTTCAACTCCCTGGTTATAGCAATTATACTCAAGTTCACATTTTCATCCCACTGCCTAAATTTAAGTAGCCTATTATTTAAACTCCTCTCTCACCTATTTCTTCCGCAATGATCTCAAACTTTCACTGTCAGAGCTATTTTCCTCCAGACTCATCTGCTCTTTTACCCTTACTCTCCCTCTACCCTTTCCTCTTCCGCTAGCTACTCTGCTCCATTCCTCACAATCTATGGCTGTGTCCGAGCTATCTACTGCACCCTGTCTCCTGCGTACAGTGCCCTGGCAGAAGTGTGCTGTTTAATGTGCACTGTATAGCAGTCCACAAAAAATATCCGCCATATTATTTTCCAACCGCACTGTGGAAGTGTCGTAAGCAGGTCATAAGATGTCCCACCAGTGTTGCCATGTCCGCGGTTTTACAGCTAAATTGGAATAGTTTCAAAGTGCAGTCACAGGTAAAAATGAAAAGTTGAAAAGTATGCACTTATTTTAAAAGGTTAAAACATGATGATTTCTATTTAAAATACGTTGGTTTCAGTTAAAAATAGCCTATAATTTGGTCTAGTTTGAGTCGCCATTTGGCTGGAAAGTCTTACAAGATCTGTCAACCCTGTGGCCCACTCTTGCGCTGCCATGTCACATGTTGTTTTTGTTGTATTTGAAGAAAAACGTCAGCAAAGCTGCGTATAATTTTTTAAAAACGAAGCATATTTATGTGACCAAGATGTTTATGTACTTCTTGGAAAGTGTGCTCCCGAATGTACTCAGCGAAACCCCGGAAGTAAGTGTGTCATCCGGGTGTTTCAGGTATACTGCCATTTTAAATAATTTTGCGTACTGTATGACTTTCTTGCCCTATCTAGCCTACTCACCAAGGCTACTCCAGTGTGGAAGAGTGCTGTTTCGGACACGGCCCATGTCATCCACGACTTCATCCTCTGAACGCAGATCTTACAAGACCTTTCAGCCAAATGGCGACTCAAAACCATAGACTGTACAAAAATATGGACAAAGTCACGGTGACGTCACCCATTGCCTTTCCACGGCCTCGTAAAAACCGAATTGAGGCTCCGGAAGTCTTTTTCGCCAGCGGTTTGTACAAACTGCGTCTGCTCAATGGAGCCGAAGAGGACTCAACCTGTCTCTCTGATTGGTCCTGAAAAAATGTTAATACCCTGTCTAAACGACACAATATTTTAAAAAATCAGCACATGCACAGGCATTAGATGAAGGAAAGGCGCCTATTGCAATTACATTTTTTGTGGGAAAAATTTATTGACTGAGCATTTTGACCACATTGCTGCCATTGACTTACATGATGAAAGACCTATACTGGAGCCAATCGCAGTGGCGCTAGTGAGCAACGATACAATTGCCGTTCCCAGCCCAACCAGAAAGTGAGCTTCAAAACTAAAGCCCATTCTTGGCCCCTTGCTCAAAACTAGCCTAAAATATTTTTTTTTACCAAAACCAATGTATTTGAAATATAAATAATTATAATTTTACTTTTTAAAATAAGTGCGTGCTTTGTGACTTGCAAATATTTACCTGTGACTGCACTTTGCAAGCATTCCAATTTAGCTGTTAAAACCGCGGACATGGCAACACTGTTAGAACGTCTTATGATCTGCTTACGACACTTCCACAGTGCGGTTGGAAAATAGTATGGTGGATATTTCTCGCAGACTGCTAAACACTGCACGTTAAACAGCACACTTCGGCCAGTGCACTATATGCAGGAAACAGGAATTGAATTGAAACCAATGTTTTATTTAACAGAAAAAAACCTTGAACACAAGCTAATTTATCCTTACAGCGAATTCGCCGAACCACGAATGAACGTAGGAACAGTGAATGTCGTTATTCAAGTAACGTTAACGTTATTGTATGCTAGCTAGTCACCATCACAGCGGTCCCCACTTTAACGTTAGTTAACTTTTACATCAAGATACCAGTCTTGTGTAAATTACACAACAAAGGCTGCTCTGTTTCAAGATTTTGTGCCATCTTCTGCTCTTAATTATTTAATGAGCTCGATCATATCTTGATCTGACATTTCTATAGCCTAAGCACCAGCTACAGCCACAGAATTGTATTCTAAAGATTTGACTGTTCAAGTACTGATCCAGCATAGTTTATAGAGCTGTCAGAAACCGAAAACTAAGAAAATTCACTAGTTTGGAACAAAAACCAGAACACAGATGTATCCTCTAATACCGGAGTTGAGCACCCCTGTGTTAAATTGAACCCATCACATATTAATTAAGCAAAAGGTCAATGGATAGTTGAACTCATTGGTTCATTTTTAACTCATAAGTTAACTCAGCTCTGAGGCTTTTTCGTTTTCCTACCCTTTTAGATTATAGGGCTAGGCAAGACTCTGTTTTCTTGTATTCGGATATTGCTATCTTGTCTTGTCCCCCACGATCTTTGTGGGTTGCTTGCTCTACCCGTCTGGTCTGCAAGGCTAGTTAATCGAATTCCGTCGGAAGCAAGCATGGTCTACCGTATCGAAAAGGAGGTTATTTAATTCTAAATTTTCCAAGAGAAGCGTAGGAACTTGCCAGGGTAGGAATCCTTATACTTTTTACACTGCATGTAACTGTTATCGTTCACAAAGGGAATGGATGATTTGACTAACGTCCCAAAGGAAAGGGTTCGTATAAATTACTGTAACTTACTGTACGCTAGACAGCCAACAAAATGGCTAACGTTAACATGGCTAGCTATAAATACTGCAACTTAGTTAACGTTAGCTCTTATAGGCTTTAACTAACTAACAATATTAGTTAAAAATTAAATTTAACATCGTTTAGATATTATAGTATTGTTTATCATTCATCTTAGCAAGAACATTAATTCAATAAGACTTCTAGCTGGCAGAATGTGTCAATGTAAATAACTAGAGAATTGATAAGAAGTTAACGTTAGTATCGTTATATAATTCCTAGTAAACCAAAATATGCTAGATGGTAGCTAGCATAATATATTTTTTGTGTGTTAACACCTTTTGCAGGCTGTCTGTTGACGAATGGTTTTATAAGGTTTACCGGCTGTTTTTGTGGTACACTGACCTGCAACCAGATGGCATTTTCACACGCGAATGGACATAAAAGAAAAAGAAATGATACCTCGGATATTAGAGGTAACGATAGGAAATCAAGGAAACTGGACGAAAACACAGGGGAGCCAGAATTTAATCTACAGCCTCAGGAATCTAAGGTAATATAAGGTCCTTTTTCAGTTCAATATTGACTAGCGAATTCTATGTATAGCCCACTAAATTCTGTGAATGTGTTTAACAGGGCATTCCCCGTTTGGCACTGTCCTGTGACGATATCCATGAACCCATCACGCAGAAACAACTATCAGAATTTATTTTATTTGCTTCCTTGGGAATGAAACAGCCAAGGTATGTTCCTGAGGCAGAGTAAATGGTAAATCTTACACAAAATTCAGGAAAAAAAGTGCAATAAATACAATATTTGATGCAACTGTTGTCCCCCTCTTTCAGTTGGTGTCATCTGGATCACAAGAAGAATGTGTCTGGAGTTAATGTTACTGTTTTAGAAGGTCTTGGACAACTCCATTTTTACACATATTACTTGCAATTCAAAAATCTCAGAAAGAGGTACAGGATTGTAAGTGAACAATCTAATTCTATCACTTTTTACAGCTGCTGTGCATATAGAGAGAAGATTGCCCTCCTACTGCCACATAACACTGCTCACAATAACGATACGATCCATTTCCAGTACTAAAGAGCCACTTGGCTTCTTAGCCACTATGTTTGACTTCACTTCAATCTTGTGGCAGAAACAGGCTGCAGTGTTGTATGGCTGCTATGTCTTATATTGCCACCTATAATAGAGGAGTGTAATCATAGTTTCATAATTTACTGTTATACATATTAATGACTTGCTATCTTACCTGTCAGAGACGCAGTTTTATGAATTCCGCTGGAGCTTCCTCCTTGCTGTCAGACATATTCAATACTGAGCTGGGAATTTCAGAAAGTATTGGTCCATTGCTTGTTGGAAGTGACACTCTACCCAAAAACAACTTTGAACATCAGGAAGGTGAGACCCAACAACCAGAAAAGGCCAATGTGTGTGATTGTGACTTGTATGCCACAGTTGGTATATTGTTCTAAATACAGTGGCCTTTTTATAATATTGGAACTGTTCAAATGTTCAATTATTAAAATACATTTGTAAATTACTGGTGCAATGCTATGAGCAATAAAACGCACTGCTGTGGTCTGTCAGTAATAGGCACACAATGGCCATTTGTTTTTGAATTTCTTTTTTTTGCTTCCTGACTGTGCACATGTAGAATTGTTCTTTCTCCACAGGACATCTAAACTGGCACCCCATTATACAGAAATATGGTACAAAAACACAGGGTCTAACCAGCTACTTGTTAAGCACCGAGGAGATGGGCAGACAGGCCTTCCCCTTGAAGGGTGAGTGCACTCTTGGAAGGATGTATACAGCAAAATGGCAAGTGGTATTTATCAATATGCTGTATTTCTCTGTATGTTTTGTTGATTCTGTGTGCTTTTGATTTTAATCTTTTCTGGAAAGCACTGTGAATGCAACATATGAAAAGCATAATGTAAATAAAGAAAAATACAATACTGAGCAAGTATACTGTAGTGCTGTGGTAAGCGGCATATTCTCAAAATTAATTTTATTTTTTTCACCTCAACAATTTCAGGAGACCCTGGCTGTGATTCGTTTCTGTGCACTGAGAGTGATGAACATGTCACAGACAGCAGCCCCCTCTATGGACTCGATTGCGAAATGGTGTGTTAAACCACGTTGCTTTGACACTCAGGGAGGCTGGTTTGCCATGCCAGCAGTGGGGTTCCTCCATGCTTATTCTCCAATTTAATGCAATGGCACAATTGGCATTGATTATATCTACAACTTAAAGGGTTGTTCCACCGAAAAACAACATTAACCTTATTTAACGGATCAAAGCACAACTAATTAAGTCTTGAGTAGGCAGAGCCGTGTCTGTTACTGTTCTGAGTAGGGACACATCATAGATCAAGCTAGCTATCATTGTCATTTTATTATAATGTCAGAAAATTACATTGACATGTTTCCTGAAGATATTTTGGCTAAATAAACCAAACAGGACTCGAGTGCTCTCCTTATGCGGTTACAGAGTGGACAAATGATCCAACTCAGGGACCTCCGGTATCATTCCCTGATATCTCATCTGCCTTATTAAATCCCCCGGTAAGGAACCATGTCAAGTAACGTTACATTATGATCCATGACCATGAAAAGTAGACTACCTTTAGCGAGCTGACCATATCGAACGGTTTCACTTTGAGCATTTGATTACAGAAGCAATGTTAACGTCATTTTCTGGGCTAGTGCGTTAACTGTTGTTAGCCACTGCTTCTTGGCATTAAAGAAAGGTGCAAATGTAGGCTTTTGAAAATCTGTTTGCCATGCAGTAGCTAAGCCACACATCAGCTTGTTGCCATTTTAAAAATTGCAATGTTTTTAATATATTACTAGATTTTGTCGTAGATGGAAGGCTTTCTGTTTTGAGCCTGAATACACGGCCGGATCCATAGATAAATTAAGGGCTGTGTTTTCCTCATTTTTCTGGAGACTAGCTAATGGTGGTGGTATTTTTTCAGTAGAACTGTTACATTAGTGGCTAACTTGCCTGCGAGTAACGCGGAGTCTCTAGTCTTGATGAGACACTGCAGCAGCCAAAATTGCGACTCAAACCTAGCCCAAAATATATTTTTAACCAAAACATATTTTAAGTAGAAATCATCATATTTTAACTTTTTTAAATAAGTGTGTGCTTTGCGACTTTTCATTTTTACCTGTGACTGCACTTAGAAAGTAACTCAATTTAGCTGTAAAACCATGAACATGGCAACACCGCGCTGCAGGACTAGCAGTAAAATGCCCAGCCGAGCCCCTCGACCTCCGCTCCGGTACGTTATTCACCGGGCGTGGCAACCTGTTGTCTGACATCACCCATAAACTATAAGCGCTCTTGGCCCTTGTAGTTCACAGTAAAGCAGGTACCTGGAACATGCGCAGTAGTTTGGGGTTATACCTCTGCTCTCACTACAGGTAGAAAGTTGGCTGAGAGCTCATTTTAATCAGGAGGGCTACTTTTTTACAAATCAAACTATTTTTTCGGTGGAACTACCCTTTAAGAACCCCTTAACAACATGAAGCTTGGTGGTGTGATGGTGATGTTTTTGGGCTGCTTTGATGGCGGAAGCCATGTGTTCTACGCTGTATCAGCTGAAAGTCTGTAAACATACATTGAAAAGGCCTGACATGAGCTCTTTTTTCTTTATTTTTTTATTTTTTTAAATGTTAATTTTTTACAATTTTGTTAATACAAAGGGGCGAATAGTTATCAATTGAGTCCTTTTCAGGTTTTTATTTTTAATATAATTCTGAAGACATTGAAATACATTATTTCATTTTGACATTATACAGAGCTGCTTATTTGTGAGTATAAAAAAATCCTATTTAAATATATTTTAACTTGAACTACAACACAGCAAGAAATAATCAGTGTGAAATTTCTGAATGCACTCTATACATGCCCTAATCCTAAACCCTTCCCTGTGAGTGGTCCTCAATTTGATGCCAGCAACTTGTATATTGGAGGGAACTCCAGGTGTAATGTTAAAGGCAAGCAGATTTATTTTGATTGAGCAACAGTTTCCCACTGTTATAATCTGTGCATGTAGGGGGATAGCTTGTGATCAGTTGTAAAACTAATTTGCTATGTATTCAAAGAGCTGGTGTCAATACTGCAGACCTGAAGTTCAGATATCACACATCCATTTTATAATAATGATCGTTGCAATATATTGTTCTGTCCAGCTATGAGTCTGTTGCAGTGATAGTAGCTGTTGACTGCTCTTCCAAATTCTGCCTCTTTGTAAGAAAATGTTGTATTTCTAAAGCTTCTCCTTGTGTCGTAGTGTTTGACAGAGTGTGGAAATGAGGTGACGCGTGTCTCCCTGGTGGACAGTGAGGGCTGCTGTCTGCTGGATGAGCTGGTAAAGCCTGAAAGACGAATCCTTGACTACTGCACAAGGTATATAAGTGCCAGTGTTCATGGAAATGGCCCAATCCAAGAGTATCACTTTCTGTAGCAATATATAAGAAACAAATAGCAATAAAAGCTGGAAAGGCAACAGAACATTTTGAGTATGTTGTATGCAGAGACATTGGACATCAGTCAGATTTTGATCGATGTAAGCATCAGGTTTAAATTGGGTACATCGTTGACCTATGGTAATATTTACCCAGGAGTTTTAAATGTTAAAACCATGCTTTGTGGTTCTGCAAGATTTTCTGTGTAAATCATGCCATGACTCCAGCCTTAGCCAGTGGGCTTTCTGTAACCTTCACATAGGGCATCTGACAGCACCACTTATAAAATCCTGGGTGTCAGAAACCCCCCTGAGGGTTTCTGACCCCCCCCACAGTGTCCATCTGGATCTTATTTACTGTCATGAAAGATTCTGGGTTCAGCTGAGGTGACACTGGAAAGAAGGGTTCAGAGGGATTGTCATTTAGATTTCTTTATTCTGCTCTTCCAAGGTATTCAGGAATAACTAAAGCCTTGCTGAAACCAGTCCAGACAAGGTTGAAGGATGTCCAGGCCAAGCTAAAAGAAGTTTTGCCCCGAGATGCAGTGCTTGTGGGCCACTCCCTTGACAATGACCTGAAGGCTTTGAATGTAAGAGCAGCAGTTTAACTGACAACCAAAATGGAAAGCATGCATGCATAGGATGCAATAAGGAAGAATAAGGAATTTTATTTTTGGTCTGCAGTATTATTCTGGGGAGCCAGTTTCATAAGAAAGGTTCAAACCTAGCACACATCTGAAAGCCATTAGAAGAAAAAAAAGAAAAGTTCACTACTATTAAAATGACTAACATGACATTGCACTTTAAATTGACAGTTTTTTCCCCCCCTAGACTAAAGGATTGAACTTTATTTCTGTTACTCCTTCAGGTGATCCATCCGCATGTCATTGACACCTCGCTTCTTTACAGAAGAGAATCTGGCCAGAGGTTTAAACTGAAGTTTTTGACAGAGGTTGTATTAAAGTGAGTAAGCTTTTTGGTGCCTTTACTCGTTTGCCATTCTTTGTATAATTATTGATTTCTGCTTTCAGGCTCTAAAAGATGAGTCTCCTTTGGAGGTAATCATTGAGCTTTTTCACTGCAAGTTAGAATTTTTCTGGTAGTTCCACCCTTATTGGCTCCACTGTTCTCTTCATATTTCTCAGCAGGAAGATCCAATGTGAGGAGAAAAATGGGCACAATCCAACAGAGGATGCTCTGGCTGCCCTGGAGTTGGCTCAGTACTTCATCAGCAAAGGCCCCAGAAAGGCATGCGATATTTTTATACATACTGAGGGCATTATGCACGGACAGGATGATGGGTGGTGTAGAGCTCATGGAGTCTTTTTTTCCCAGGTTGTCAAGTTAAATTTGGATGGAATATGGCAAGGACATGGCACAGTAAAGGAAACCCCCATAAACGGGTCTGTACGCAGTGCACACCCACCTCAGCGTAAGATCAGGTGCGGCCTATTTCTGCAGCACAGAGCACTGAACAGAATGTTTGCGGCGGGAGGCTGTGCTTTACATTAACATGGTGCTCTCTTAGGTTCAGAGATGCCCTCCAGGTTACAGGTCTGTCCGCAGTTCATTTCACCAGAGCGTCAGGGATTGATGCATCACGGGCCACTAAGCAGTTGAAGTGCAGCTCAGATCAAGAGGTTAGTCTCAGTGCCCTGATGGCAAGAGGTTTATCTAGGTCTTGTTTTACGGAGGATATGAGAATATCGCCATGATAGTCATGACTGCATTGAACTATGTTTTTTTTTGCAGGTCCTGTCCTCCTTCAGAAGGGAGATACCATCATGCTTTTTCAGCCTGGTTGAATTCTCTTCGTTTGCAGAGAAAACAAAAACCTCGTCTGATGGCAAGAAATGCGATTATCACAAGGTACATTTTATTGCATGGCTAGAAAGTAGTGATCCTTATGTGATGTCATACTATTGCTCTGATTAAGGACTTTTTCTTGTCATGTTCCAGATGCTTGCCCGACAAAGAGAGATGTGCACTGTGTATGTGGGGCCTTTACCCAAGGACTGTAGTGAGAAGGCTGTGAGGAAGCTGTTTCGACGATGTGGACCCATTCACTCTCTGAGGCTGACAAATGGAACACAGAGAGTAGGTTTTTTAAATTTATGTTGCAGTGTACTTGTACAGGCGGTCTTTGACTGTTTTTGTGTTTAAGTTGACTCAGTGATCCGTCATTTACCATCTATGCTTACAGTGCTGAATTCACTTGCAGAAAGGCAGCACACATACTCTGCTTACTGATGTGTGACGGAGCACATTTCAATTTAAATTGTGCGCCGCCCTGTCGAGCTAGCTACTGGCCACAATTGCCACTGGCATGGTCCGGATTCAGTCCAAGGTCGTGAGGCTCAGCCATGTACCACAACGTGGTGCTTTACACGAATGAGCCATCCAGCTGCTCAAAAATTTGTTAAATGTTTTAATGAGATCCCAATTGCTACTGGTTTATTGGTAAATTAAACCAACATTTTTAGCAAAAAATGAAAGTAGCTTATTATGAAAATAAGGCGAGACTAAGGTAAGTGATGTCGGTAAAGAATTAAAATTCTTTAAATTGATCGCTTTCAAAGTTCTGAACAAACTCCATTGCCAATGCATTTTCTAAGATGCATTTTTCTATTATAAGGTTCTCAACATTATAAAGCCTTTTCTGCAATATTCTGCAATATGCTCTTGGTCATGTATGTAGTAACATGCAGAATTTTGGACCCAGTACACAAGACTTCAGTAACACTGTGAAACAAATGAAAAAGGCTTATTTTACTGAAAAACGGTAATAAAAGATGTGATCGCAGAAGAATATTATCTACATAATACCTAGCAGCTAGTTTTCATGAAGAGTTGGTGTTACCCTCTCCTCAATTAATTAATATTTTAGTCCAGATATCTCCATGTACTGAGGGATAGAAGTGTCCAATGCAATGTTCTCCTGGTCTGTGTATTTTTGCAGTTCATGAATAGCTATCCCTGAATATAAATCATACAAGGAAATGAGTCTCTTCAATCATTTGTAGTTTCACATTCACAACCAAGGCAGTTCCGGATATACAGAAGTGGTGGAATGGTACAATTGTGTAATTCATGGGACCATCAAACCCGTCCTTATTGGGAGCACACTGGTGGCACCTTTGACCTGTTTGGCTTTACCACAGTTCACCATAATCCTCTGTTTCAACAAATGTGTGATGTGTGTATTCTCTTATAGTTCACGTCTTAGAGGTTCAAGAAATGCATTTGATATTCTTGTTCTTGATATTTTTGCTTGTTTTTGTGGTTATTGGAGCTACCAGGCTTGCTACAGACACATGTTGATGTTTTCCAAGAGGCCTCTGTGCACTATAATATATAACTTGAGCAAGCTAGCAAAAATCACAAGGTGTTTTCTAGGCTGGCTAGTGAACTAATGACTGGGTTGTTTTGTACATTTTCAGCCCCTTGCTTTGACATGCTTTTAGAATGCTTCTAAAAATAAAATGTCTTGTGATCATTGGTGTTTTATGTAGTCCTTAGAAATGGCTAATTAAATGAAGGAGTACTATAACATTGTTTCTTTGGGAACACCAAATTCAGTGTGCGACCTGCACCGTACAGTAACCTGCTATAAATGCAAGGACTTCCTGTGCATTTAAAGAGCATGATGTTCAGTTCATTGACAATGTGGTGAAGTAAGTTTTCTCTCCCATTCTAGACCCATGCAGTTATTGTATTTGAATTGCTGGAGGGAGCTTTCCTGGCTGTGAACTCACTCAGTGACCTTACGCTGGATGGATGCTTTGTTAAGGTATTCACTGTGATAAACGCTAGTAAATTTAGTTTGTTTTGTCTTAATTATTTGACTTAAATAGCATTAAAATTAATTTCCCCTCCCCCTATGTGTACTGTGACTATGATGCTCCTGATAGGTTGCTATGAATCATTCATAAACGTCCTGTCATAGCTGCACAACATTTTTGGAATGAGGAAAACGGTCAAACTTGCCTGTTAATAGGCGGCCAATGTCTGTTTAATGGTCGACCTTATTCCCTGATGTACATGCGTGTATTGTTCACATACAGAGGGTAATGATTCTCTACCTGCCAGGTTCTGAGGCCTGTCAAGGAGTCCACACTGGATTTGGAGGTGTTTCTTAAGGAACTGGAGAGGGATTTGCTGGATGAAAATGTCATCTATGTCTCAGGAGTGTCTGAAAGCAGCCTTCCTCAGGTTTTCTGCCAGTTTGGTCCCATTGAGTGTTTGATCCTGCCCAAGAAACCCACGTGGAGAAAGCACAGGAGACACGCTTTCATAAGTCAGTTAATAACATGCTCTTCTGTGAGAGGACTGCTTTCAAGTCACCTTTATGTTCAAGCTATTAATAAGTACAACCTACCGAGTTCAGAAATGGAAAATTAGTCAACAGCAATGTCAACAGTATTGTTATTTCTGAGAGTGAGCTGCAGAGACTTTTAAGGCTCTAAAATCTCTTAATGGCTTTTTTATTTCAGAATATCAGAACGCAGAGAGTGTAGAGGCTGCCCTACGTTCATCCACAGAATCCAATGGCGGAAAAATGATGGTGTGCAAAGCATTGACTCCTCCTCATCTGTGCTCATGGACTGGCCAGACATATCAGTCTGTTGAGTGCAACTCAGGGGAGGGCGAATCCACTGAATCTGAAGAACGAGATTGCTCTGATCAGCAGCTTTGTCATGTGAGTCCGACTGCAGCCCAGATATTGCTTTGGAAACCAATGCATTGTATCCTCTGAAAATCCACAAACATGTCAATTTTCTAAGTGTATTTTAATGGTGAAATGTGTGGGGAAATCAAACACCAGTAATTTGAATATAGGTACGTACAGTATTTATTTGCATTTAGGCCATTTACCACTATGTAAATCTAGGCTACATACAGTCCAAACCTTTACAGGAAATTATTATACAGAATTGATCCTATATGTAATGAGCTGCAGATAGCAAAATGATAGGCCTAAGCTTTTGTAGCCTAATTCAATTATATGCTCTGCAGTGTGGAAAAAAAAAAGTTTTGTTTTTATCCACAAATGCACTTTTCTTTAGGAAAAGGCAAAGGAATTTTTTGGAAGACCCAGGATTCCAGTTCCCAGCCTTAAATCCTACTCTGGCAGTAATATGTTTCAGCTGCTAATTGCTTATACAGCCACACTGGCCTCCTTTTGTCTTCTAAATGTATATGTGCCTCTACACAGGAGAGTGAACTGAAAGACCTGATGAGAAAACTTGACTGCAAAGTGGGGAAACTGTTCAAGGCTCTTCCGGATAAAGCACTCAGTATAATTCTTCTTCCTGGGCAGACAAGGTAATAAAGGGCACTGTCATTGCTTGAGGCTAGAGTTTATTAAGTTGAATCAATAGTAACCCTGGAATGCTCCCGACTGGACATTCTGACTGGTTATGACCTCAGATCTCTTGTTCACCCTCTTCAGTGTGTACAGTAATGAATCTTGTGCCTTTTAGGGTTTGGCATCTTTAGGTTGTTAGCTCATTTCTCAAAGCACAACCAGCAAAACCATATTTACAGAAGATCACAGTAAATAAACTATACTCATGTTTTTTATATCAATAGAAAAAAAAAGTGGGAAAAGTGATTATTTCAACGTAAACCCTATTCATGTAGCACATACATGCCCAATTTCTGCTTCCAAATTAATGTGAATTTCCTTTATTTTAAAGTTGGAAGGGTTGTTTCATCTGATTTAGTTATTTTAGCATATTTTGCTGGGCATCATTTGTGATTATTGCATAAAGACAATAGTTGCTTTCATAGTAAGCATAAAATGACCACCCGTCAGTCCTCGTCGTCCTGTGAATCAAATTGCAATGAGTCATACAATACTGCGTTGAATATCTGATTAAAATGCCAACAGATGAATTATAGGTGACAGGATGAGAACATTGTTCATTAAAATATTTTATTCCTCCATCCTGCGTGAGGGCCAAGATGCATTTTGTTTATGTACTCTGAACATGATTTCCTCCGACAGCACTTTACATTATTGGCTTAGTAGTTGCAGGGGGCTGTTTGGTATATCAAGCGAAGGATTAAATGACAGCTGCTCCTCAATTGCTAATCAATTGAAAAGAACATAGACCTTGATTTTGAATGTCAAGTTCTCCCATGTTATGAGTACTTTTTCCAATAAGTACACTTGTTAATTGTATCCACCATTGTGCTGCGATCAAATATTCCATATTGCTTTCAGTAGTATTCTGGCAATAAGTCTTTCTTTGAAAGCATTTTACATTGTTCTTCTGTACATGCCTTATGAATTGTCATTATTTTTGGCAGGGATGGTGGGGTTTTCCCAGGTCTGTGTTTGATTGGGGTCAAAGATGATTATTCCACGTGACCAAAGAAGGATTCAACGATTTCAGCATTAATGGGACCTTGACCTAGCACGGACAGACATCAGTACTTTGGCAGTGCAATAACTTGGTTTTCATAATGTACTTATTTTACCAAATCTTTTCCTGCAGTACTGTGATCATACAGTGTCCTAATTTTTTGTACAATTTGAACAGCAAAATAAATAATGTTTTATATCTGTTGGTTTGTTTTATTATGAAATGTACTGATGTATGACCTTGAGTAACAGTCAGTTTGTGTTGTGGTAGGCATTTAGTGAATGTAGGTTATGTTGCTATCTAAGTAAGCCAACTAGGGTAGCTAACCTATATTTCATCACAAGAGCAGGTAGGTTTTCTTTTAAAATTATTCCGCATATTTTAGCATGCGTTGACATGATATTTAGTGGAAAATAGCTTAAATGCAACAAAGCACGTTTATACAAAGTAATACCATTATATTTCACGTATTTAAACCACAGTATAAAGAGAAAGAGCGCAGGCGCGGTGGCCAAGTGGTAAGGCGTCGGTCTCGTAAACCGAAGATCGCGGGTTCGAACCCCGTCCGTGCCTTTTTGAATGGGGGATATTCTTTTTTTTTCTTCTTGTTGACCGCATATATATTCAGTATAAATTGATAAAGAAATAAAATAAATCTAACACATCAGACCTATCTCTAACTGGCGATTTCTGGGAGTGTATGCTACGTTAACCATCAGCAGGCAAACTGTTTTTGGAAGATCCTTTCAGACACAAAGACTGCCTGTGTCAATACTGACGGGCAAGTGGGCTAAGGACTAGGCTACGTTTTATTTTCTGCGCGTATTATGTGTTAAGGTATTTTTTATCATATAATTCATATTTTCATGTCTATATGCCTATTGTCACATTAGCTACTTAGCCATAGGAATTTAGAATGTTGGAAAGATAAGGAACATACTGAAAGCAATCGGTTTTTGCATTTCCCCACACATTTCTTACGGAGTTTCTTTTTCTAGGACGAATAAAATACACTTTTCTGGGAGAGAGAATAAGGCCAGAAGGGGGCAACAAATCGCCCTGAACCTCAATATTTGTTATAAAACAATATTCAAAAGAAAACACACAGTAGGCTACGCAGCGAAGCATAAAACCCCGGCCGCTGTGTGTGTGTGGCGAGAGAGAGATTATTCAGGACATCCTATTTATTATTTTATTTGCGATTTTATTTGCTTTCCAAATTCAATTATTAAAATATACAAATCTAGACTGTCATGGGTGAAAAAAGGTGCTGAATGTCAGTTCTTAATTGTTATGCTATGATTTTGGTTGATGGAAGATGCGAGAAGTGCCAGTAGGTATCTCTAACTTCTGCAGCGCCCAGTGCCGAGTTTTATAAATGTTATGACGTCTCTGGATTTCTAAGAATGTCAATTCCTTGTTTCTATATTTGGCGGTTGTTTCTAGGAAAATAAAATGTGTTAGAACTGCACACCTCCATTCCGAGCCAGATGCGTGAAACTTGTCTCTTTTTAAAGAACCAGAATAAGCACTGTCACCAGTGTCTATTCAGAACGCTGTTTTCCACTTAGAAGCTGAGTGTGGATCCTCCTTAATTCAAACCATGAGAAGGAAGTGAAATGAGATGATCTTACATTCGGGTTGCTTTGCTTGCTTTGGATATGTTTTGTAAAATGTTCTCTTTTAAAATCTTTATTTTCTCTTGCGCCTCCCCCTCGTTTGGCCTCTTCGTACACAGTGGCGTGACCATGAAGAAATGTTTCAAGAGCAGGCAGTGGGATCTTAAAATGAGTTAGCAACGCTAGACACGACTGCACGCATATACATTCTTAAAGAAACAACGACCTGAGATGAGACGTAGGTGTCATGTTAGCTTGCTGAAATCATTGAAATTATTGTGGTAAGTTTCAACGGATTCATATACGTTCCTTTTTTATATTTCAGAAGGCTAATAATGTGTTTTAAAGCGTGCTCACTCGCACGTCTCCTGGTTCACATGGTTGTGATAGCTAGCAGGTGAGAGAATAATTTCTGCTTGTAGAATAGAGCTGGAATTATATCGGGAAATATCCGTTAATGTTATTAGGCAGTGATTTTCAGAATCGTCTTGGCTATTTTGTGAAAATACCATTTCGCAGACGTGCAGACATTCCAATGAATAAATAATGTGGGTTTTATAGCCTTCTCATCGTGGCTGAGCACAGACAGATTGTGTCTGAGCGATATAGCCTACCTGAAGTCCCCCGGGAAGCACCGAGGACACAGTCTGAGACTCAATCAGGTTAAACGCCCAGTGGTGACTTCATAATACATAACCAGTCTCAGACTTAATATTGTATTGGGTAAAATACGATTGGTGCTATTTATAGACTTGTGCAATTACACGCAAAGACTCAGTTGAAGATCCAGGAAAAAATGCAGCACACGTGTTGACGAATATAGGCAATGTTAAATAACGTTAATGTTTTTATAGCCTAGTAAAATCGTAGGCTATTAGGCTACTTCCAGATGTCTTAATCAGTGTCTCAAAAGTTCCACATCGTCATTGTCAATCAAAGCAAACGTAACGACCATAGTTTAGGCTATTTCATGTATTTTTATTTTTTCTTATATTGTAGGCTAATGTTCGTCATTATATAGCCCAGGATACTTAAGAAGAATTAGTTAAAGCACCTACAGGTTTGGTTTTTACAGTAGGCTGTGGGCTAGTGCTGCAAATCACTGTTAAAATACTTTGGAGCTAAACAAAGAAAAACGTGGTACATTTTTTTAAATAGAAATGAACCAAATGCAGCCTATTACGCTTTTGTACAAGTGTAGCCTAGCCTAGTTGTAACAAAGTAGCCTATTTTGTGATTATCCGAGAAATGATACATTGTAACATTTTGAAAATCGCATTAGGTAATCATCAGTTGGATAGCATCTACGGGACAAAGAAATGGTTTGATAACAATAAAAAATAAATGAGCCTACTAAAACACAGTTAATTCTAAATAGGCCTAGAACCTTGAGGAAAATTACAAAAAGACATGGAGTTTATAGTTATGGAATAGGCAAAACGCCGGCGTTTGTCTTGAAATGGTGCCTGTCGCTCTCGGTTGTGACCTCAGATACGGGATCTTGGGGGCTAGATGAGTTTAATAACGATCCAACTGGCCCGCAAAGTCCCGCTTCTGGCACGCGCTGTCTTCTGCAGAGAACCTCTTCGAACTTCATTGAAATATAGGCCAGTTTATATTGCCTAAACAGAGGCCCGCTGACATTGATATGGACACTGTATAGGCTATGAGAGGGAATTTGACACTCGTAACTCGTCGGTGTTTGGATGGCATGGATTTTCTGTACAGTGACTCTCTAATCTCGAGTTACAAATAATAACACTTTCCTCGTATTTATCTTCTTTTAAAGAAATATCAGCCGAGAAAAATAATGTTTGCGATACCGCAGGGAGAATGAGGGGCTTTTGGGGGCAGTTGTGTTTCAATTTCACTATCATAATGCCCCTAAAAATCCTTATTGCTCTTGCACTTATCACCAAAACGGTTACTGCAAACAACGGATATATTATCCAATTAGCTTCATGGACTTTGCTTATACGCAGTTCAATGTGGTAATATATATATAGGTCAAATTATTAACTGATAGCCTAGTTCTTACATTTATCTTGCACTCCCGCCGCATTAAGAGGCAAATAAACGTGACAGAATCTGCTTTTTATTGGGATATGCTACTGTATGCGTCCAATGTTTTCAGATTGATTATGTATTATGTAGGCCAACATTTTAGGCTAAATATTATGTTTGAGTATAAGCAATTTCGTCCCCAAATATTGAACAAGTAACGAGCTGCAAGCATACAGAGAACATTCAGTGCAAATTATGGTGGAAATGCTTACTTTATTGGATTTGTTTACATTAATTTAGTAAAACTATGATTTATCACTTTGATGTCTATTTTCACCCCACATTCTTGATTCTTATGAATCGTAAATCCGAAAGAGGCCAGATTTGGTATGTTGTCAGTGAATCTGTCTGAAGAAAGTGAAAAAAATGTAAGCAATCGGGCATAGGAAATATATGACTATCATATTGCCATCAGATCTCAACTGAAATGCTCTACTTTCAATCATTTGTTAAACCCCCTTTATTATTAATTTTACTTACATAGTCTGTATCTGTACTGAATAGTAGCTGGATTCTGCTGTTGCTGCATTAGTTATTGAATATAATATTAAGTAAAATTTTGAAGAAAAAAAAAGGTTCCAAAACTAAAATGCAAGCAACTAGCAACAGTTAAAGTGTTAATCCTTCATTTTTCAGTTTTGGTGGATTTGGCGACATCTGTGGTGACTGGTGGTCACAGCAGTTTGTTTTCATACTACAAATCCCAGAGTTCCATTCGAAACGAAGCTACAACCTCAAACGAAGCAGCATGGTTTGATTGTGGGTGTAGCGCTAGGATCGCATTGAGTGTTTGATTTTCTTAAAAGATAATCCAGCAGCAATATATTTTGGAGAAAGAAGACTGTCTAGAGCTGTTCGACAATGTCGTCTGATGTCATAAATATTGAGCAGCATATCAAACCTAAGTTTAGGAACTTCTTTTTTCAAACTTTATTGTCATTCCACATATGCACGACATACAGGGAACGAAACATTGTTACTCATTGGACCAGTGCAAGACAGAACAGGTAACATATAGTCTAAAATAAAATACATGTAAGAAAGTATATAAATAAAACAAGAACAAAAAAATTATATCACATATAATCAATTTAAAAAAAGAAGATAATAATATAAGTATAAAAGATATGTCATCAAACAAAACACAGCATCACAAAAACAGAGCAATGTTCTGCATAGCAGCAGCAGACAGTATGTATGGTGAGGTGTTTGTGAGCATAGTGTGTAGTGCAGCGGATTTTAAAGTGACAAGTGCAGTCCTTTGTTGAAGTGGCATGTGCAGTCTTTATAACTTATAACTGTTCATGGGGTGGATGTGTGGATGGTACAGGGGCTCTTATAACTGTTCATGGGGTGGATGTGTGGATGGTACAGGGGCTCTTATAACTGTTCATGGGGTGGATGTGTGGATGGTACAGGGGCTCTTATAACTGTTCATGGGGTGGATATGTGGATGGTACAGGGGCTCTTATAACTGTTCATGGGGTGGATGTGTGGATAGTACAGGGGCTCAGGCTGTTGAGGATCCTCACAGCCTGGGGGAAAAAGCTGTTGCACAGTCTGACAGATTTAGCACGGATGCTCTGGTACCTTCTACCGGATGCCAGGAGGGTGAAGAGACTGTGGGAGGGGTGGGCGGGGTCACGCACGATGCTGATGGCCCTGCGGGTGCATCGTGACTGATAGATCTCCTGAATGGATGGGAGAAAGGTGCCGATGATCTTCCCTGCTGTGTTTACTATCCGTTGCAGGGACTTGCGGTCAGATGCCTTACAGTTTCCGTGCCAGACAGTGATGCAGTTGGTCAGGGCGCTCTCTATAGTGCCTCTGTAGAATGTGCTGAGGATGGGTGGGGGGAGGTTTGCCTTCTTCAGTCGCCGCAGGAAGTGGAGACGCTGGTGGGCCCTCTTCGCGAGTGCTGTTGCGTGTGAGGTGAGGTCTTCCGCGATGCGCACTCCCAGGAACTTTGTGCTGTTCACTCTCTCTACGGCAGTGGCGTCGATAGTCAGAGGGGATCGGTCAGTCCGGGCCTTTCTGAAGTCAACGATGATCTCCTTTGTTTTCCCTATGTTTAGGGAGAGGTTGTTGTCTTGCACCACATCGCTAGTTGCTCCACCTCCTCTCTGTATGCAGCTTCGTCATTGTTGCTGATGAGACCCACCACAGTTGTGTCGTCGGCAAACTTGACGATGCTGTTGGAGCTGGATTTTGCAGTACAGTCATAGGTCAGCAGTGTGAACATCAGCGGGCTGAGCACACAGCCCTGTCGAGCGCCGGTGCTCAGTGTGATGGAGCTGGAGGTGTTGCTGCCGACCTTGACTGACTGTGGCCTCCCCGTAAGGAAGTCCAGAACGCAGTTACAGAGGGAGGTGCTAAGGCCCAGCTGGGTCAGCTTAGCGATGAGGTGCTGTGGGATGATCGTGTTGAAAGCTGAGCTGAAGTCAATGAACAGCATCCTGACGTAAGTGTCTTTTCTCTCCAAGTGGGGCAGAGCTGGGTGAAGAGCAGAGGTTATTGCGTCCTCGGTGGAGCGGTTAAGGCGATATGCGAACTGGAGGGCGTCCATTGTGGAAGGGAGACTGGATTCTGATTCTGCATTCAACATGCAAGTTTCCCTGCGTGTGTCATCACCCCTGGTGTAGTGCAGTTTCTGTGTCACCCGCAGGGGTGAGTTCTAGGCCAGTGTCATAACAGTTGAATACTTGGCGGGAATGTCGCACCTGATGGCACCAATAGAAAATAGTGTATGGAGGAGCAGTTACCCTATACAGGATGCAAATAAATTGAATGGATATTGCTACAAAAATGCCAGCGTGAAAAGGTATCACATCTTTTAATATGAAAAAATAAGGATTACAGCTTTAAGATTAGAATTACATTAAGTCGTCATTTGGACACATCATGTATTATTAAGAATACATGTGGGTAAATAGCCAAGACAGTTAAATATAAATGTATTAAATGTTCAATTGTTGAAAAAATATAAATGCAGAACAGTTTGAAAAGGTGTGTCCTTCGGAGGTTAAAGAATGTACAATTGTTGTTATAGCAGGCACTTCAGGTCAGCACTGAAAAGAGAAATCGAGGATTAGAAATCAGAGAACAAAAATGCATGGTGTGCAGAAAACATAGGCTAAAACATAACATAGCATAAATGCAGTATCTGTACAGGAATGTCTACTTCCAACAATGCAAGAAGCAGAGTGCAGGAAATACACATTTCTATCTGCATGGGAGAGATGGCAAGGCACTATGTGAGGAGAATACTGTACTGCAGTAATTACTGAGACAGGATGCTACTTGGAAAGATTGAAGTTGCCCATTACCCAGTCAGTCGTTTTTTTGTCCTTGGCACTAAGCGCGAAGATTGTCATCGGTGGGAGGGACTTAGCCCTCTCTGTCACTAATAAATTATGGAGTACCATTTCATGTTTTACACTTGAGTTTTAATTAAAAATTTCTCCTCCTAGTTTATATTGGCTATTGAAATTCATATCTGGGGGTTGGTTGTGCATTTACTGCCTGCCGATAATCCAGTTTGAGTAGTCCTACTTCAGTACAGTTTTCTTGTTTTCATAGGCTTGTTAGGATTTATCCTCGATACGTAACCTGGCATGTCAAATTGATTGGTCATTTTTACATGCATGTCAATCAAAGGCTTTAATGAGCACATGGGTTATCTGCTGCATAATCCTACAAACAAGGTTTGGCAGATTTTACCAGTTGTTTAGGTGCATCAATGGTACATCTAGACCAGTGGTGTCAAACTCATTTTCACCCCGGGCCACATCAGCATTATGGTTGCCCTCAAAGGGCCGGTTGTAACTGTAAGACTATAAATATAACCATACTTGGGATTTTCGCGGACCTCGATTGTAATTGTTGACGGGGGGGGGGGAGCAATCGCCTTTTTAAAAAAAAATTTTTTTTACAAACTTAATTTAACGTTTTATTTAACGTATGTACCGCGGGTGTGCGTCCACGTCTGCGTTTGTCTGTTATATTGTAAAAGTAAATCCCCGTTAACCAGCCACGTAGATACACGCGTCAGATACTTAAGTTCTCACGGGCCGCATAAAATGACGTGGCGGGCCGCCGCGGTGGTACAGCGGTAAAGACCGCTGACTTTCAGTCAGCGAGTTGTACTCCGAGGAGCGGGGTTCGCGCCCCGGTCCTGCCACAGCCGAGCGTGGCCGGTGGCCTGTGGAAGCGACAATTGGCAGTCGCTTCCGGGTGGGGGGAGGGGCTCGGAGAGAACCACTGCGCACGATAGAACCCAGGGCGTGTCACGGTCAGGAGCTGCGCCCTGTAGAGGACGTAGCATCCTTCCTAGAAAAAGTACCGATAGACGGGGTGTGCAGCGGTGGTTCTCTAGCGGTTGCTACACGGGGGGAATTGAATTAGAATAGGGGTTCAATTGGCTACTAAATTGGGAGAAAAAGGGAAAAATCAGAAACAAATTTAAAAAAAAAAAAAAAAATGACGTGGCGGGCCGGATTCCGCGTCAGATAATTAAGTTCTCGCGGACCACAAAAAATGACGTGGCGGGCCGGATTTGGCCCGCGGGCCGGGAGTTTGACACCTATGATCTAGACAAACACTGGGTTCATTTTAAAATAATTGTCTTTTGGAGTGAAATTCACACATTCTTCTTGAAACTATGCTTAATTAATGAGAAAGGCAAACTATGTTAATATATCACAGAACAAAAGTAGTTTTAATACTAGCTGGCAAAAGTTTCTTTCCAGTGTGAAATTCTTAAAAATAGATATTCAGCAAAGTTGATGTGGTTGTTAGTTCATGAAGAATTACCTTAAAGGGTAAGTACACCCTAAAACCACTTTTTTTTTAGCTGATTACGGATATATTTGGACATATCCATGTGCTAGAGATTGATCCTGTTGCAAATCGCGACATTGCATCGCAATGTTTAGCATTTTATAGGAAGTAGTTTATTTTGGCTAACTAGCATTTTGGTGGTGAAACGTAGGCTATTGCAGTTGTAATTTACTATTAGCTGTTGTACAGTATTCATGACGTGCAGTACACGTGATGTCACACACCAACTGGTGCATCTGGCTACGCCCTTCCACCTTACACTATAAATACGTTTTTTTTGTTTTGTTCCAAATCCAACAAGTTGTGGAGAGTAGCATTTGTATGAGCCACAGGCTATTGATAGAGAGAGGATGGCATAGGTGTCAACCCATACAGTTTGCCCATATGATATACGGTTTCCCCAACTTTTCGAAGGCAAATGGGCGTATAAGGTTATGCTCCGGGAAATATATGATGTTTCTCCATCAACCTGCCCTGGGACTACAGATGAAAATTATCCCCAATGGCTAAATCTGGCACATTCACGTTTATTAAATAAATCCCTTTAACAGTCCCACAGTCCCTTTCTTAAATAAATAAACCTAAACCTATAGGCTAATTAATTTAATCGCAGCAATCACATTTTCTTTCTCCCTCTCGGCTATTCTCCCGCTTTGTGAGGCCATTGGAAAAACAAGTAGCAGGACTAATCTAGAAATGACACAGTAGCCCACAAGATACCTACGTTAGTTAACTTAGCTAACAGTTATGTTCATGTTTATGCAGTTTTGACCAAAATTAGATGTTTCTTGGGGTTTTAATGTGGCTATATGACTCAATTTAGCGTAGTTACTACGAATTTCATTGTATATTAATTCATGGCTAACTTTAATAATGTTAACTGTTACTAGCAAATTATCCAAATTGAGAGCTAAGTTTATAACTAGGCCTTATTATGTAGCCTACATTATCCAGTTCTCCGCCTCTGCCACGGCCGCTGCTCCAGGCTCAGCAGCAGTTAGCAAACAGTAAAGGCAGAAACATCCCTTTTACAATACGACATTTAAATGGAACACTTAGAAAATATTGCATGGCAATGACATTTCAGGGGGTATATGTAGATGACCCCTTATGTCATTGTCATTTTGTAAATTCAACAAGAGTGTGGCTTCTTCCAAAATGAATTGAACCTACAGTTGTGTTAAAAAAAATAGCAGTACAACATCAGTAACCTGATGAACCACTGTTATTAGTAGTAGTGATATTCCTGCATGGTAAATAATTTACTTGTAGATGTAGTAGTGTAATAGAAAAACAACAGACCCAACTGAGTTTAATTAGAGAATTCATGAATTCTGTGAAAAAACAGGTGTCATTAATTGTCCTTTATTAAGGAAGAAGGGAAGCAAATGTTTCACACATTGTTATAAAATATATTTCCTTCTGAATTGCTAAGTAAAATGTGCCGTTCCAAACACTGTTCGGAGGAACAACATAATTTGATTAAAAAGTTGATTGGAGAGGGAAAAACGTATAAAGAAGTGCAGCAAATTATAGGATGCTCAGCTAAAAAGATCTCAAATGCTTTAAAATGGCAACAAAAACCCGAAACACGTGGAAGAAAATGAGCAACTACTGTTAAAACGGATCGAAGAATAGTCAGAATGGCAGATTCAGCCAATCATCACCTCCAGAAAGATCAAAGATGATCTAAAATTACCTGTAAGTGCTGTTACAGTCAGAAGACGTTTGATCAAAGCTAAGCTATCAGCAAGAAGCCCCCGTAAAGCACCATTGTTGAAAAAACGGCATCTGCAGAATCGGTTAAAATTTGCCAAGAAACACATCGATTGGCCCAAAGAAAAATTGCGTAACATTCTTTGGACTGACGAGAGTGAAATTGTTGTTTTTGGGTCTAGTGGTCGTCGACAGTACGTCAGACGACTCCCGGGTACTGAATTCAAGCCATAGTACACTGTGAAGACAGTGAAGCATGGTGGTGCAAAAATCATGGTATGGGGACACTACGGTGTTGGGCATATTTATCGTATACCAGGAATTATGGATCAGTTTGAATACATCAAAACACTTGAAGAGATTATGTTGCCGTATGCCGAAGAGGAAATGCCCCTGAAATGGGCGTTTCAACAAGACAACGACCCCAAACACGAGCAACATCTTGGTTCCAGACAAAAAGGATTGAGGTAATGGAGTGGCCAACTCAATCCCCCGACCTCAACCCCATTGAAAACTTGTGGGGTGACATTAAAAAAGCAGTTTCTAAAGCAAAACCCAAAAATTCACAGGAACTGTGGGATGTAGTTTGTTCATCCTGGGCTAAAATACCCGTTTCTAGGTGCCATAAATTGGTTGACTCGATGCAACGCAGATGCACAGCAGTTATCAAAAACAACAGTTATGCAACTAAATATCAGTTCAGTAATTTAAAGTGAAGTTAAATCTTGAAAAATGTCTTCAGTTTATAAAGTAAGTGTTTGAGTTTGAAGAGAAAAATGTCAACACTGCCATTTTTTGAACAGATTAATATTCCTTTTCTTTGCTTCCTGTAAAAGACTTGATAAAATTTGTTAATGCTTTGATTTGGAATTGAATGTGTAATGTTTCCACTACATTTGAAATATGGAACTAAAAGCTATTAAAAAATATTTGCACTTTATTCACTTTTTTTAACGCACTGCTATTTATTTGAACACCACTGTACATGACATGGTAGGATACATTTATCCCCACTGCTCCCCTTTCTCAAGTGTATATTAATGATAATAGTCTAAACAAATGCCAAGTAGCACATGGTCCGCTATTATTACTAATTGGCAAAATAATATTTGGATTAGTTTGGGGTTCATATTTTCATACCTCAAAGTAGTTATTGAACAAAGCATTCAGTAAAAAATAGGTTCAATTAGTAATAACTTTTACGGAGACAAATATTTGATACAACGAAATATGTATAATAATGTAAATTGTGATTTTTCCTCTATAGGGAATGCAATTTCTGTATGTGAGATTGTCGTTTATTACTTGGGTTGGGGGAACTCTACAAAGATATTAACAGCAAAGCAATTTCCCATTTCCCATTTCCCATCCTTGACAACAAATTAAACTAGTTTCAGTTTGCATGCGATTACTTTTCACTGTATAATGTGATGTATATTTATGCATTGTCGTGTGTGGTGCTATATGATAAGGTGCAAAACAGGTCTTCTCTACATATTGTTAAATTAGCACTATTATAGGTGTTTGGTTATTATTAATAAACTTGGTAGCTCGCTTCACAAGCACAACAAACATGGCGGTGTTTAATATTTTTCTTGGTGTCCTATTGGTTTAAATAGCGTCACATGTACTAAATCATCCTGATTGGCCACAAAAGGGTAAGATTTGTTGAGAGGGTAATGTTTCCATAGGAAATTAATGGACATGATTCATTTTCAATGGCAATTTTTGCATCTTTAATTGCTAATAATGAATAATCTATAATTAATATCATTAAGATTTTGAATAGCATCTATCTGAACATACAGTAGAATATGGTATGCATTTTGTATGGGTACTATAAGAAGTGTAGGACAAGAGGTGTTTACAAAAAAGGGAAGAAATAGAAGAATAAGAAGAAAGATCCTGAGAAAGAACAGTAGTTTGCATGTTTCACAAAAATAAGCAAATCCAAAAATGTTAACTCCAGTGTAGTACTGCAATGAAGGACTGACAGATGCCACTGGTGGTCATTCAGCCAGACACAGATCAGAAGGGTCTCTCTAACAAAAGTACGTCCCGCTATGCCGATTTGCAATTCAAAGATTTCTGTTGTCATAATTAGAAGTTTGCTTTGTGCAAATTCAACATGCCATTCACTAGATATGTGGCAGTGCTGCAATCAAAGCAAGAAAATTATAAATTAAGCATTTATTAGTATTCCTTTCTATAACCAACTTCAACTCTATAAATGTCAATTTCAAACATCAACCAATCCTCACGTACATTTAGTTGTTTCCTGCTTGGAGAAGAATTCTTTTCCAGAATACCATTCATTGAAAAAACACCCCTATGAAAAATGAACAGATGAACCGAGTCAAACCATTATTATTTAAAAAAAAAACATTAACTATGTTCTGGTGTACAAATATTGGATCAAAGTCAACCATGGGTGCGTCCCAATATTCTTCACTCCCCACCTCCCGTCTTCTACTCCCCCACTACCACTCCTCACCTACCCAGAAGTATGCAAAACTCTGAACATTTCAAGTACAAGTATTTGCATGTACAGTATACAATGTACCTGTCATTGTGGTTTGCATTGAGACATTAATTCATATGTAACCATTAATACGTAATCAGCAACATTAGATTAAAACACAAAGATCCGTTTCCGGGGCACGGAGTAGAGTAGGTGGTAGGGAAGGAGAATTTTTCGACTACGCGACTGAGGGAATTGTTATGCTCAGCACTGTTTATACATGTGGCCCCAGGATAGCACACTCAGCAGACATTCACCCAGGAAAATACTGATAAAGTAATTAAGGGGGTGCGAGTCAACCAAACCAAAAGCGGGGCTTTACCTGCTCACCCAGCAACAGTCACATCACACACATGGACATTTGTGCAAAGAAGAAGCATAACATCACCAAGCTAAAGAGAAATTCCCTGGCTCTCGTCAACATCAAGCACAGACGCACACTTGGAAGAACTCTTGGCTCCACTTGCAGAGATGGCACATAATAACTAGCGTTACATCAGATGATCCAAACATTTACACGTCTGACAGAAATGTCAATACTCCAAATCTGAGGTTGGTACAGACACATCTGAATGGTGCATTGAGGGACTCATCAGCTTCCCATTTACTAGCTCTACATTTAACGGAACAAAAGGAATGCAACGGTCATACTAAGAAACATTCTTTAATTTTTTTTCCCCCATTTAAGGAAGTACTTTACATTTTATGGTACAAAAATGCATATTAACACATTTTGCAAAACTTTCTTTGACACAGTAGCAGTGATCTGCAGGGAGTGGCTATCACAACAAAGACATCAAACTGAACAAAATATGACATACACAAAAAAAAAAAAACCCAACCACATATTAACCTTTCTAGAAATAGATGGAAAATGTCAATACGGAATAAACAACATTACCGTTAGCTAAAAACTGGGAGGACTGGTCTACATATTTAAAAAGGAAAGACAAATGGAATTAAAATCTTACATGTTTCTAAGGACTCATTTCTATTTTTACTGTATCAGTCAAGTCACATAAACACCTACACATTCATTAATGTTGTTCTTATTTCAACACCATCCACTCTGTAAAACACTCAGTGTGTGAATAACATTGGAAATTAAAACAAATAAACCAATTACAATACACAACACAACAGAAAATGAGATGCCCCCCTCCTCCCAGTCACACGGCACTGTCCAGACAAAGTGAGCCGTCAGTATGAACACGAGATGTACAGAATGTGTGGAACGTGGGGGTGTACATCTGATACTGTACTAGCAGAGGGTCGTTTTTCTCCAAGAATGACATTGGGTCAAATGGGGCAAAATCTAAAGCTCTGGGGGCATCATAATCACATTTGGGGGGGGGGGGGGGGGGTAAACAAAAACAAACTATACAACAGACAAAAAGCAGCAGATTGAGATTTATGTGACCAACGTACACGGACCATTTTTACCCGTTAAACACTGACATTTTCTTATGGCTTTTTAGACTGTTGGGTGCGGCTGCTGTGGGAAGTGTCCTGTTTGGGGGGATTTCAGCGACCATTAAGGTTTCATGCTACCAGACCTGTGGGACATCGAACAAGGCTGAAGAGGTTGTGTCAGCATCTGCAGGAATACAGAACCGAATTAGATGAAATGAAGCTCTGATCAAATGAGTTTCATAGGCAGGCAAACATGTTAGTTCTGTCAGTTACAGCCATCAGTGGTGCTTGTATTACCTTTCTAAGCTGGAAATAATGCTCAACAAAATTATATTAAAGAAAAAACAAAGGTTCATGGGCAATTTAATGAATCAAAACACCTGAAAATGCAACATTACCAGTAGGCCAATGCCATTTCAGTTTAGTCAGAGCAGGGTTGGAAGGAAATGGACTGAATACATGCAATAACTGATTAACATGACATGATTAATACAAACAATAAACATTCCGCATTACTTGAAAAAGGAAACTGAATAATAATTCTCAAAATCATCCAGTCATTCACGATAGCATAAATGAGAAGCCTCGCAGATTCCACATGCTCGCTGCCGTCTGTTCATACACCATGTACCCGCAGGCCCCTGGGTCCTACTGCCCTTCCAAGAAGCACGGACCCAACCTCCACACAATACAGCAAATGTGCGACTGCGTGCCACACAACCCCGCTCACCAGAGTATTTGTATTCAGAGATGCAAGCGGAGCTGGATGAAAAGGTACATGTCCTAGAAAGTTATGGCTGCCACATCACATTCTGTAGCTTTAATAGAGTTTTGACTTTTGTACCACGTGCCCTGTGCATATGACAGACACACTGTAATACTTCATGCCGTCCTTCACATTCTGCCCACACGCGGTGGGGTAGTCACTGACTTCAACAGGGTAGGGCAGATTGGGGAAGAGGAGAAAAAATAAAAAATAAAATCATGACAAGCCACTCAAGCGGAGCAGGGGGGATAGGTTTACCATTTTCTGCCTATGTGGTTATATTTAGAGCTTCAAAAGAACCAGTGAACATTGAAAACAGGAGGCTGTGATGCACCAAACCGAAAGCATAAGAAGCAGATCCAAACCCCATATTTGCCTTTATTCCTTTTCTGTCCCAGCATAACAAAATGCCCATTTTATCCCACAGCTCATGTTGAATTTGCCAAACTGGATTTTCTGGCAGATGCTGCCAAGAGAAATTATATAAAGAATAATGACTAGTTAAAAACAATTTTCTCCTTCTTCACATCAAATTATGTTCAATTTCTTTGCTTTCTTAACTTGCACAAATCAACATGCGCAAGTTACTACAAATATATCCAGTGTTTAGAGCACGATCATGTTACTTGTTTTTGCATTCGTCTCACATGACAGTCTGGCCCATCAAATATTACATCACAGCTAAAGGGAACATGTGAGCTCTAACCATGAACAGAAAGAACAGAGAGGGGGTGGAAAATCATCTCGGGGTGGAAAGGCTGAAGAAATCTCCCAAGTGCAAAGGTCCAAAGAAGACCCTCTCAAATACCAACTATATAATGGAAGAAAACTGCTAACTTGCAGTAGAATGTTCCTCGGAGTCGGCACAAACATAGAGCAGAGGGGAGAATAATGATGCTAGTGGCCATGTCACTGCTTCTCCTGTATGCCTTCCCAATCTTATGCCTAGGGTTTGGTATCGTTTGAAATGTTTTGATACCGACACCAAAACAGATACCCTTCATTTGATACGATACTTTATATCAGGGCTGCCCAACCCTGTTCCTGGATATCTACAGTCCTGTTTGTTTTCATAGCAACCCTAATTTGGCACACCTGATTCTACTAATGAGCAGCTCAACAAGCTCTCTAGCTGTTCAATGAGGTGTGCTTTGTTAGGGTTGGAGTAAAAACCTACAGGACGGTAGATCTCCAGGAAGAGGGTTGGGTAGCCCTGCTTTATATGAAAACGTTATACGTTTATCGGCCAACTATGTTTCTATAAATTATTATAACTGATCTCTTTACCATTTGTAAACATTTTCATTCTGTAAACATTATGTCACTGTAAAATGACAAGACGGAGATTGATTAATTTCACAACTAGCCGTCTACTGCAAACATTTATTTATGATAGCTTCAAAGATATGAGGTAAGCAAATAACGTTAACGTAACTAACATCCACCTTAGCCAGCTACGCATACGTTATTAGGCTACAAGGCAATCGTTAATATCTGAACCAAAAGTTGTTTGCGAGAACCGTATCTGTTATTCAATCGTTGTCAGCAGTCAGAAGACCCAGCACTGGACGATCAAATGCTTTACCATATTCGATGCGTTACTGGCGTTTCATTTAATTGTAGTAGCATTTGATGCAATGGGTTACCACTGGCTGTGAAAATAGCATTCACGTCGAGAAGTAGCCGACCGTAAAGTATCGAAATTTGGTACCGTTTTTTCCAAAATGTTTCGATACTCTGTAGGACCGATGTATTTCGGTACCCAACCCTACTTATGCCTAGTTCACAGTTTGCAATTTTAGTGAACAGGTGTGTGCAAGTGGAAATTACAGGTAAGCCGGTCACTGAAGAATTAGTCTAGTCACTTTGACAGCCATTTTTGAAAATGGGGAATAGTCACCATTGGAGTGCCTTTTACTAGTCACTGATGCTAGGTTATTTAAAAAAACAAACCTGGCAGAATATCATTTTTGTAGGTAAATATGAATAAATAAAACTCACTTGCAACAGGGAAACTGAGCAATCATACAATTTTTAAAGAGCAACCAAAACTCTTTTTTTTTTCACCAGTTCTAGTTCTGCTTGTTTTGGCACTTGTGGGCCATGGTTGGCTTGTGATTATTAAATCATGTGTTAAGCAGGAGCCTAGAAATCTTTCAACATCTCATTCCAGTTCCAGAGAACCTGATCCTTTTTTCTCTAAATTGTACATAAGTTGCATTTAGTTTTCCACTTTAAATGCATGTAATTTTGAAATATTAGAATGCCAATTAATGTATAGGGGCTCTAAAGTACTTAGGGGGAGGCCGAAGGAAAGAGTTCAGTAAGTTTGTTCAGTCAGTTTTGGAGTGAGTTTTGGGGTTGCAATCAGTTTGGTCGTGGCGTGAGTTGGGGCTGAGGAGTTTTTGGAGCCATAAAGTTCTGTGAGTGTCACGCTGTGGAGTCTACAGACAGACAAGTTTTTCCTTAGTCCTTGGAGTCAATTTTGTTCCTTTTGGGCAAATTATTGCCGTCCATGTGACAATACCAGTGGTACCACCGCTGGTGTCTGATTTAATCTGGCGGCAAAAAGGTAAATTACAAACGGGAAGGCCCCGCACATCCATTATCTGCCTACACATTTAAATTTAAATTGATTATTTCAATTAAATGTCAGAGATGGGCATTCAAACATAAAATCAAAAAGGAAAGGTATTCTATGCTGTGCTGGGCCCTAAATACCTTCCTGTTCTGCTAGGTAATAAAGTTCTTACAGTCTGGGGTCCTCTTAGATCGCAGAGACAGATATTGAGCTCAGGAAATTCCCGTTGATGCGAATGTGGGGGGGTGGGGGGGGAAGAAACAGACGAAGAGAGAGAAAGAAACTGACAGAGGGAGAGAGAGCAACAGACATTTAAGACAACATCCGACAATGTCAACATGAGGTGAAGGAGTACAGCCAGTTACTTAATGTACATTAATGGCTTCTTTGCGTGACTTCATAAATATTTTCTCAATATATTTCTCAAGCTAGACACATACCTAGCCATTTATCACATGCTAGGTAGGTAAACATTAGCTTCCCCTTGCAGGCTTCTAGATCTTAACCATCAGCCTGCTAGAGAAATATCCCCTCAACAGGAGAACCATCAACATTCAAGGAAGGGAAACTGCTGACTGAAACATTACAAATAAGAAATCCGCTATAACCTTATCCCTTCTGGTGAGGTTGTGTTATTGTTGTACCTGATCAGATGTATACATCCGCACATATAAAAATACCTTCTATTTAGGGATGCAAATTTTAAGGAATTTCCTTAATCGATAGTTGTTAACCTTAACAATCGTCGATTAATTGATAACATAAAAGCTAAAAATAGCTTATGATAGACAGAATACAAAATGCATGTTATATTCCTCAAGCAAAGATTTATTGTAACATTTGAGAAACAGGCATTATTGTAGCATAACAAAAATAGAATATGAAGGAGTGTATAGGCTACTTTAACAGAAAAGAAATTGCGCTCCGTCTCATCTGTTGCAAGCGAAACCGTTGCTCCGCTAGGCACTTGCAGCATTAACATAATCGCTCTTGAAATTGAAAGGCGACAGTTAAACTAGTAGACCTAGCCTAGAACAGTCAACTTAATACTAGATAGACCTACGTATTTTCTTTCCCAAGAACATTTAAGCATATCTACGTGGTCGGGAGTGAGTCGTGTGCGCAGCCTGTTTATTAGCTCTCGAAATCCCTCACCGTCAATGGTGCTCATTGCCATCATGTCCTTTTCAACCATGTTGCATACCCTCTGAGTAATAGCCTACTCTCCGCTCGTCTATCGTCACACACCCTCTTTGGTAACACTGAGGTGATGGTAGGTCACGATCCACTTTGCCCTGGCAGCACGGTTGGATGTAAACTTTTCAGGTGGTAGGCTACAACGAAGTAGTTATACTTCAAAACAGCACCACAGGTATTGCAATGTATTGCAAACCACAGGCGCTCTCGCGTGGAGACCTTAAATCACGATTAAATTTCACACAAAAACTCCCGTTGAAACAAGACCGCAGATTGTTCAGTTAATCGTTTAATTTGAAATCTTAGATGAAATTCTTATTAGCAATTAATTGATAGTCGATTAATTGTTAACATGCCTACTTCTATTCTCATATTTCAGCTCTTAAATTAAAATAAATTATGAATTGATACAGAGTTCTGTATGAGGTATTATAAGCACAATTTCAGATTTACAAATTCTTCGTACTACTAAATGCAACTAACGTTATTTTTCCATTTAGATGAAAGGGCTGTAAATCGATAGACAAATTATCCACAATTACTTTGTTACGACACTGACAGGTCCTCTTAAATCCACCTGAAATGTCAATTTATTTTAATTGAGCTTTAAGAATGGGTTTTCATTCCTGGGTAAACTTAATTTCCATTTCATGTTACACAAAAACAAACTCCTTAAACCTGCTGCTCTAAGAGACCAAGGCTGCATTCGAACAGTAAAAAAAAAAAAGCTCCTTTTTCCTTTCCTTGCAACTTTTCCTTGACCTCGCCAGAAAACATCACGGGGGTCAAAGAAAAGATGGAGATTTACAAGGAATCTAGCGTCTACTGTGGAATTCGAACCGCTTTCTCTACTTTGCGTTGTGGTGCGGCGTGATTGTTCAACACAGCAAACTAGGCTACAACTTCACAAATAACGACAAAAGGCGCATCATTGCCATCTGCATTTCACTTGAACCGTTCATTTTATATCTGCAAAATTTTGCCTCTTAATAAATTTGGTGTATTGTCTGATTGTGTCCCTGTTTGTTTACTTTCTATGATAAGCCACTACTAACCAACAATAATTGCTATTCACATTTAGATTTCTGGCATTTCTCAGATGTTCGCCTTGTTTGAATTCGGTAGGTTCCGGAAAACTCCGATGCTTATAAAAACATTGGCGGCATTGCATTGTGGGGCACGAATACAACCTTCCTTCTGAAAAGGATAGTCCAGAGCATCCTTTGTAAAAGGACGGATAAAAGGAATTGTGAAGCTCCTTTCCTGCTCAATATAAAAAATTAGAACGGTCATTAGCATGGCTGCCCGGAATCTATTTCCAGTTTATGCGACCTAAAGGATCCTTCCTTGCTCGAATTTGACTATTCGAACACAGCCCAAAAGGTAAACTACAGTTGCTTCATAATGTAGTAAAATGTCAGTCACAGGAACACCAAAGCCGTGTTGAACAACAGGTACCTACAGACGTATAGAGTACGGGTGATGAACTTTAATTTAACGTATACATTTTTTTGGGTCACATGGATATATACGAACAATGTCAGACTTTGGGACATGACACACTGTCAACCTTACTAAATAAATGAAAACAAACAAGTGATTGTAATACTGACATTGCAGGCATGCCCTAAAGGATGTGTACTGGTGTAGTCATGAGGCTACAGACATTCTAAGCATACTTTTTCTTTGTCCAAAGAAACTGACAATATTAAGTAAGTCTCATTTACAAAACTCACCTGACAAACTACACTAAAGTCTATGTACCTGCACCAATTGTAGGCATATTTATAGAATTATGATTTGAGAGCTCTCTATGATTTGAGTATTGGTATTGTATGGTATTTGTCTCATGGAGACATTCTGGTCACAGCACTGGGGAGGGGGGGGGGATAAATGTCTACAGTACCAACCAAACAGGGATACCTGTGAATAATAGTCACTGAAAATAGATTGCATTGCAAGTGTGCCATTTTTCTGCAACAGTAATTTGACCAGTGATAAATCATTTTAATATTAGGGGAAGCAGTGTCAAACAATCCGATTTATTGTTTAAAGGAAAGAGGTTAAATTGCAATTGCAGAATACCTTTTTGGCCATAAAATGCTATATTTGAATAGATTTCAACAGAACCGAGTCTTGCAATTGCTTCTTCACCATACAAAATGAGAATGCCGGTATATGCTAATCTGAACCTTGTTTTAATATCAAATATAAAATGTCAGATATTAAATGTGCAGCTCCTTTATTCCTTTAAGTTAGTCTTAGCTTTTGTGTAATTATTTTTGGTGAGTATACACATCAGAAAATGAGTATTATATGGGATTATAAAAATGACCTGTTAAAAAAATGTCACCTGTGTTGATAATTACCTGCTATTCATGACTACATCCTGGAGACTTGCACTTAATTTATGTTTTAGTTCAGCTACCTAACGATAGCCAATATTACAACACCTATTGTCTCTGGATTCCATGGTGTCACCTAGGGAACATAACCTACAGGTATCTATTCAATTTGTTGCAAACCGTATCACAGCTATGAAATTTGTAATATCCACAAAAACCGATATAATTCAAATATCAACGGTATGAAAACATCTGAAAGTTCAACTTGCCTGCTGACAGTTCACCTTCGGTCTTCCTCTTCTTGTTTTTGCGGCCTTTCTTGCCCTGAGTGGCAGAGAGCAGAGGCCAGGTGCTGGTGTTGGTGTTGGCGTTCCCATCCTCCTCCGTGCCATCGTAGCCCTGCTCTTCCTGAATGGGACTCATGTTCCTTTTCTCCGTTACTGGCCTGCAAAAACAGTCACGTGAGGGAGGGGAGGGCATATTCACAGCTGTGCTGATGGGAATCTTCAAGACTACAATTCCCATCAGCACCTACGAAAAGATGCTCACTGTTTGCGTATCCAGAGATCTCATTCTTCATGAGAAACCAGCCAATTACACCTTAATGTACTACCTGAAATGAGCACACGCGTCCACACATTTTCACAGGGGAGGGGTCCGTTCCATTGAAGACTAAAATCTCATGATTAACATCATGTAATAAAATACACTCATCTGGGGAATGTAGTGTACCCTACCGACATTGTGATGCAGTCACGAGGCATGCATTTAAATTTCACATCTATACCTTCACAGCGAATACATTCTTGTTTTTAAGGTCTAGGTTACATGACAGTAAGTTAACGGCATGCATCAACCCATTGCAAGTTATTCCACTGAAACTCAAAACTAGCCAGATTCCCCTCAAACACATCCCCCCACCATGGTGCTCAAGGCAAACATCAATTAAGCTGTCTAAACTTAACCATCATGTGATGCCATACCGCAATTTGTGGAGCTTGAGTCATCATACTAAACAAAATGAAACAATCGGAATCTTCCCTCAAAGGCCATTTAAGGAATTTGATATTATGATTCACAAGGTCTTTGCACCACCAGCTAAACAGATTGCATCCCTGCACCAAATTCACTGATTTGTATCAATTATGAACGTAAACAAAAAGCACCCATCCCCTAAGAAACTCTGCATTTGAAAACTGCATGTCGTTAGTGGGAAGTGGTAGAGGCAACATACTGACTTCAACCAACTGTCCTCCGTCCTGCTGTCCACGATGTCGGCGTATGACGGAACCTGTCCACCCTCTGCCGTCCCGCCAGTATTCAAGGCTGCCAGGGAACACATTTTCTCTTTACGACAAACCTCCACAGACAGCATCAACGAATGTCATTCATTACAAATACTGAACTTTAAGCTTTGAAAGGCCAAGAGGCCCAGGGTACATATCTCAGCAACAGCAAATGAGTACAAATACAATTTGGCACCATTCCCCCCCAAAAAATGCACTTCTACCTCAGTTTCAGAAGCAAATAAGTAGGGAGATAAAACGGATTCTCAGAACAGTGTATAATTGAATTGGGGAATAAAAGAGGGGGGGGGGAGAAGGCTCATTCCTACCGTCAGTTTTCATCTTTTTGTTCTTCTGGTCGACGGTGGAGTGACTCCAGGTGTTGCTCTGGCTGACTGCGTCACCATCTTCTATCTCATCAGAGCCCTGCTCCTCCTGGATGGGACTGATGCTCCTCTTCCCAGTGAAGGACCTGGCACACACATTCAGGGACACCACCACCCAAGCCCCAACTTAAAGGGACATGCACATTCTCATACACAGGGTCAGCTGGTACATTCAGTGCCTATCCAGAATAAATTAGCCAGCTGAAGTTCAGAACACAGCTTCATATGATGTGCCAACGGACATTCCGGTTGGACGACCACCCCTGTATTGCTTCATTATTCTGCGTCACATATCAAGCTTAATGAAATTTTTTGATGGGGACCAACAATACCATAGATTTTGCAAGATTATGTAATACATAAGAACAATAAATATCATTTAACTGTAGAAATTGGAATGACACCGCTTTACAAAAGTAGGGCCATCCACACAGTCCACGTCATAAAAAACAAAGCCCTCTGCGTAGCATTGAACAACCAGTGTTTAGAATCAGGCTACCAAGTAAGGTCAAGCATTTAACTGCTGCATTTAAAAAAAAGACATTGAGAATACAGATGATCCCCATTTACCACTTTAGAAAAGCAGTAATTGGCTGCAGGTTCAGCCTGAATCCCTGGCTCTTTTTGGCAAATCGCTATCCACAACCTCAGTTCACGCTGCGGTCTGCTTTCTGGTGTAGGCTGTGCACACACGGCATAGAGCTAGCATCCACATCTTAATGAGAAATTACGAAACTGCCATTAGTTTCCCTGTGAAAGAGATTCCACCCTAAATCTGAAACCCTTACATCAGGACTCGCCTTCAGGTTCCTGCTTTAGTCCTATTAGATGAAGAAACGTGAAGCAAAACTACTGGAACTGGGGGCGAGTTAAGTCATTGGAAAGAACCGCAAGCGTAACCCTTTCTGAAAGAAAAATTTATAAAAATGAAGAGTGCCCTGAGGCTATGCGCTTGGAAGATGCAGCTAGGCTGTGGCCTTACTGGTTGTGGTTGTAGCCATAGCCCGGAACGGTCGTGCTGCTGGTGCTGTAATGGGATTTAACCCAGCCGTCCTCGGGCCACTTCTTGGGACCCTGCTTATCATCCTGCCGGCTCTCCAGGTATTCGGCATATGTCTGGATGCGGTAGCTCTCCGCATAACGGCTGGTGTTCATGGCTGCAGAGTTGTGGGGGGGGGGTGGGGGGTGGGATAGAAGGAAACCGCAACATGGGACATCGTGCTTGTGAGCTTAGCAACACTCCTTCAGCACAAAGCAACATCTGCAATTCCTCAACACCGATTCAGATTGGTGACAAAATGACCACCTAAAGAGATCAATGCCCCACCATTTGGAAAAATACTGCATGCCAGGTAAGCATTGCCCATGCTCACAATATTATGCACACATCCCTCCAGGCCGTCCAAGCTGGGCAGAGCTCATCTTTCATGAATCAGCCACACCCTGCGACTAGAAAACTGCCACACCGACACATTTGCAGAGTCAAATCATCAGTTTAACATTTAAAATGGTGATAGGACAGTCCTACTCATCTTCAATTCCTGCAAATAGTGTGCGAATTCAGAAACTGGGATAGAATGCCCCTAATGTCCTTGTGCTTCAACTGAAATCACAATCTGTCATTCCTATACTTAGTGAAGAAACCCTCCACAAAGGACACTCATCAAATAGAGGATCACCATCAGAAGCGTAGTATATAATTTCCGAAACGTGGACGGATCAAAGTATTTAGAATTTGTGCAGTAGAGTATTACCGACAGTCTCAGTGATTATACCTACTGACAGAGGTAATTAATACATCACATGACAACTGTAGAAACAACTTCAAAAGGAGGCTCTTCACCTTATTCAGCTATTTAAATATTTGAGGTCTTCGCCTGACAACAAAACTCCACTGTACTGAGGTCCACTGTACTGCACTCAGCATTTAATGAGCCAAGATGTTTAAACTTGCATGTTCCCTGTAATTAGAACCAGAGCACAAGCTGAGCCTAGAGGAAGAGGAAGAAGTCTACCACATGACTCAGCTGTTCAGAGGGAAGCCCAGGGTTCCTTGAGTTGGTGTCACTTATGAATCCCGCAGGCCTGAGTAGTGGGGTCACAGTGTTCAGACATGCATTAGCAGAACTTCATTTATGGGACAATCAAGGTTTCAGCACTTGGTTCGCAGACAGGGAACATTTAATTTATTACATTTCGAATGCCACATCAAAAGACGCAATTTAAATTATTATTCAGGTTGTTCAAGTTTATGTGGGGAGGAGAACCATTTTTCTACCCTCCCCCATGTCAAATGTCACTGAAAAGCATTTGACTTACTGTCAGAATGCCAGTGATTTGACAGATTAACAGTGGGCAAGAACATGCATGTAGACTTAAAGCAGGTGAGTCAGCCACAAAAGTAAACCAAATGTTTAGTCTTGCATCAGTGCTTGGGAAATAATGAAGTGCTATACTTAGGTGAATGACAGAAATACTTAATTTACACAAACCTGCTCTGGGGAGGTTGAAGGGTGCTTAAGAGATATTTTCTACATTACTTTGAAAATATACTGCTATAGTTCAAGTGGAATTAACATTAACAACTGCATTTTCAGAGAACCTATGATGTTTTTGGCCATTAGAGGCAAAGCGATGTGATTCTAGCATTGACTTCTTGCCAACCTTCTGATGGTAACTTGTAGGGCTCTGGGTAAAACCGAGAACATTTATGCAATTTCAACCATGCTACGGAAATTAACCTGGACTTTTATAGAACCGTGTCCCTGCTTGGCCCCTAACATACTGAAAACTGTCCTTGTAATGTCCAATGTTCTCAGAAAGATGAGGTGGATGCAAAACAGGTTCATAAAACCTGACCAGTCAAAGATTGCGCCTGTCCAACTGTGTGCATCCAACTGGAAATGCATTACAGGGCCTAGACATTTACCATCTGGGAAGACTCATTGACAATAATTCTCCACTTGTTCTTCCAAAGGTTCAGGTCTCTCAAAATTAACCAAATAAATGTTGGGAATTCCCCAAAGTGCAGAGGGCATTCTCTGTGGAATGACCCACTTGCCAGTGTCTGTGACGTAAGATGGTCACGGGAGGACCCATGAGGCCTTACGATTTAGCTCATCAAGCCACCCAGTCCAAATGTGAAGAGTCCTTTCCCCTCCTATTAGCAGGTAACACACAAATCTCAGGAAACGCGTCAGGACGCGTTGATGCACATTTCAGTGCAAGTCAAAGTAAGTCACAGATCCTCCATCAAAAGTTTGTTTTACTAGTCCATAACTAAAGCACACTCCAGTGTTGACATTTCATGACAGGTTAGAACAGTTGCAAACTCAAGTACAATGCTAAGAGGATATAGAGCAATTGCCAAAAAGTTTTTGTTTAAGCAGCTGCAAGGTGAAAGTGCCACTACACACTGTCGGCACTCAAAAGGAGAGAGAGAGAACAGCCCTCACCGTCAGTGAGGAGCTATGGTCCAGACGGTGTTCCACACTCCTCTGTCCCATGTGGTGGGGCAGTGGCATAAGGACTACTTGTGTAGCGGGTGTGGTTTCAATTCCCATTCCCAGCGGGGCAGCAGAACTGGGCTTGGCTGAAGGGCGATAGCGCCTTCATCACACCTGTCCAGCCAGCTGGCCTTGTTCCAATGACTCAGTCTCCTGTGCAAGGGTGTGGTGGACAGACGCCAGAGCGCGTCCCCACACAGCGATTTTGCAGAGCTTATTGAAATGAATTCCACCGTTCTGTGCTTTTAAACAAGCCTGTCAAAGTCAGCACTATTGTTTGCAGCCATAAAGAACAGGGTTTCCCACAACAAAAACAAAAAAGAAACTACAGCTACAGTGAGTGCAGACAGCAGAAGGGATTTAAAGCACTGAAGAGAAACACAACACCTAACTTGTGGATGCCAAATCTGCATCAACTGAACAATAGGTTGAAGGGATTTTTGACTGAGCGTCTTGACCAGTTTCAATAAATCAACAAAAGCAAAGTGCCGGGAAATTGCAAACATACACACGACGGGTATGAATACGTATTAGACCAGTTAAGGTCAATTTCATTCAGAGCAGTACAAGAATGAGTTTTATTTCTCCAGGAGAATGTTCTGCTTCCACAAAGAAAAGCTGCAACTTAATGTATCCCACTTGCAAGCAATTTAAGCACTCCTTTACAGAAGGTTGTAACAGAAACAGAAATAATTTGTGAAATGGGCTTTTTTAATTGAAAAAAGAATGAAACAGGGTATGAGAAATGAAAAGCAGCAATTTTGCCAAGTGCATCGCCGACGCCCAAAACACGAGCGGACTCGAGAATATTATCAGCCCTGAGCAAGGCCTGAGTCAAGTCATGAGACCAGGGGTGCAATGATGCAACACTGCACTTTCCCCAATAGCTTAAAAACAGCTTTGCTCAAAAAACAAAACAAAAAAACTTGGCAACGAGCAGCATATTTCCTGGCATGGGCTGCAAGGTAAAAGGTGGCAGGGAAGACATGCATGTGCCAGCTGGGGTCCTCAGATAACTCCTGCCTCCCAAGTGTCCTGCTCGCAGTCCTTCAGCCCAGGCCTGAGAATAATCATGTAAACAAGCCCCGCCGATATAACACAGCCCGTCTCACGGAGCTCTCGATTCTCAGAGGCGTTTAAAAACTAATTTTTAAGTTTAAAAGCACAAGGCTTTTTAATAGGCCGCGTTTGATTTGTACAGAACTTCAGCAAACTCTTCTGTATTAAAATGAGTATTTCAGTTCCCAAAATGCGAATGGCATTTTGAACCACAATCCATATAATCCTTCAATTATCTTTAGATGAACCATAATAACATCCCGCTCTAAAGCAGATACCAACTCTGGGTAGATTTACCACATACTAGAACTGAAGATTACAAAGGCCTTTCCAAAACTGTAATTCTTTATATATACACGGTACGTTTCCTACATGCCGTAACGGCCTTACAGCTGTTAAAGAAAAATGAGGGGAGGAGTTTATTTTGGCCACTGTGTTCTGGAGTGTTAATCCTTCTCAATCGAGCTTGTACAGGAAATACTGAATATGCTTTTTTTTTTTAATTCTAATTTCTTCTTAAGCAGGGGATGGCCACTTCCTGTAACTTGCACCGCGAGTCGCACAAGAATCTTGTTTATACAAAGACGAGTTTAACAGACTATTCGCCCCAAAAAATCTACACCATTGTTGCACATACCCATGAGGAAATAACTGCCCCCTCTCTCCAGGAGGGGAACATAAATAAATAAATAAATACAACAAAAACCGCATATCTTATCAAGATCGGTTCAAAGGAACATGAACACGCAAACTAAAGACCTTCCTTTCAGGAGTTAACTAGCCGATGTCAAGCTAAATGAGAAAATGTTGCCTGTCAGCTGTGTACAAATTTGAGGGCAGTAGAGAGGGGAGGGGGGGGAACTCAAAGGAAGTAAACAACCAAACATGAAAATGGGGAATAAAAGGCAGCCCTCTCCTCTCGCTAGCCATGTGACAACCACAGCATATGACTTTCATAACTTCACCGCTCATTACGAAGTGATTGCTGGACACAATTGAGCATGTGTTTCTGGAGCGTGCTCAAGAGCCAAGCTTCCTTCTCCACAGCTCTGGCCATTCGTCAGCCTTCTCTGCTCACTCAAACCCATTCCAGGCCCATTCTCCTGGCCTGCTGCAATCACAGCCTCTTCACATGACCTTTCTGAGGAAACTGACCCGACAAGCAACATGACTCACTAGACACACCGAGGTAAAACCAAAATTCAGGGCAGCTCGTGAGCATGACTGGCATCCTCTATTCAAGAAAATTAGTCTATTAGTCTACTGGGATGGAAAAAATAAGCATTGTACCAGGCTATTCACGTTTTAACAAACGTCAATTTTGGGACACAATTGAGACGATGGTTGAAAAGCAAAAAAATTTAATTGGTTAACAAAAGGTGATTGAAGCCAACAAATGGACATGCAAACAGGAAGGGGACAAGTGGTTACATGGCTGAAGAATCAAATGTTCAGTCAGTGTAATCTCTTGGAGAAAATACAGCCAGGAGAGGACAAGCCAAAGACAAGACAATGTCTGTGAAAACCAAGATCTTTAACACCATTGGTTCCATTCTGCTGAAAGCAGACTTGCCCCTATTCATGCAGTTTTGGCAATTAGAGAGACGGAACAAATATTTGCCCCCACGTCAGAACAGACTTATAAATTAAGGACTTTGATAGGCCACATTGAGACATACACTAGTCACAGCATGCATCTATTCCCAATGAAGATGTGGTTGTGAACTAGACGGATCCTTAAGATTCAAAAAGGTATTGGATATTTAAAAACAAAGCAGTTTCTGCTAGTGCAGCCCCATGGAAGTGATGACTATCACACTGCCAAGCAACTTGGCCTAGGCTTTTAACAAATGCACATTAATGCACTTTCTGCATTAAAACCATTTTTGCTTCCTGTTTGAAATAAAAATGTGACTTGCAAAATCTGCCTTAAATGGTAATCGCAACATTGCTTTGCAGTCTTAATCATACCACAAGTCTACAAAAAGACTTTAAATGGTCCGAAATGTGAGACTGATCCCATCTGCTGGACATCCACCATAACTGCATGTCTACTCTGATGATAACATTTCATCAAGGGCCAGCACCAAAATAGAAGCTTACCAGGGACTCGTTACACACATTCCAGTGCCTTTTATAAACCTTCACGGGGATATCCCTGACAGGGGGCTCAAAATATCCACCCGGCTTCCTGCGGCAGCCTTCTCGGGCAACAGGGGCAGGTAGCGCCGAGGCGGTGGGTCGCATTCCCCTGCGTCGATCTCACTGCTGGGGCACGTAACGAGTGACGCATGGGAGAAGCCTTACACAAACAGCACCCTGAGCCGAACTCCAGAGCCGCGTAGCCCACCCGTGCTCAAGCCCCCAGAGGCAGAGCGCGACTCCTTTTATAAGCATGCCGCAGAAGTTTGCTACTGCACTGCAAGATGCGTGCTGCCAACTTAAGAATGCTTCACATTGCCAAGATACTCCGTGTCAGGGTGCCTTATCCAGATGAGTCAAGTGTGCGCCGTATGGTCGGAAGTGAATTAAACTGCACGCAGTTACAGAAGCGCCACAAGAAGCCACTTCAGTGAAATGCGTTTGGATTCTGATGAAGAGCAGAGGGCGCAGGGCAGATCAGGCCATGCAGGTGGGAGCAGTTTTTAGAGGGAAGTCCTGCAGCCTGTGCCAGATGGCAAATCATACTCCTCTTTATTATTGGCCCATTTTAGTTACTTGCACCAAAACCAAATATGTTTAAATGTCCATCAGAAGTACACCCCACCAAGAGATTTTATCGCATGATTCACAATTGAAGCTGCCTCTTCTCACATTTGAACACACCCATTTCATCTGACACATGTTCCTTACAGATTTAGCTCTATGCTTTTTGGAGCATCACCAAACCCCAGATAATGGAATTAAAGCAGTCTGTGCACACGCAAACTAAACAGCTAAGATCCATTTTGACTGGTGCAGACAAAAGGAATGACTAAACCCCCAAATCCTTCCATGGATTCCAGCCTTCCGCCATTGAATAAAAAGCTTCCACTGCACTTCTTATAACCACTGAACTGGCTTACTAATAGAAACGGTAGTTTTCAACAAAAGGTTCACATTTTGCACGCACCATAACGTGGTGTTCAACGTGTGGTTTTCAGAAATGTCCATTTACCGGTAATTTGTAGAGCTTTAACAACAACAAGGGCAACAGCGAGGGGGGGAAACTGACTACAGACAGTACATTCTACATTGTATCTGCCTCCCTTTTATGAAACACTGCATTCACGTTATAAGTTCTTACGTAGAAAACTTTTCAATAGACACCAATTAGGCCACTATTGAGACAGATGAAAATACGGGGTTGCACCTACCAATCTGCACTTGGTCCGTCTGACTCAATGACACAAATGCGGATGTATCATCAATCCAGGAAACCTGTATGTTTCCTGGAAACAGGGACAAAAGGAAGTTAAAGGGTGGAAGGGGGTAGTAACTGAGGTCACAGCGTTAACAATAAGGGACCCTCTTGTAGATTAAGCGCTGCTCACCGAAGGCACTGAAGAGCTGGTACAGATCGCTGGTCTTCCACTCTTTGGGAAAGGTCACATAGAGGACGTGGTCCCTTTTGGGCTGCACTACAGTGGAGGAGAACCACAGTTGGGCGGTCAGGCAGTGCTGCATGTGCTCAGCTCAAAAGAAACTCATTCAGAGGGCAGATTTACAACTCAAATGTACTCACGGTCTGGGCCGCTGATGTTGAGGTACGGAATATCAATGATTCTCATGAGGAAGAGCCTACAACAAGAAAAACCACAACATTCCCATCAGATCACAAATTGGACAATTGTTGATCCAAGTCATGCTTTCATATTACATTGAAAGACCAGTAAAAACAGCCCATTATTTTGAAGATGGACCCCAAAGGAGAAAACAAGAAATACGTAATCAATTTGTAAATTCTAGACAGGGTAAGAACCAAACTGACTTTTTTGTCATTTCATATCAGGTTGCAGAACGGATGCACTTATGAGTTTCCTTCAAATTGAATAAGGCTGTTAATTTGCACCATGACACTAAATGACAGCAAACAGTCGTGAAATTTGTTACAGGCTGAAGGCATATCAAGAGTTCATTAGGTTATTTATCTTCAGATTACCCTCCGCTTACAAGATGAGCACGGATCGCTGCTGCTGCTTACTGCCAAAGAGAAAGTCAAATCTCAAAGTTCTTTCTGCTCTCCATGCAGACACTGTTAGTGTATGTAACCACATCATTAAATAATGATACCCCATTACTCAAAATAAAGGTACACTGAAGACACAAAGCAGCTCACAAGTCCCTTTTGGCTAAATGGGTGACCTAGGCAACCATTTAAATAAGAAAAAAAAAAGGTGAAAAGCACTGACCTATGAGCTCAGTTAAATAGTGGAAAGTGAATGGAGATTGGCTGGCTGGCTGGCTAGCTGTCTGTGTGTGTGTGTGTTAGGGGAGGGGGTTCGGACTTAGTCAATGTACTTCAACTGCTAAAGTTTGTATAATTGTTTTGTATATTGCTGTAACAGAATTATACAAAAGCATTGCAATACTACATTAATTAAAAATGCTTAGCTAAACCTGAAGTATAATGCAGATAGTCAATAACTAAAATTATACGACTTACAAAATGTCATTCTTGTTAGCTAGCTAGCCAAATGGTCTGTCTGCTAACAGGAAACATTGGCTTGAGACGTGCGATCATAGTCAAAAAGTAGCTACCTCTCCATTATAAACAGAACATTTATTCATACGATTCTAATTAATAAGTCCATTCCCCATGCTTTAGTGTCCTTGAGTTTCCCTCGATCATTCTTTCTGAACCATGGCTGATGTAATTACAGGTAATTTGCCGACCCCCTTTGGCGAAAAGGGAAACCCAAAATGTAGGGTCTGCAACACAAGCAAATGGTCGTTTCAGTATTTATTGATTTTTATCAATTTATCAATGAACAGAAATCAGTTAACAGCCAAGCGCTATTCATATCCATGCACAAGCCACAGCATTATACTAAATGCATGGCACAAATTCGAGAATTCCCACAGCTGTCCAGCCCTTGAGAAAATTTCATATTTAAGCAGAGAAAGGGATCCTAGACAAAGACATCTGACTAAGCGATAAATATTGATCTCCCTGGACTTCGGTAAGGAGAGCCCTGTTAGTGCATCATTCTCAAGGGCCCTGCCAGTATTCCCCCACTACCTGTATACTACCAGATAAAGGCTGCCCCCTGTTCTAGCAATTAATTGTCACAAGTTATAAAAGCTTGTAATGCAGTGTTAGGTTAGGATTTTTGAGTTATTACTGGTTGGCCCATCTCTAGCTCTAGTGGCATTCGCCTACAATTCCACTTGCTCCTTCTGCAAGTCACCAAATGTCTAAACGGTACATTTTAAATGAGGCACACCTTGTGAGGCCAGCTTCCTCACCATTAAAAATAAATAAATAAATACACTGCTGAGAGGATACAGCTGAAAGAGCAAAGCATGTGTACCCAATTTCTTTTCTTAGTTTCCTCATACTTTTTCTCCCAGATTTTGAATGGCCAGTTCAGTTGTATAAACCAGCACTATCGATTTGGGAGAGTGCAGGCAAGCACACGTTCTTCTCCGAAGGATGTCCTCCCTTCTCCGGTGCCCAATTAATAGTGAGGCCCAGCCACGCACTAGAACGGCATCTTAACAGGATGGGCCACCCAGCAGCCCCAGTACACTCCATTTAAACATTTATTTTCCATTAAACCAATCTACTGCACATTATCAGGCTAAAAAATTCTGTCATTTGCTCAGAGGACAAATGGTGACAAGCCCACAGGACAACAGAAGAGTGCCTCCAAACGTAAACTTACTTGTTGAAAAAGGGCTCAATGAGCTTGGACCTGGCAGATATGTGCGCCTTAGGGGGAGTGAGGAAGGACCCTGAGGAAGAGGAGTCAAAAACATGCAGGTTGATCCGCAGGAACTAAAGTCATTATTGAACAGATTGGTGCCAAAAGCCAGAATAAGTCCAAAAATAAAAATAGAAGCCAGTACCCAAGTAGTTGGCCATCGAGATGAAGCACAGGCCAGTGATGTAGGCATCATAACCTGCCTCGTGGAGCTGTTCTGTAGCAGTATTATAGCTTGGGAACCCCTCTGCACTTTCTGAAATAAATGAAGCGTCATAAATATTGGTTCCAATACAATAATTGTCAAAATCTTTAAAGGCCCAAACACATATTTTTCCATACAGGTTCAAGTAAAAGTATTTATATTTTAGGGTTTAGTAAAACGATTTCCCACGTGACATGACGTATGTTTTTGCATCATTTTTGGATGACATTGCTAAATATAAACCTCTGAGCCTGCCTAATCTGCCTCAGACTGAGCCAAAAGCCTTTCCAGACCTTTTGAGAATCGCCAATATCCTAAATGAGTTATTTACCAGTTATTGTTTTTGAGCACCTTGATTGCTCTACTTCACTTTTCTATTCCATGTTTCTCCCACACTCTTGCTTTACATCCCTCCCTCTCCCCTGTCTCTAGCTTTTTTTGTTAGGGGTACTGGGGGTAGGGTTTGGGACTTTTCAAAAAAGCTACGTCAATGCTTTTTGCTAACATTTTGGGGGCGTTTCAGATACTAAAACTAGAAGGAGAATGCCGATGCGTGTGGGCCTTTCATTTCATAAATATGGTAGACAAAAACATATGACATTTGTGCAATTACTATATGCAAGACCCCAAAAAATATACAACACTGCCCAATGATTTCTTACCGACTTTTGGGGCCTTGAAAGGCATTTCTTTCAACTGCTTTTCCAGTTCTGCCAACGACGTGTTATTGATAATCTCCTACAAAAAAATTAAATTGGACAGTAATATTTGTAACTAGATTAATTTAGGTACTGTGTATTCTTAAGTTCTTCATATAAAGAATCTTAGTTGAAGTGTGCCTTGCCAACACTGATCATTTTAACAAATGCAGCATTTGAATTTGGCTGGTAACTTAATGTTACTTTGCATCCTTTAAAGTTCCTACCAATTTTTGTCTGGCCACTTGCGTGTACTTTAATGAAAAATACAGTTTATACACTGCATGGCCAAAAACTATTTAGTTTGACTGCCTTTAGCTTTGATTACGGCGCGCATTTGTCATGGCATTGTTTCAACAACCTTATGCAACGTCACATTTATTTCTGTCCAGAGTTGCATTCATTTTTGGCCGAGATCTTGTATTGACGACGGCAGAGTTGAACCACTCCATAAAGTCTTTTCCAGCACATCCCAAAGACTTTCAATGGGGTTAAGGTCAGGACACTGGTGGCCAATTCATGTGAAAATGATTAGTCATGCTCCCTCAACCACTCACAATTTGAGCCCAATGAATCTTGGCATTGTCGTCCTGGAATATGCCCATTGATGGGATAACCTGATCATTCAGTACATTCAGGTACTCCGCTGACTTAATTTTATTGCTGCATAACGTTGCTGAGACTAGACCTGACCAATTGAAGCAACCTCAGATCCTAACATTGCCTCCAGAGGCTGTGCAACAGCGACTTTTTGTTTGGCCAGGCAGTGTACAAATGACCAAAATGCATTTAAGGCAAAACGATCTCAATACTACCACCTAGTGGTCAAAGAGATTCCACAACGGCTAAGGCTCAACAGTATTGCCCTCCATAAGCATATTGCTGTCCATACTGTATATCAACCCCCGATAATGCACATCAAGCCCCCACCCCCACTCACACAGTAGTCCCACTCTAGTCTTAACATGCTTTCTTGATATTTAAAAAGGCAGCCTTTCACCACAGAAGAAGCAGACAGAATGACAAATACCTGAAAGACTTGCAATTAGCGTCTTAATATTCAGCTGAACAGTAGTCGACCAGTTTAAGGTTTGGAGACATTCTACCCAACTACATTTTATCATGCTGAGCAGGATGAAAGTTTTAGAGAAACCCTGAGGGCCTTACTTTAAATGGTTGTGTGGATGCCATGAGTTTCGTGTCCAAAAGCCTGAAGAGCGAGCAGAGGGGTAAATAAAAAAATAATAATCACACCATTAGGTTGGATGAATGAAAAACAAAATGAAAATAATGAAGCAACAGTAAATATTCTTACCTAGGAAAGACACACTTTGTAACCTCTTTGAAGTCACTCAGGTCCTGGAATAATAATAATTAATAATATTTGATATGAGAGTGGGGAGGAAAAAACCCTTCCAAATTTCAAAAATACAGCCTCGAGTGGCAGTTTAAGCAATACAACACACGATTATACATACGATAAACATTCTGCAGAAACAAGAAGAATATTTCCTGTTTAACATTGAAAAACAATGGATGTCTATGGGAAATTGGTGATTGGTTAGAGAAATATTAACCACGGTGGTGCTTATTGAGAATAATAACCATGTGGTAAATCAGAGCAGGTTTTGTGAGAATTTGAAAAATGGTCAATGAGTTATGACCATTAATGTGATGGGCCACACCCAATCTGAAATTCATTAGCTCACTACTCGCTACAATGTAGCTGGTGATGATTTACCAAATAAGGTAGGGTACACCAATGCTATGTACGAAGTTGGGGCAAATCGAACAAAAAACACATATTATGCAAATTAGCTAAACTGTCATTATGGTGGACTTCCATGCTTGTTTGTATTCATATTAAATTTCATTCCAAGGAATCTGCTGACAAACTTGTTGTGAATTGGACTATCGGCCACATTAAAAATGAAGAAATTGAGCAAATGTACAGAGAAAAAATAATAAATAAATCAAGCAATAGGCAAATAGGGCTTAAAGTTAACCACCAATTAAACTGAATAAGGGTTGTTGCATTTTGTATTGGATATTGAAGCGTTATTTGGGAAGTGATAAGAATCAGTTTTTTTTTTTTGATTTGATACACAATAAAAACCATTGCCATGCATAACCAATCACATTCATGGTACAACTCGGATGCAGTTTGCGATCTACATTCAGAGGGGCAGTTTTGGAACGGTTTTCTTCATTATGCTCCCTGACAACAGTCAATCACATTTTTAACCTGTCGATCACTGGAATGTCATCAGTTCAGAAGCACATCCCTTCATAATGCATGCAGCCAGGTACTCTTCAGTCTGCAGCCCACCAGCTCAGCGGTACAGCTATTGCACTGGAGCCATTGCACTGGAGCCATTGCACTGGAGCCATTGCACTGGAGCCATTGCACTGGAGCCATTGCACTGGAGCCATTGCACTGGAGCCATTGCACTGGAGCCATTGCACTGGAGCCATTGCACTGGAGCCATTGCACTGGAGCCATTGCACTGGAGCCATTGCACTGGAGCCATTGCACTGGAGCCATTGCACTGGAGCCATTGCACTCTTGGGCCACCTGGTGCAGACTGACTGCAGGTGCAATGGGGTCAGGTATACCCCGCAAATTGAAATCCTCCCTTCCCAGGAGAAACGTACAATTAATAATCACCCGGCAAGACTCCCAGACACAGCCAGCACTAGCAATGAAATGATGTACACTTGCTCAGAGAACTGGTGGTTAATCAGTCACCTGTGAGCAACCATCATAGGTCACAACAAATTCCTCAGCCTCCCTGTTTTCAGCCTCACTGAATAAGTGAACCAGGAAAAAACCCTTGCAGACTGCTTTTTTTATTTAATGCAAGGAACAAAAAAATAAAAATAAATAAGAGGCCCAAGCATCAGGTAACAAAACGCAATCCATACGCATCTACAAAATGTATGTAACTTTCCCCCAGAAAAATAGTCAGTGTGTGTGTGTGTGGTGGGCGGGGGGGGATGGTAGGCACAGAGGAATGGATAAGGTTTTTTCCAGTATATCCAACACACTGAGACTTTGAAGGGAGAAATAAATGCAGTGGCTACCTTATGAGGACAGGAACCCAATTTCGTGGCAGTAATCAAATTGGGAACAGTTCGAAGCTTTCGCATTTAGTATTTTCAGTCGTTTGCCTTTGTACTACCACTTGGGGAATTTGTGCCATATTGGTGCCATTGTCCTCTACTACACATGGCATGTTTGACAGAGCATCCCTGTGTATTTTTATTTCTTTTTTTAAAGCGGTGGAAAGACACATTTTTTAAAAATGGGTACAAAAACAAGAAGGTTCCAGCGGTGCTGCCGCTTGAAACCTTAAATAAGTCAATGCCTCTCAAGGTTAAACGACAAATGTTGTAATGAAGGGTTTACCTCAGGCAATGGGCAGTAGAACTGGTGGATGGTATGCATCACGTCAAGAAGCATGTTATGGCCAACAACGAGTTTCGCCTGCAAGGGTAGCAAAGTGCATAAGCACTTCCAGTCCCACTACAGTGGGAATACTTGTAACAATTACAGACAGTAAATTCGATTATCAAAGGTTGGAATGTGCTCAATTAAAAAAATAAAAAATATCCATTTAATGATTAGTTTAGTTCAGATGTTTAGTCAATTCAATTGGGAATTTTACATAGAGTGCAGTCCATTTTTTGTTGCGCCGACTTTGCACACCAGCAGATTGGAAATGGAAATGGTATGACTGAGGTTAAAGTGCAGACACTCAGCTTTAATTTGAGGGCATTTACATCCACATCGCATGAACCGTATAGCAATTGTAGACCTTTTCAGTCCCCCCCTATTTTAGAGAAGCAAAAGTAATTGGACAAATTAACAAACTTAAATAAAGCAATCATTTAATATCTGGTTGCATATCCTTTGCATGCCATGACTTCCTGATGTCTGGGACCCAACATAATCAAAAGAATCTTAAAAACCGCTCTGCACTTGAATGGAAATTGGGTGGGGCGGGGAGGGCTAGATTAAGCTGTAAATGGCCAAATCATCAAGGATCGGAGGTATCAAACAAGCCTCAAATAACCAGTCTGCTCATTTACAGCTTAATTCCCATATACATCCATTCAAATGCAGAGGTTATAGTATCGCTTGTAAGAGTACCTGAAAATAAGAGTATTTTGATGTTGTTGGCACACACACACACACACACACACACACACACGGAAGTCATGGCATGCAAAGGATATGTAACCAAATATTAAATGACTATTTAAATTTGTCCAATTGCTGTTGGCCCCCTAAAACAGGGGAACTGTGTAAAAATGGCTACAATTACAACACGATTCAGATATGAATGTAAAAAATTAAAGCTGAAAGTCTACACTTTAACCTCATAGCCGCACTTCCATTTTAAATCCAATGCGCTGAAGTAGAGCCAAAACAACAACAAAAATGTGTCACTGTCCAAATACTTTTGGACTGTACTGCCCATTTTATATAAGAACCTTCAAGCAAAAGTTTACATTTTTATTCTTTCATTCTTAATGTATTCTTAGTTTATCACGCAGGCGAAATGTAAATCTTTTACTTACAGACTTTGAAATTGCATGTACGACCCTTGAGAATCCAACAGCATCGTTCAGCTCTTCCTACAAAAAAAAAACGGAACAAAACAAACAAAACTCACAATATCTACTCGTCTTCCCACTAAAATTTTGAATGACCCACCATGCATTTAAGTTTTGTACATTTTTACCTGCTCTCTCTCTTGCTTCTGCTGTTCCCTCCTTTTCCTCTCTTCGTCATCCACTTTGCTGATCAGAATGAACCTCTCTTTCTAAAATGCACATCACAAGGGATGGACAAGCACCCAAAACACAATCATCAAAAGGTCTGGTTAAATTAACATGTCATTTCTATATGCAAATTTAGCTTTATGGAAAAAAAACCTGACATTCCATCTTTTGTGAATTATAATTTTAACATCTGAACACAACAATAATTTGGTAATAATGTTTGATCCCATCATTGGAAGTAGGATCCAAGTATGGTACCGTACATGCATCAAATCCAATGAGACTACAGCAGGAAAAGGGTGAAGAATATCCAAGAACCATCCAAATTGTTCATGTAGGCCCTGTTTTGTTAAAAAAGGCCATAAGACAGAACAGTGCGTGTGGCAAACTTCAAGTGAATAAGCAATGGTTCCTGCGTAAAGGTAATTTAATGTTTAATCAAATTATTTGTTCAAAATGTATGACCAAAGATGTCAAATGAGTGTAAGATGGACCAAACAGAGCCAAATATGTAAAAGCTGAACTTTCATTGGTTTCTTTCATTTTATGTATTGCAAATTCCTTTGTCACCCCAATCAAGCCAGCTCTATAGACGTAGCCAACCCACTCAACCCAGCCATGAAATACAGATGAAAGAAGCAAAGCAGACTGCATGCATAAACATTTTATTTCTTTTTTTTTTTTTGCATGCATGTACGTGTCGATTTTTTATTTTACTTAATTATTATTTTTTTTGAAACACACAAGCATTACCAAAATCAAGACAAACTCATCAAAGCCATGTATAGTGGCAGTATAAGATTACCTTCTCCGTTTCCATGGTTTCCACATGAAGACCCTTAGGATACCTAAGAGAGACATTAACAAAACCGTTTTTATTGTATAACCATCCACAACAAAATTATAGTTTGTACAATTTGCTGGAAATTTTCGTTGAAACTTTTTGAAACGGTAACTAGAACATTTCATACGAATGCCATTTAGTTTCATCTGAAAGACATAGAACATGCCATGTACCAAAACATGATGTTTCAGCTTAACCACTGCTAGTAGTAGACGGGTCATAAAGTCATTGTTGCATGTAGGCCAGGTAGTACACCAAGCAAGGAATCCATATGGTTGGCTATCAGCATCAATCTGCAGAGATTCTACACATAGAAACTTGAAGAATCCCAGAGACAACTACAGATGTAAAACACAAATGGGGTGCCAAACATGCATATTGGAGAAAGGACACAACCACAATGGAAATCAATTACACACAAGTAAAATACTAAAGTCGTGCAATTATGCATTCATTTCATTAATCCATTAGTTTCATAATGAAAATTGTTTTCAGATTTAAAGAAACATTTTGAGATACTCCAAAGCTTAGCCAAAAATGTTGTTGGGAATTCATCTGGTATTCAAAAATTGAGTCCACAATATAATCCGTATTATGAGCCCAGTTGCTAAACTCTGAATCAAATACTACACCCTGTATCACCAATATCATAGTACCATCCACTCAGAAAAATATATGAGCCCATTGCTGTCAACTTATTACAGCAAGCTACATCTAGCCTGCAAATATAGTCCCCCCCATTTTAGGGGACCCAAAAGTAATTGTAGAAATAAAACAAATTTAAATAGTAATTTAATATTTGGTTGCATATCCTTTGCATGCCATGACTTCCTGATGCGTGACCCAACAACATCAAAATATTCTTATTTTCAGGTACTCTTACAAGCAGTGTTATAAATACTTTGTTACTGTACTTAAGTAGTTTTCTGATGACGTTGTACTTTACTCAAATAGTTATCTTTCCGTTTACTTTCACTTCACTACATTTTCAAAATAAAATTGACACTTTTACTTTTACAATTTCCAAGACTTCCTTCGTTACTAAGTAAAAGAATAACGGCGAACGGAAGAGAACAGTGCACCAGCCAGTCACATGAATAGCCTACTATCAGTCTGTACTTGAACAGTGCACCAGCCAGTCACATGAATAGCCTACTATCAGTCCGTACTTGAACAGTGCACCAGCCAGTCACATGAATAGCCTACTATCAGTCCGTACTTGAACAGTGCACCAGCCAGTCACATGAATAGCCTACTATCAGTCTGTACTTGAACAGTGCACCAGCCAGTCACATGAATAGCCTACTATCAGTCCGTACTTGAACAGTGCACCAGCCAGTCACACGAATAGCCTACTATCAGTCCGTACTTGAACAGTGCACCAGCCAGTCACATGAATAGCCTACTATCAGTCCGTACTTGAACAGTGCACCAGCCAGTCACATGAATAGCCTACTATCAGTCCGTACTTGAACAGTGCACCAGCCAGTCACATGAATAGCCTACTATCAGTCCGTACTTGAACAGTGCACCAGCCAGTCACATGAATAGCCTACTATCAGTCCGTACTTGAACAGTGCACCAGCCAGTCACATGAATAGCCTACTATCAGTCCGTACTTGAACAGTGCACCAGCCAGTCACATGAATAGCCTACTATTAGTCCGTACTTGAACAGTGCACCAGCCAGTCACATGAATAGCCTACTATCAGTCCGTACTTGAACAGTGCACCAGCCAGTCACATGAATAGCCTACTATCAGTCCGTACTTGAACAGTGCACCAGCCAGTCACATGAATAGCCTACTATCAGTCCGTACTTGAACAGTGCACCAGCCAGTCACATGAATAGCCTACTATCAGTCCGTACTTGAACAGTGCACCAGCCAGTCACATGAATAGCCTACTATCAGTCCGTACTTGAACAGTGCACCAGCCAGTCACATGAATAGCCTACTATCAGTCCGTACTTGAACAGTGCACCAGCCAGTCACATGAATAGCCTACTATCAGTCCGTACTTGCAGTGCACCAGCCAGTCACATGAACAGCCTACTATCAGTCCGTACTTGAACAGTGCACCAGCCAGTCACATGAATAGCCTACTATCAGTCCGTACTTGAACAGTGCACCAGCCAGTCACATGAATAGCCTACTATCAGTCCGTACTTGATTTAAAGTAATACTGCACCCAAAAGTGATCAAAATTATCAACTGAAATATAGCACAGACCCACCATTATTTTTGTTTACATTAAGCCTTTTTGTGTGTGTTCATTTTAACTGGTGGGCGTCTCAGATTTATTTTGTAGTTTATTAATGTACTGAAGTGGGCTTCAAGTTAATCCAAATATCTGATATAAATATCCAAACCATAGGCGGCGATCATGTGGGTGCTCAGGCGCCACGGGCAAATCGTATTGCAGAGTGAAAGTTTATTTTGATTTAATAAACTTGAAACAAGCAACCAATTGAAAAGCGCCGTTTGTTGAGGTATGCTACATAGTCTACTACGGACTCCCCAGAGTGCCAGCTATCAATAAGACATAGTTCACTAGAGGTGATGTTGACTCCGTGAAATGGACAAGTTTGTAATACCAATTAAACCCAAAACCCAAACAGAATTAAACATCAAGCCTGTGTCAAACAATTCTGAGGGAAGTAACGTTAGCAGCAAAGTTTCAACATCTGCCTCGCAGGGAACATTTTTACGTTGAAAGGTGAAATGCCATCTCGCATTCAGGTGAAAAACCGGCTAAAACTGGTTTAAAAGTTTTTGAACCGCACTTTTACATTTGCGTATGAGCCGAATCACACATGAGATTATTGCCAGTTCGTAGCCTGCCTGCCAGCTAAATAGGTTATTATTGCACTGCAAGCAAAATCCAACATTTCAGCAATATGAATAGAATATAATTTAATGTGGCTTTTACTGGGGGGGGTATGAATTTACTTAAGTATGAATTTTGAGTACTTTTTACAACACTGCTTACAAGCGATACTATAACCTCTGCATTTGAACGGATCTCTATTCTGTAAGGGAAATAGGGGGTGGGTCTAGATTAAGCTGTAAATTACATGCGAACAGTATGAAATGCATGGTTGGCTAAATGGCGGTAAGTAATCAAGGGTCTGAGGTATCAAACCATCACTCTACTGCCAGATATGCAGTAGATATGAATCACTTTAAGGGTCGTTTCTCCTGACTCAGTTTCCGATTGACCTCTATAGAAAAATAAGATGTCAAGAGTCAAATGAACTGGTGTCATTTGTGTCGACATGAATGATACAGAATACAGCTTTAGGAGAGTTATCTGTATTTTTTTACATTTTATTATTTTTTAAATTTCTTAAAAATTAATTATTATTTTTTTTAATCGCGAGAGCTTGGTGTTTTATTTCATCCACTCACGCACTAAGAAAACAGTACACGTTAAAATCCTTAAAACCACTGGCAACATTTAGGTTGCAACGATAGGATCCCCAATTACAACTGCATTTGTCTGAGATGGCAGTAGGAATACGATGCGGCAGAAGCAGGGGTCAGTGTGGAAGGGGAGCTGAGAGCTTCAAAACGATTTAAAAAGTGTTCATTTCATTGTTATATCACTGCCCAATTACCGTTACCGTTCTACCATGTAGAACAACGCACATTGCTAAAAATGTCATTTTCATTTTATCTTCGTTTGACATTTTTCTTGCTGCACTGTTTCTTGCCCTCAACAGAGGTGAGTGGGCAGGGTTTAGGAGAGGAGACTTATTTGATTGTAAAGACAGGACCACAGAAAGGCAAAACATTATGCATAGCACACCTTTAAAGGGTAACACGCTGGTTTAGCTAGACCCCGCCCCCTTTTGAAATTCAAGAAATGCCTAAATCTGAGCGTGATAAGGTCATATAGGGGCTGAGCTCCAGGTATCAAACCACGCCCCGCATTTTTCGCCTGCAGCTACTCTGGACAGCACTCGTAGCGGCTGCACTCCCAGCGGCTGCTCTCCCTCTCCCACGAGCCCGAAACCATCAATCTGCGGCCAGATATGGAGTAGATGTGGATGGATCCCTTTAAGGGTTGTTTCTCCCGACTTTTTCCCCCATAGAGTTCTATAGGAAAATGAGTCAGGAGAAATAACCATTGCAGTGATCCATCCACATCTACTCCATATCTGGCCGCAGAGTGATGGTTTGGGGCTCGTTTGATACCTTAGACCAGGGGTCACCAACCCTATGCCCGCGGGCACCCGGTCGCCCGTTGGCTCCTTCTCAGTCGCCCGCGAGGCATGTTCTAAAAAAATAGCAATAATATAAGTGTATCTACGTGGGTTATCGGCGATTTACTTACTGTTAACTTAGGCAACGCAACGCACACTACTAAACACTTAACGCAAAATGACATTAATAATACAATTTTTTATCCCCCCCCCCCCCCCCCCCCCCCCCCAATCGAGAGGTCGAAAAATCTTTTGATCGCACCCCCCCCCCCCCCACCCAATTTCAACCGAGGTCCGCGAAATATTTTGATGATCCCCCCCCCCCCGTCCCCAAACACAACCAACACAATAACCCTCCGTACTACTCATACCTTACTCAGTACCCTCAGTTGCAAAGAGGTTGTGACCCTGCCTTAGACCCTTGATGACGTACAGCCATTTCGCCAGTCATGTGTTCCATACTGTACCAGCGTAATTTACAGCTGAATCTAGTCTCACCCCCAAATTCTCATAGAGATCAGTTCAAACGTGGAGAGGTTATAGTATCGCTTGTAACAGTACCTGAAAATAAGATCGAGTCTTTTGAAGTTTATTTGTCACAGACTTCAGGAAGTAACAGCATGCAAAGGATATGCGACCAAATATTAAATATGATACTTTAAAAATATGTTAAAGCAAAATATTCTAATTTTCTGAGACACTGAATTTTGGGTTTCATTAGCTGTAAGCATAAATCATCAAAAAATACAAGAATAAAGGCTTTGAAATATTTCACTGTGTGTATGAATCTATATATATATTGAGTTTCTTTCTGAAAATGAGTGACAAAAAATATTACTTTTTTTTTTATATTCTTTTTTTTTTTTTGCACCGCATATATATATGTATAAATTGATATGTATATAAAAAATTAAAAAATTAAAAAATATAAAAAATTCTAAAAAGTTGTGTAAGTCACTCTGGATAAGAGCGTCTGCTAAATGCCTGTAATGTAATGTAACTGCCCAAAAAAATTAACACTTAATCAACACAGTATAATACCAAATGAATTAAACTTCTGGGATATCAATCTGTCCAGTTAGGAAGCGTAAACGATTGTGAATCAATTTCACCTGCTTTGGTGCAAATGAGTGACAACAGATGGACAGGAGAGGCAACAGCAAGACAACCCCCAAAAAGTAAATGGTTTTGCAGGTGGTGGCCACAGACCATTTCTCTCTCCTTATCCTTCCTGACTGATTTTTCTCTAGTTTTGCATTTTGCTAGTGCCCTTGTCACTACTGGTAGCATGAGGCGGTACCTGCAGCCCATTCAGGTTGCACAGGTAGTCCAGCTCCTCCACATGCATGTAGAATTGGCAGGTTTGCCATTGGCGCCCCGTTTACCACTGAGATTTGCTTTTATTGCTGGGGTGTAGCCCACCCTCCCTACAATTAGGGCTGGCCCCAAATAGTCAACTAAACCATTAGTTGATCAAAAAAAACTTAGTCGACCAAAATTTGAATTGGTCAAATCGTCGCAGTGTGAAAACGCAAGAGTGGAACTATTCATTCCGGACGTGCGCCTCGTAACAAACAATTGGTGTCTATTAATTAAGGAATAGATCAGTTGTATAGAATTTCTGAGAGAAAATCTAAAGTATGCGAGCATTTAGAGCATCTCAAGGATGACCCCAAAAAAGTTAAATGTAAGCAACAATTCGCCTATCATTCAGCGCATCTTCTCAATGGCCGGCTTTATTGTCAGCTTCAATGTGGAGCGCACTTCTCCCGAGCAATGTCAACAAACTTATGCTCCTCATGCAAACAGCAGTGAGTAGGCCTAACGTGACTAGGTTCGCTGGTCACAAGTAGGTTAAAACACACTTTTACGTTGCGAATATAGATTATAATTAATCTTCCGTTTGGCCTGTTGTTCATATTTCTCTTAAGCGTTTCAGCGTCTGTTTTTTATTTATTTGTTTATACAATTTATAGCCTATTTATTTGAATTTTTAAAAAAAGAGAATTTTTCCTCCATCTAGTTCTGATAACCATGAAGTTGTTAAATTAGCTACATTGTTTTTTCTCTTTCGTATCACCGGACAAAAGGCTGCTTTTTTATTTAGTCATTCACTATTTTTTATTTACATTTTTTTAAAGTTGTGTTGTTATAAAGAGTATAACTAAAAATAACAATGTTAAATGTATCACTGCTTGTTGTTCTGACATTCATTTACCGCTTTGTCTATGCCGTTAATAGCCTACAGCGCGGGCCATAAGCAACCCGATGCCATTAATAGGCAGCGCAGGCCAGCAATAGCAACCTGTGCTTGTAGCTATAATTGATATTTTAAATGCCCATAATGACAAATTTGTATTTCTCTAATATAGTAAACTTACTTCAGATCAGATGGAAGTCAAACCATTTTCTGATGCTCAAAAACACATATTTAAATAATTAAATTAATATCATAAAAGTGCAACGGTTAGTCAACTATGGGTTTGAACTGACAACTACAAGTCAACTAAGCAAATCTTTGGTCAGGGGCAGCCGTACCTACAATATTTCTGGGCGTAGCTGTACAGGTTTCAATTTACTCATCGGGAGTGAAACGTCAGCTGGATAAAAGGTTGCAGTACCTAACGTTTTACCACTGGAGACACATTTGAGCCAGATCCTTTGGGTCTGAACTGTTTTGCACCAATTGCAATAAAATGACAAGATTTGGACCAGGATCAATCAGTGGCATTTAGAAATAACCAAATGTATCAGTTTATCCAAAATAAGTGGTTTTAGTGCTTTGTTACCCTTTAAGGACTCAATCCATTGACCATAGAATACAGGATAATAGACCCATTTTACGCTTGTAAACAAAAGATATATGTGCACTCCACCCCGGGGCAAAAAGCGCATCACCTAGAAGGGATATCACAATCGAAACGGAAAACTTGATCAATTATTTAACGTAAAACTATACTAAATATAGCTGGCATTATTACAAAAAGTTTATTGTTGTGAGCCAGCTTATCTAGCTGCATTTAGATACGTTACAAATGAGTGAGCTAATCATCATAAACTGCCACCGTTTCATCAGTGGCAAGTTGATAACTTAATCTTTAATAAGTCCATACAAATAATAAAGTTTGGACAGGTAGGATACAACACAATAACAAAAGGAACAGCTGATCGACAATGACAATTTCTATCGTCTGTTCAAAATTGATAGTGCAACTTGTTAATGGCAATGTTTGGCGGTGACGTTGCGATACTTCAGGGTGGTGCTGGTGTTTTCTGGTTTGACTGAACTCTGCGTCTTTCATTTTGTCCACTACAGCCTTAAACGAATCACTATTTCACCGTTTTCTGCTGTCCATGGATTGCATAATGTTTATTTATTGTATTCCTGTCTCCTCATCGGTCCAGAGGTGAGGGCTGTGCGCTTGCCACAACATTTTTATTGGCATAGACATTTGGATGTCACATATTTTGAGAATATCAGCGGGCTCTGCTTTTTGGAATATGGCGTTTACATGGGCTCCGCTGTATCGTAACCAGAATGAATAAAATCTGAATAATGACGTGCATGTAAACATGTGTTACTAAACATTGACGTTACTGCAGGAGGTCTGCTGGAAATTCTTTTTTTATTATAATTATAAAAATGTCAAACACCATTTCTCTTTCTAGATAAAATGATCATTATATACAACTAAAAATGGCCTAGTCTGTATTGGGCACTAGACACTTAAGCACTGAGTGACACACCATGTTAAAGTGACAGCCAATGTTTAACACTCATTGTGTTCCGGGGTCAATTTGACCCAATTCAATGTTTGACGTCACTGAAAAACCAGTTAAGCTTATTTTTTCATCGTGACACTATATCACTTTTCCCAATTTGTTGGAATTAAATAGTAAAAATTCAATAGAAATAATGCGATGTTTTCAAAAAGTCCTGTACCAACATTGTAAACAAAGACATTGTGTGGGGCTATTTCTGGGGTAGCTGCATAAATGTAAGAGTATCCAAGCTTTTTGTTTTTTACCTCAGATTTTTTTGTGGGCAATTCTGGACGCACTTTCCTATGCTGGTTTTAAAGTACACAAACTTTCACTTAGCTCAGGCTCTAAAATTAGATGTTTCATCACAGATTTTTTAAAATATTTATGGACAAAAGGCTAGTCAATTGGATGGGAGGGGGGCACAAAAGGTAACAGTGTAAATTTTTCTATTGCAATACTTTTATGTCAGTTTAAACTTTTGGGGTCAATTTCACCCAAACATAAAAGGTGTCAAAATGTCAACATAATGAGGGTTAACTGATGTAATGCTACTGTCAAAAAAGACAGTCAATGTTAAGGCGACTGCCAGTGGTAAATGATATTCAATGTAATGTCACTAATATACATGCTGAAATGAGTCAATAAAACATTAGCATTTCAAATCATTGTCAATTAGGTTCTGGAGCTGTGGTGACAGTAATTGTGCCGGGATGGGGTGGACTGGGGTGGTGGGGCGCCCAGTCGGCACCCCTGGCCACAACAGCTAAAATAGTAATTTCTTCAAAATGTATACTAGGAATTGTATGTAATATTTATGCTCAAGTATCCTGCACAAAGAGAACTGTAGTTTAACAGTTGTCTCACCAAGACAATTAAAATAGTTCAAAATTCACAACAAAAAACCCATACTCACTTCCAATTCAAGGTTTGATAGATGAGTTTCCTCTGAAACCTAAAAAAATACATATTCTTTAGATTGATTCAAATGCCAAATTATTTTTGGTCAATTTAGTTAGTCCATATAAATTGTCCCCTTACCCAGTGCAAGGCTCCAATTCCACACTTTTGTCTGAACATTCCAGCAGGGCATCTACCTTTTCCCTGTAAACCATACAAATACATTGTGCAAACAAGACCATTTATTCTGAATTTGCCCACATTCTTCCACACCAAAAGCTCTATTGCTTACACTTCAGCCCTTCTTACATTCCAAATACAAGGAAACTACTTTTAAATTGAATTGGTACATTAAAATATATTATTTTATTTTTTTAAATTACATTTTTCGATCAAAACCCAGGCTAGTTGGTAAAGACCACCCTTGCATACTTACACCACTTTATTAATGAAATTCTTGTGCTCCTCTGGAACACTAATTGGCCCCTTGCACGAGCTTGGTGAGATGAAAGACAATGATGCAGCGCCGTTGGACTGAGACCTCTTCTCCTCAAACTGTTCCCTCAACTGGCTCTCCTCCTCTTGGTTCAAGTATGGAATCCCTACAGCAGAAGACCACAGGCGGTTGTTTAAGAAAAAGCAGATACACAAAGAACTTTTACTGCATAAAGTAGGAAAACACCCACTTACCATTTCGGAACACTTTATTGAAGTCAAATCCCTGATTGGCCAGAAAATCTATACTGGAACTCTGAAATAAAGGCATGCAATTCATAATTTTGCCCAATCCATTTCTCGGCCACAATACTGTGAATATCATTGTCAAAATTACCTGACAGATAAACTTGATGTCTGGCGAACTCCGATTAAACGGCTTTGGAAATATATAGAAATTAAAAGACTTCATCACATACCTGTGGAAAAAAAAAACAGTCATGGTGGTCACAGAAGCATAATAGTTGGAAAAATGCATTTGCATTGCTGTTTAAACAGATTATTCACTCACTTGGATTCCAGTTGTTCATATTTAAATGTACAAAGACCAAACTGGAAAAGTAGGAAGTCCATGGAATGCTTTAGGGACAATAAGCAAAACAGAACATGTCTTACATTATGAAAGAAAAACAAATCGGAATATCAGATAGTTGACACGATGTAGCTACGGGCCCATTCGTAAAGCAAAATAACGTTACATGTTAAATGTGAGTTATATGGTTGTCAACATATATAGGTAAATTGGTAACAACTCCAGGCATTTTGCTAAAAATAAAACTTAAACATATGTCTGACATTTATGAAAGGTATTGTTAGGGACGGTGGGGACGTTAGCTTGATCATAGCTAATATACAATATAAGTTAGCGTGAGCTAAGGTTACCTTTTTCAGCTTGTGATACCGTTCTTCGGGGGTATCCAACCCGTTGGTTAACGCACTAACGGAGGGTCCATCGCTTATACCTTAATGATGTTATGCAATTAATCATAACATTTAATAATACAACCCATCAATGCTTATACAAATCGCCAATAATGAAAAAGTAAATCATTAGCTAGCATCCGATTTTAAAAAGTATGTCGAATAATTACCTGAGAACTCTCCATCTATTGCAAGAAAATCTGCTCCTTCTATTGCGCTGTAAATGGTGTTTAAACTCTCCTTAAAATCTGCAAAGGAATTCAGAATAGCAATGAACTTGCGCCTTTCCATTATCTTTAGCCAGGTGCCCGTAGTAGCTTTCAATGGATAGCGACATAACGATTAAACAAGTAACGTTAGCTAGCTAACGTAACTAGCTATACAGCCATGATTGGCGAGGTAACGTTAGTCATAAACAAATGTGGCAGCTAGCAATGTAGTTAGCCAATTGCGTAGAAAATTATTAGCTGGCTAGCTAAATCATGTCCCGCAGACGTGACATTTGTGAGTGAAATGCTTCCACTCAATGAGGCACTCACTTTTTCTTGTTACCTCCATCCCTGCAGAATCGCAAACAAACGTATCAAGAGTTCTGCGGTTCCTCGGTCATTTAACCTTTTTTTGCCAAACACTTCCGGAGCTCAACTTGAAGCACGTGGTTTACGAAGACGGGGGCGGGATGTAACGTTACGTGTGCCGTATGGAAAACAGTGAGAGAGTAAATGTTCTTCTTTAATAAACATTCAATCACAGATACAAAGATTCAACAATCAGTCAAATTCATATTTTCCCATTTCTTAAGTCATATTATTTTAACACGCTACAAGAGTAGCCTAGGCTATACATAGCACACGGTGCGCATTTCTAGCAATGTGGCAACACTGACACCTAGCTATGAATGTATGCATTGTTGACGTAATCAAACTTTATCGTTTTTGTGGTACTACTCTGGAGTACATCGGTGGGAGGAAAATGTCGACAAATGTTTAAAAAAACCTGTTTTGACCACAGAACCGTGGTTTTTTACATTACCGTCACACACATTGAACATTTCAGAAAATAAAGGACTGTTGATTTTATTTTTTTTGGATTGATTTTATTGTTAACCAACCAAAAATGAGTGAGCATATTTCGATAGCCAATGGAACAGGAGCAGACGATGGTGTTTGAGCGCACCGGTTGGCCACTTAAAAGTGCGATATGTGGTGTTCTTAATGAGTCTATAGGTCCATATTCGCTCAGACTGATAGGTTAGGGACCGCATTTCTAGCTAGGTAGCTTGCTAGCTGTGTAATGTAGTTAGCTATATGTTTACTCATGACAAAATGTTAAGTTAATATAACCTAACCTGTAAACTGCGCTGCTAACGTTACAGCAGTTCACCGAGGTACGAAAACAGAACTTGAATTATCCGCTGGCTATATGGAATTAAATCTGCAATCATATCACTAGCAACTTGCCAGCGAGCTGGTTAGGTAGGTGATGGAGGCCGTCCGTGTGTTTTGGTTCGTTATAACGTTAGCTGCAAAGCCGACATTAGTTTGGTTTACGTTCAATGTGGATTAATGTCATAGCTACGAGTTCTCAAGTCAATATTTAATTGTCAGCTGTTCTAAACTACGTTCGTTTTTATTTGTTTATAATTTCCTTTTACCTTTGCTTGGTAGATTAACGTTATATCTGTTGCGTTTAGGGTTGCACACGTTAGCTAGGAAGAAATAGAAAATACGCGTAAGCCAGGGCAAGGCTTCATATGGAGGTTAGTTCGCCAGCTAACGTTAGATAACGGCAGGCCTTGCATTATTGAAATTGATAAAAATGGTTGGCTATCTTACATGCTATCGTAGTACCGAGGTAATATATTATTTCTAAACTCGGGTATGACTGAAGTGTGTCGTCCTATTCGGTTTACGGAGTAGTTCTTATTCGTTAATGTCATGGTAATATAACTTAGTCATGCAAAGTATAACTTTTAACATTAGGTGAAAACTCGAGTAAGTTAAATGAGTGTTTTGCTAACTTAGCTAGCCAACACATGGTGAACATAAGTTATTCGTTAATTGGAAACACCCTTTAAATGTGTTTAAATTCATTTTAATAGTGCCATGAGGAATGGAATGTACCTAGCCTGTCTGTATGATTTCTTCGACAGACCTCATGAGTAGGGAATTTGTCCAGGCTGAGACTGGAGTCCCAATCACCAGTTCCCAAATGAAGGGGGACGTTGACACTGATCTTGGAACATTTTCAGATGACCCTCAATCAATGTTTGACCCTTGCCCAAAGGCTTCCAGCAGTCTGATCTCTGAACACGAGTTTTCCTGTCACTGCTGTTATGACATCCTGGTCAGCCCTACGACACTGAACTGTGGGCACAGTTTTTGCCGACACTGCCTTGCCCTCTGGTGGGAATCTTCCAGGAAGACTGAATGTCCGGAATGCCGAGAGAAGTGGGAGGGCTTTCCCAAAGTCAACATTCTACTTAGGTAAGTAATAGCATAAATAAGACGGGGATTGTTCACGTGTATAAGGTAACGAATGTTCACATTAGAAATTAAAATCGATATAATTATAGTTTCTTGTATCGTTTCATTTTCGTTTTCTTTTGTAAATACTAAGTGGTACAAAAGACTCATCTCGTACAGTGTCAAGTCTGTATTCTGACCCCTTGGCCTTGAAAGTTACCAAAAAATGTTTTATTACAAATGATACACGTTTTTCAGGCAATATATTTAGTTCAAAAGTATGCTCTAACTAAATTTTCAAAGCCAAAATTAGTTTTGTCCGCAGATATTTTAAAGAAAATGAAACTATGAAATATGCTTATATGCATAAGTAATCAAATCCCACATAATAGTATTTGGTAGCGCAACCTTTTTCTGCAATAGCACGTTGAAGTCTTTTGGGGTAAGTATCTACCAGTGTTGCACACTGTTTGGGGGTGGGTTTTGTTCATTCTTGGCAAATTTGCTCCAGGTTGCTCAGGTTTGTTGGATGATACTTGTGGACCACAATTTTCAAATAATGTCACAGATTCTCAATGTGATTGAGATCACAACTTTGACTGGGCCACTGTAGAACATTCACTGTTTTGTTCTTGAGCCACTCCACTGTTGCTTTGGCCTTGTGCTTGGGATCATTGTATTGCAGAAAGGTGAACTTTCTCATATGCTTCAGTTTTCTTTTAGCGGACTGAAGCAGGTTCTCGCAGTATTTCCCTGTATTTTGCTCCATCCATTCTATTTTAACAAGATACCCAGTCTCTGCTGATTTCACTATATGGATGGTGTTTCTTGAGGCATAGAGTGTTATGGTTGCGCCACGCATAGCGATTAGAATTTTGGCCAAAAAACTCTATCTTGGTCTCATCTGGCCCCAACACCTTTTCCCACATCTGAGGTGGGTGTCACTCATGCTTTCTGGAAAACTTCAGGCATGCTTTCAGATGGCTCTTTTTGAGTAATGGCTTCTTTTATTTCTTTCTTTCCACCCTCCCATACAGGCCTGTTTTATGCAGAGCACTTGATATTATTGATTGGGGAGCCTTGACTTTTTGGTCTCTCCGTGGCTTCCCTCACAAGTCTTCTGGGTGGTGTGATGCAGCTTTCACTCCCTGTGTATTGATCAAACAGTGCTCACTGGGATATCCGAACACTTGTATATTATTTTGTACTCTTTTCCAAATTTATGCATTTGTATTATTTTATCTCTAGCTTCCATAGAATGCTCTTTAGTTTTCTTGTTCACACATTTTTTTCTTAGATTGACAACTTGACCCTTGATCCTTAAACAGAGTGGGATTTTTATCCAGAAAATGTGAGTTACTTTAATGGTTCACAAGTAGAGGTCAATGGTAACACAATTGTGTCTTTATTAGGGCAATTACTTTCTTTTGAGTAAACTTGGAGCTTCCAGAGGACAAGGGTTGAATACTTATACAAGCAGCATATTTCAGTATTTTTATTTTTTTTAATGTATTTTTGTTTATATATATATATATACACACATAAAACCAACATCCCCTTAAGATAGTGTAAATAATATTTTTAATTTCAGTGTTTTTAAATAAAATATCACACGGGACAAAGTTTCAATGTATCATTATATGTTAAGTAAAATCTGAGACTTGGTCAAGGGTGTGAATACTTTTGCAAGGCACTCATTATTTAATAATTCACTGTTAATCAGTAGAGTGATGTAATTTTCAGAGAGACATCTGTCCTAATCACCCACGGATACATGTCCAGTGTACTTTCTCAGACAATTAAGTATTTGATGGACAACCTTATAATCTGAAAATTGACCATCCACTTGAGTAGTATTAATGCAAGAGCAGTTGGATTGTATATAATGTACACTATTCACACTATGTTGTTCCAAAACAAGTAAATACAATGCTATATAAGAAAGTAAATACCCACTATATATATATATATATATATAATATAATGCTTGAATGAATCATGCTTATTGTATCTATTGAGTTGAAGTTTCACACTCATTGTATTGTATGTCTGCTTGTCTCCCATGCTTATTTTCAGGGATGCTGTTGAGAAGTTGTTCTCTGCCGTGGTGTGCAGAAGGAGGGAGGAGATTCAGGCCAATCCTAAAATAGCCCGCAGTCTTCTTGCCTTCCAGAGATACGGGGATGAGCAGGCTTCTCGAGGGGCGATGTCAAGTGGCCAGCGAAGAGGAGGAGGATTTTTCTCTGGAGTTCTTACTGCGCTCACTTGTGTGGCAGTAAGTGTCGTTCCCTCTCCCAACAATTAATCGGATGCATAGTTGCTCTAAATATGTTGTAATGGGCTGAGTTAAAGACCCAACTGAAGTTGAGAAGTGTTTGGCATTTTTATCAAACAACCATAAGCTCAAATTTGATGTCACATTTTCACTTAGTTTTGAGTTTTTGTATGAACATGAACTTGACTACTATTAAATGTTTATGATTGCCCCTGTAAACTATACACACATGAACAGTGAAGCAATGACTGGTTTCAGGGACTTCAGAAATGCATGTGAATTCTCCCAAATTGAAGAAGTTGCATCCGTATAGTACTTATGCATGCTTACAAGTACAGTACAATATTTGGCAGAACAGTTGAATTATGGATAAAAGCTGTTGAAAGCAAGTAACTGGAAGAAATTATGGTTTTATTAACATTAACTATACTGTTATACAAAAGTCCTCTTGACAATCATGACATCAACAAAACAAATTATCATAATGTCATGAAGTGCAAATCTGCAAATGTTTCAAAATCTGAAGGACCGAGGAAGAATATGCTTGCTTAACCAAATCTGAAATGTGTTTACAGAAAACTAATGAAAAAAGAAATGTAAAATTAAAACCTCACTATCTGGAGTAATACCACAGACCAATGTCTCTTCGTTAATGCTGCCTATTGATAAATGTGAAAAGGTCTACAGTGTTTCCCACAGGATTTTCTGAAACTGTGGTGGGTGGACCCTGAACTGTATAGGGGGGTCTGGGGGCATGCTCCCCTGAAGAAAATTGTCAATTTCAACAGCTAAATGTATCAATTTGGTGCTCTGAGATTAAAATCTAAGCACTAGATCCAATTCTTTGTGATTGGAACATGGGAAATGGAACGCGTGAAATATATAGAATTTTGGCTAGACAGAAACGTGGTCTGATGGAAAAATATTTTGTCAGTAGACAATACAGAAACCATCACAATGCTTTTGAACATGTTCTTGCTCAAAGCTGAGCCCTGTCTTAAGTCAGATTGAAAACTACTATAAAACAAGTTGTTTATTGGCAAGAAAGCCTCTGAATCTGATTGGCTTGATATTCAATCTGCTACCTCTGTTGATTCTTCCTCTTCGTCTTCTGTCTTTTCTTAGTAAAGTAATTATAAAAAGTAGATCTTGTTATGACGTAGAAGCCTAACGAGCCAGGTGACGCCAGACAGATAAAAAACTGAGAGCCTGCACTGAAGGGAAACTTCGGTGAGGGAAACGGGGGAACACAGCAGGTTGCGTTTTGAAATGGATTGCCTTACATAGTGCTGAATAACCCTTGAATAACATCTATTATCTTCCACAAGATACAATTTAGCCTACATGAACTAGGGCAGGGGTAGGCAACCCTGGTCCTAGAGAGCCGCAGAGTCTGCTGGTTTTTGTTTTTTTTTTAAACAACAAACACATTAAAAAAGAAGAAAAAAACCAGGGTGAGAGAACTGTGTTGTGTAATAAATTTTAATTGATATTTTGTCAATTGTGTGAACAAAAACAACAAAAACCAGCTCTCTCTCTAGGACAGGTTGCCTACCCCTGAACTAGGGTATATAATTTTTTCTCTGTTTTCAGGTTAGCTAGCGAGATAACAGTTGTAATCAAATAAATAAACAAATATTTTATAACATTGTTACATTAGCTGATGATAAATTAATATCGTAACACAGTGAGCTTGGCTAGCTTAATGCTGAATCAATATGTATCAATTGTAGTGCATCACAGTGGGTTTAACTTTCGCAAACAACTTTCACAAACATACTAACCACGTCAATCTTCTCAGAATCGTGAGTAGATGCAGCCTATCTGTGTGCGGTGGGTTTTGTGTGTAAGCAGGGAGGAGGGGCATGTTCACTGAATTTGAACCTTATTCTTCATCCTTCATATTTTTTTTAATTGCAGTGACAAGGTTTCCATACTCTCAGCTTATTAAAACCCAGCTGATTTCACCTGTTATTCCATAACTGAACAAAACGATTGTAAAGAGAACTAAGCATCTATTTGGAAACAAACAAATTTACAGCATGTTACACAATAAATTTGAATGCCATTCTCTGCATGTGCACTTTAACATCATGCAGGAGCAGGTCTGTTTCCCCTGCTGTAAATCACACTTTTCACTGTCTTCCGTATTTAGTGTCATTATTAAGGCAAAATAACGGTGTTTGTTTAATCAATTTAATCAATATTAGAATGCAGGTAATGAACTTCGGATGAAGCTTGAACTTCAAGAACTCCTTGAAAACATCCTCATGGAATTGATGTTTGACAATGCTTCATTGCATAATCAAATTGGCCATTGTTAATCAAACCCAGTGTTATAGCTGGGAGAGCCACATGGTATCTTTTCAAAGGTTATGTCAAACCATGTGCGTACGCTCACAATTTATGATCAAGTAGGATTTATGTGCATGTGCCCAACATATACTAACAGATCTCTGCTTTACATTTTCTGAATAAGATGCAAGACTGACCCACAAACATTTCTGGAGAGCTAGTAATATGTCTACAATCATTTGATAAATGAGGCCTCAATTATTTACTGAAGTTTTTGTAAATGACAGCCTATATCAAGTTAACTCAGTCCTTTTTCTTGTCTTGGCAGGTTATGTTCTTAGTGTATCACTGGAGCAGCCGAGAGGCAGAACATGATCTTCTAGTTCATAAAGCTGTAACAAAATGGACCTCAAAAGAAGTTATCTTTTGGCTGGAGAACTTAGGACCCTGGGCCTCTCTTTACAAGGATAATTTCCAAAGAGAGCAAGTCAATGGAAGGTATACGTTTTGTTACGTTGGAATTAATTGTTATACCCATTTAAGGTTTATTGGCAAATTGGAGTTATTTGGTTCTTGCTAATTAATTTGGTCCTGCATGGTAATGATAGTCATTGAAATTGGCAGACTTCTGATCATGCTGGGAGACGAAGAGCTCTCAAAGCGCCCATACAGCATTGAGAACCACACTCACCGGAGGGCTGTGCTGGCAGAGCTGGAGAGGGTTAAAGCTCTTGGAGTGAAGCCACCTCAGAATCTTTGGGAATATAAGGTACAGCCTTGGTAGCAGTATTAGAACACTGTTAAGGTCAGGAGATCATCAAATGTTTTGTGACCTACTTCATCCGTTCTATATATTGTGCTTTTTCCACCATCATAATCCCATTAGATGGCACACAATGTGATCAGAATGGTGGGCATCGTACAGTAGTCTTAAGTCCATTTCCCATTTCTAAATAAAGAGTTATCTTTTAACAAAGGTGCGGTGTGTGCGTGCGTGTGCTCAAAGCAAGTTGACAGATTGTGCTCGTTAAGAAAAGCTGTTTATTGTTGATCAAATGTCTTATCTGCTCAGAAAAAATTTAATTTATATAGATTCATTGTAATACAATTTAATGCAAAATGACTTATTTTGAAGTTGTGTGCCATGATTGTTGGGATCTCTGTATTTAGTACTTTGTGCACCCTCTCTTTGCTAACATAACGCCACTGAGTGTTCTCCTGCAATGTTTAATGAGGTTGGAGAGCTCGTGGGAAGGTATTTGAGACCGTTCCTCCATACACAATCTCTCCAGATCCTTGGTCGTCACTTCGACTCTCCTCTTCAGCTCACCCCACAGGTTTTCAATGGGGTTCAGGTCGGGGGATGGGGTTGGCCATTGAAAAACTTTCATTTTGTGGTCAGTGAACCATTTTTGTGTAGATTGAGTTATTCTCTTGATCTTTGTCCTGCTGGAAGATCCAACCACGACCCGTGACCCACGACCCATTTTTTAGCTTGCTGGCAGAGGCAGCCAGATTTTGGTCTGAAATCTCCTGGTATTTCATGGAATTGATGATGCAATGTTTCCTAACAAGGTTTCCAGGGCCTTTGGAGGAAAAACAGCCCCACAACATCATAGATCCACCACCAAACTTTTCAGTAGGGATGAGGCTCTTATTATGCCAAACCCTCTTTTGGTATTCATTGCCAAAAAGCATTGACCATAGCACCCAGTTCCAATCTAAATTCCGGCAACATTTAGCAAACTCCAGGCGCTTGTGTTTGTGTTATGATGACCGCAGAGGCTTTCTTCTGGCAAGCCTTCTAAATAGCTTGTTGAGGTGGAGTCTAATTGTATTTTTGGAGACTTTTGGTGCGTGACGTGCGTCCCAATACTCGAAAAATGCACCCTCCTTTCCTCCACTACCACCTCCTCTCTTTCGTGCCCTGGAAACGTATCTTTGTGTTTTAATTGAATGTCGCGGATTACATCTTAATTACGTATTAATGGTTACATATTAATTAATGTCTCGACACAAACCGTAATGTCAGGTACATTGTATACTGTACATGCAAATACTTGTACTCTGAACGTTTAGGCAGTTTTGCATACTTCAGGGTGGGAGTGGAGGAAAGGTGGTGCGGAGTGAAGAATATTGGGATGCAGCCTTGGTGACCCCAGATGCAACCAACTTCTGCAATTGTCAAACTGTGATCCTTTGAGACATTTTTAAACCATCCTCCCCACTGTGTGTGGGGGCAAATTACACTTGCTTACTCTTCCAGGCCTGTTCATTACAGCTCCTGTTTTTAAATTATTGCTCTAATGGTGGAAATTGGTAGTTAGTTTCAGACATTGCCTTATTTATGAAAGTCAACAACCTTTTGTATCATTTCATTTGTGTCTTTCACACACAAAACCCAGGATTGACACGGGATATTGAACACTGGTTCAAGCCACGTTTGACCCATTCGTGCCACTCGTAAGTACTGGGTCCTCGTCGTTCACACAAGACCCGGGTCCACAAGTTCACTTCTGTACACATTCCATTTTTCCTGCTAATACAGCTAGTTTGGTTGCCAGCTGGCTAGTGGATACAGTGTAGTTTCCCATTATGCTGGCTTAACCCAGTATGGTAACTTCTGAATCTCTAGCCCAGTGGTGTGCTGATCCAAATCTTGCAAGTGATTTTTTTGTGAAACTGTCACACTTAAAATGTTTTAACATTTGTATTTAAATAGTGCACCCACCGCCTCAGCCTGTCTCCGCCCACTACACAATTTATAAAAATTATTTGTGGGATGGGAAAGATGGGTGAGGGGAGAAGGAGGTGTGTCTATCCTCATTTGCATAAATAATTTTGTATAACTCTGATCAAACTGTCAAACTAGACGTTGCATTTCAAATATGAATCAAAATTCAGAAACTGCATGGCCTATTTCTCACCAAGTATTTTAGTGGACTGTTTTGGTGGAATACGGGTTTATGAACTGGCCGCCATGCTGTTCCGGTTTAAAAACGTGGAGCCAAAACTAAACGACCTTAGTGTGTCTAACCAATCAGGTGCTGGCTATTTCTGTTGTGGGCAGCAACAATTATCCATATGATGTAGAGGTACCTCCAAAGAGGTAGTCTGACATCACGATTGGGGCGGAGGCAGAGTGGGGAGCAGAAAGAATTTCAAATGATAGAGGGCAGCACCAAGACTCTCCTACCAGTTTCTTCTGATATACGATATTTCGGAATTGTTGAAATAACAAAATGGACGAATAAGTTTAATTTTAAGGTGGGCATAAAAACATGTTTACAGCTATAAAAAAAATAAAAAAAATAAAAAAAATAGGTCTGTAGTTACCTTCTAATAGGCTATTTGCTGTTATAGCCAATGTGACAACTGAGCAATCATCTTGCGTAAATCTAACTGACACTATAGCAAAGATGAAGATAAGTTGTTTGGTTCTATTTGTTCAAATATAGTACACTCACATGAATAGCCTCCAGTTTCCATCATTTATGAAAGTTTCAGAACATTGTTTATTTTCTGCACAAGTTAGACATGACAAGATCGAGGGTCAGTCAGATAACAGTGCTGCATAGAGTAGAGTAACCAGTGTCGCCCCTTTTACACAAAGCCAAGCCGTGCCTTTGGTGTGAAATCTGTGAATGGGTCTGTTGCCATAAAGGTTGGTACATGGTCAGCAACAATGCTTAGGTATGTTTTGGCATTCAAACGATGCCCCATTGCTATCAAGGGGCCTAATGTGTGCCAAGAAATTAGCACACCATTACACCACCACCAGCCTGCACCGTTGACAGGACCATGGATTCACGCTGCCAAATTCTGACCCTACCATCTGCATGTTGCTGCAGAAATCTAGATTAGTCAGACCAGGTGACGTTTTTTTAGTTTTTGTGATTACGTGCTCACTATAGCCTCATCTTCCTGTTTTTAACTGACAGGAGAGGAACCCTTAAGGGTTTTCTGCTACCCATCCGCCTTAAGGTTCGATGTGTTGTGTGTTCAGGGATGTCCTTCTGCACACACCTGTTATTTGAGAATTTGTGGCCTTTGTTGGCTTGAACGAGTCTGCCCATTCTCCTCTGAACTCTCGTTAACAAGGTATTTTTACGCACAGAACTGCTACTCACTGGATGTTCACACCAATCTGTAAACTCTAAAGACGAGTGCGTGAATCCCAGAATGGCAGCTGTTTGTGGTGGTATTTAAAGTTAGAGTTCTATACCATAGCTTGTGAAATATAGCTCAATGTTTTTAAATACCTGTTATGTATTCTTTTCAAATGCAAGGAAATCCTTTATGCATTACACTGCCCATTATTGGTATTTATCACTCAATGTAGTGTTACACTTTGCCCATTATTGGTATTTATCACTCAATGTAGTGTTACACTTTGCCCATTATTGGTATTTATCACTCAATGTAGTGTTACACTTAGCCCATTATTGGTATTTATCATTCAATGTAGTGTTACTTTGCCCATTATTGGTATTTATCATTCAATGTAGTGTTACACTTTTCCCATTATTGTTATTTATCATTCAATGTAGTGTTACACTTTGCCCATTATTGGTATTTATTACTCAATGTACAATTTATTTATAATGCCATTATGGTGACTCAAAGCATAACAGTCTGTGTAGTTAGTGTTTACATTTATGAAATAATGAGTTGGCAAAGCAGGGGCAGATGGGAACATACCTGAGGTTCTTTATTCAAATAGGGAAATTGAATGGAGGTGAGCTTGGATGGAATATTGCATAAATTTGGTTGGCTCAAAGACATAAACCTGTTCCACTTCTAATGTACTAAGTGGTTATTGACACTTGCTACATGTTAATACAATATGAGACAGAAGTTACAAAGTCTCACTTGCTTCCATAATGATTCATTTAGCAATTAATTTTAGATGGGCAGCACATTGGCATGCTTTTATAGAATTGTATTCACCAGATTGGCTGAGCCATGACTAATTCTAGCATGGATGCTTGCAACGAAAACGTCTTGAAGGAAGAAAAATTCAAAGGAAGAGGGTTTTTTTTTCTACAAAAGGTTTCATACAAAATATTTTAAAAATTTTTTTAAAAGAGCAACTAAAATATTTATTTTTATTTATAAATGGGGGTGCACTTCTAGGCCACCGACTGTAGAGATATAAAATAAATGCATGGGGAGTTCATGTAAATAAATTTCTCATGCAGTGAATTTTTAATTTCAGGCTGTGAATGCAGGTAAATCCATCTTCTTCCTGTACGCCCTGAAGAATTCCCCTCGCCTCACCATTTTATACCTCTACCTGTTTGATTATGCGGAAACATTCCTGCCTTTCCTGCACACCTGCTGTCCTGGGCAGAGGGCAGGGCTAGAAGATGATGACCTTTTCACTAAAACTGTGGTAAGAGGATCAACCATGTAACTTCAGCGCTCTTAGTCAAGTGCATATAAATGGTTACTTGTATACATTCTGTAGTAATTTTATTAATGATCCTAGGTTTGCATGCATTGCAAGTGACAAACCTTGTTAACCTCTGGGCTGTATGTGAACCATCAATGCCACAAATGGCAAAATATGCTTTCACGCACTGAGCTTGGAATATGTATGAGATACGATTTTACAAATCCATCAAATTCATTAATTGATTAACTGTGTTCATTAATTTGCATGTGAAACATGCAACGTACTGTTCTTTCTCAGGATTTTCTTATTCATTCTTTCCATTTATCACACATCTAGTCCTACAGTTTGTATACTGCCCATACAAAATGCATACCATATTATTCTACTATACGTACAGATGGTTGCTATTCAAAATCTAAATAATAATTAATCTATAATAAGTATCATCAATTAAAGATGCAAAAGTTGCCATTTAAAATGAATTGGGGCCCATTCATTTCCTACATTACCCTCCCAAATATGATCAGTCTGATTTAGTACATGTGATGCTATTTCAACCAATAGGAACTGAAAACAAAACTGAAACACTGCTTTGGTTGTTGTGCTTGTAAAGTGTGCTACCAAGCCAAATAATAACAAAATACTTATTAGTACTAATTTAACAATAATGCCACAACAGACAGGCATCAAAACATCGTGGGTGGTGAAGTCGGTACACAGTGTGGCTCTGGCTGTTGCTGTAACCATAGCAACAGGTTATAACAGTTGATTCACAAAAGCAATAGTTTAAAAACAAATTATTAAATAAAACATTTTTAAATGCTTTTTATTCACATCGTCAAGCCGGAAAGTCTGCACACCCCTTTCACCTTCTCCACGTTTTATTACGTTACAGACTTAAACTACAATAGAGTTCATTTTTTGCCTCAAACATCTACACACAATAGCCAATAATGACAAAGTGAAAACAGGTTTTTAGAAAATAGGCAATTTTATTTTACTGACAAAAATAGGTTATTTAGGGGTTACATATCTGTACACACCCTTAGCTAATACTTGGTTGCTGTACCTTTGGCAGCGGTTACAGCTTCAAGGCGTCTTGGGAAAGGCGAGCTTGGCACACTTGTTTCTGGATATTTTTGCCCATTCCTCTCAGCATATCTTTGCAAGCTCTGTCAGGTTGGTTGGGGAGTGTCGGTACCCAGCCATTTTCAGCTCTTTCCACAGATGTTCAATTGGATTCAGGTCTGGGCTCTGGCTGGGCCACTCAAGGACATGCACAGACGTTCTCCGAAGCCACTCCTTTGTTCTCTTGGTTGTGTGCTTCGGGTCGTTGTCATGTTGGAAGGTAAACCTTTGCCCCAGTCTGAGGACCAGAGCGCTCTGGAGCAGGTTTTCTTCAAGGATCTCGGTGTACTTAGCTGCATTCATCTTTCCCTCTATCAGGACTAGTCGCCCTGTTTCCGCTGCTGAAAAACATCCCCACATCATGATGCTGCCACCGCCATGCTTCACTGTAAGGATGGTATTAGCCAGGTGATGAGCGGTGCCAGACGTGACGCTTGGTATTCAGGCCAAAAAGTTCAATTTTGGTTTCATCAGACCAGAGAATCTTGATTCTCATGGTTTGAGAGTCCTCTAGGTGCCTTTTGGCAAACTCCAAGCGGGCTGTGATGTGCCTTTTACTAAGGAGGGGCTTCCGTCTGGCCACTCTACCATAAAGACCTGATTGGTGGAGTGCTGCCTGGATGGTTGATCTTCTAAAAGGTTCTCCCATCTCCACAAGGATACGCTGGAGCTCTATCAGAGTGACCCTCGGGTTCCTGCTCACCTCCGTGGCCAAGACCCGTCTTCCCCGATTGCTCAGTTTGGCCGGGCGGCCAGGTCTAGGAAGATTCTTGGTGGTTCCAAACTTCTTCCATTTACGAATGGTGGTGGCCACTGTGCTCTTTGGGACCTGTAAAGCTGCAGAGATTTTTCCCTACCCTTCTCCAGATCTATGCCTTGACACAATCCTGTTGCTGAGGTCTGCAGATAATTCCTTTGACCCCATGGCTTGGAGTTTGCTCTGACATGCACTGTCAACTGTGGGACCTTATATAGGCAGGAGTTGGCAATCACCAATCATGTCCAATCAATTGAATTTATCACAGGTTGACTCCAATTAAGTTGTAGAAACATCTCAAGCAGTATCAGTGGAAACAAAATGCACCTCAGTTCACCTTTGGGTGTCATATCAAAGGGTGTGCACACTTGTGTACATATGATATTTTACATTTAGATTTTTAATAAATTAGCACAAATGTCTAAACCTGTTTTCACTTTGTCATTATGGGCTATTTTGTGTAGAATTTTGAGACAAAAAATGAACTCAATCTATTGTAGAATATGTCTGTAACGTAATAAAACGTGGAGACGGTGAAAGGGGTGTGCAGACTTTCCGGCTTGACTGTATTTAATCTTAACTATTGGTTTTTATCAACAGCCAGAGCCACACTGTGTACTGAGTACTGACTCTACCACCCCCACTGTTATACGGTGTTGTCCGTAGGCCTTTAATGGAATCTTTTTTTGCCTTGTGTAGTCTTTCCATTTTCTGCCTCCTCTATTAATCTTTGCAATACATAGGTATTAGCATGCCAACTGTTAATTCTTATTCTTTATTATTGATATTTTATTTAGTGCGATACTCTTAACAACATATAAGTTGGAACCCATGTATGAAAACTATTATTATTACAGAATATGATGACAAATAATACATCAATAATGATGTTATGATAACAGTACTGCTACTATTAACTGCAATAATAATAACAATAAACCTGTACCTGATTTATCTTCTTTACCCATGCTATAGCTACCCAACTAATTTAAGCCTTAAATGACTTAAACCCAGGTCACCATGGTCATCGTCTATCATTTGTTTTTCTGTAGGGAAGACTTGTTTTGCACCTTCTCATACAGTACCACACACAACATTGCATAAATATACAGTAAAATGTGCAATCGCATGCAAATTCAGTTTCTTCTGAAACTCTACATATAGTTATGTTTGCTGTCTACTCCACCTAAAGCATGGTGACCCCAGCTGGAAGCAGTGGACAGAGTTCTTGGTGAAGTACTTGCTCCTGCCGTACCAGCTGATTGCTGAGTTTGCCTGGGACTGGCTGTCTGTTCACTACTGGACGGCGCGTTTCATCATCGTCAACGCCGTGCTTCTGTCGGTGCTAGAGGGCTGTGCTCTCTGGAGGCTGTGGGCGCGGTCGGAGCTAAGGTACATTAAATGCAGTGATGTTTGATCTTTGTGCCACCTTTTGAAAGCGTGCGACTTGCCTCTGTGTGCCGCCTTTGCTTAGTTCTCACTCCTCACCAATGATCACATTTTTGGCCCTTATGAAAGTGCCAGTTATCGTAGCCATGCACCAGAGGTTTCCAAGTATGTATTTCTGTGCCCCTTGTCTGTTATTATTGGCCTTGCCTAGATGCTTTTATCCATTATATTTTAAAGAAAAACTTGCCAATTGCTTTGCCAACTTTGAGTCCCCTTTTGAAAGCTTCCCCTTCCTGACTACAAATAACTGTGATCACACAGTAACATCAACAACCTCGCTAGATGTGGCTAACCGAAAAACCTACCCTACAAATTTATAGACCAAGTGTGTGACGCTCACACACTCCCATTAAGGACTGATCTCATGCTCACACGCCCAGTTCCAAATATCTCCTGCATTTCAATGAAAATGACCGTGCTGTCTTTTCAGTTGCACACACAGTGACGCTTCATATTTTAAAAAGGATAGTTGGCTAAATTAACCAAATTTGGTGTGTACCCCTGCTCCCCCAATTTGGATTTGAAACCTTCAGGTGTATGATGTGTATGGATTTATGCTAAAACAAGGTTGTGCTGCAATGGGTTACCCATACGTAACGGCCACAACTGTGATTGTATAGATATGTTCAGTACATATTATTTTATTTTTTTTAAACCCAGAAAATGTGTGGGGTAGTCCGTCCGTCCGTCCGTCCCCCCCTCATTTTTATCTGCTGCCTTTTCTGCTTTCTCCATTTGTATAAAATGTAAAAATACTTGTAGTCAAAATGTGTTGTATTTTCAATTTGGTTTACTGGAAAAGCCATGAAAGTTCACAAAATGGCCAACCTATTCTCAACAGAGCAGCACAGATGCACATGCTTCAGTGGGTACGTTTACATGCACACTAATGCCTTGTTTCCACTTGCACATTCGACCCGTTCCAGAGCCAACGCAACCCAAATGCAAGACGTACAGCGCGGCTCAAATTGCTTTTCCATTAATCCGAGCTGGTTCTCCGCCAGAGATTCGTTATGTATCGGTGCTAGGTAACACGACACAGCTGTTCCAAAGTACCTTGCTAATGTTAGCTATTATAACATGGCGAACTACGAGTTGGGTTTGTTTGTGTTGGTGTTGTGGATTATGTTGCTTCAAAAGCAACAACGTATCCGTCAGTGCAGACATATGTTATCACAAAAGGCCTCCCTCCCAGTCGTTATTTATGTGGATTGATCTTCGCTAAACACATTCAATTGTTTAAACCAGCCGAGTCCGCGATCGTTGGATCGGTTCAAAATATAAAATAGTTTCGTTCACATTTATTTATTCTCGTTTCTGAGCGATGAATTCAGCTGCTGCTGAACCGACTCGTCTGCCCAAATCATTAAAAGGGCCTGGACTTCCTCGAAACCCCACGGGTTGTTTATTTTTTCAATTTTGTTGTTGTTGTTGTTGTTATTAAACAGCCGACAAAGTGAGTAAGCGCGTCTTCTTCGGCTACGTTGCTGTGGTGAATCACCATAGCAACGCACTGGCGGCTCCATTATATTCGAGCCAGCACCAGAGGACAAATCGGGCCGTTTTTGGAGTGGGTCTCGTTGGCGCGGCTCGAATTTGAACTAATGGAAATGCTCATAAGTCGAGCCAGCGCAGCTCTGGAACGGGTCGAATGTGCAAGTGGAAACAAGGCATAATACTCCCATCTGAACCCGGTTATGGCAATACTCTGGTTACTGAAATGGTCATGTAAACACCTTTATCCGATAATGTAAGGTCATAATCTGTGTTTTCGAAACCCGATTTACACACCTGGTTTTTTTGCCCAAACTTTAGATTTTTTGGTGCATGTGAACACCTTTCTCCGGTTTCTTTCGGCTTTTCTAAACTACGCATGTCAGACGGGGGCGCTGTAACATCAAAATTGTTCCATCCTTCAACATTTTCTTGACCTGGGGTTCCTTCAAGATCTCAGTTCCAGAGTTTTATTATTAAATTAACGCACTTCACCGGTGAAAATGTATTATTCAGCATTACGTGCTTGTGTTTGTACTAGCTAGCTGGCTAGCACATGAAATAACTGAAATGATCAGGAAATTGGCCAGATTTAGAGATCGGTAAAGCTATCTAGTACAATAATATAAATCAACCACTACTAGCAATTAGCTATAAAATAACTAGCTATAATAAGATTTTTCACGGGCAGATCATTTTTGTCCTTACAACGGGAAGCTGTTGGTAGCTACGTTTCCCACAGAGCCGATTATGGAGAGAATCATGTAAACGCGGATTTTGGAGTGATCACATTTCTTATGTCCATGTGAATGTGTTAAGTTAAATACTGGCGTAAGCTGATTGTTTACAGTAATCAGACATTGCTGTGCATGTAAACATAACCAGTGTCGCTATGTTTTGTTTCCTAGTCACTTCTTAATGTTTTCAGTCTTCTTGGCAGCATGTAATGTGTGTATATTTAATCACTAAGCTAGACGCTTACAGCAGAAATGTCAAATTATAAGGGAGATTGTTTGAAAAAGTGACACGTAGCTTTAACAGCCCTATGCATTGTTTTCTGTTTTCAATCTCAGGAGTCTTCCTCACAAAATGTGGAGCCATTTCTGGAAAGTGTCAACTCAAGGGTTTGCTGTTGCCATATTCTGGCCAGTCATTCCTCAGTTTGTGTGCAACTGCTTGTTTTACTGGGCCTTATACTTCAACCCCATCATAAACATTGACCTTGTGGTTCAGCAAGTGCTTCGCCCAGAAACTCAAGTGCCATAAGAACTCTGGAGGTATTCTGGTAAGGTTTAATAAGAGCGCAGCACAATGTGAAATCAATATCAAATTCCAAGTTTCCACTTGATATTTCTACCTGTGCCACAAGAGAACGTACAACATCAGGTTTTTATTAACTAGCTTCAAAGTGTAACATACAATAGCTTTTAAAAATTAAGGTGTAAAGAAGTGGAACTTGTTGCTCATTGTAAACTGATAAAATCAGTGTTGCAAGGAGTCCGCTGAAACTGTACACTTTGCTTCTTAAGAGTGGTTCTCATGTTGAAAGTTGAAAGTCCCCTGAGATACAAGAAAGGCTACTGTTAAGCTCTTGGTTTGGATTTATTTTATGAAATGAGCAATAGTCTTTATTTTAAGGGAAGGCATTTTACACATTACAAGGATATGCTTTTGCCTGCAATGCTCAATATAAGTGTTAGTATGACTTTGAAAACAGTTTTCGTAGCCTGTGTGGAAAACTAACTTATCGCAATAAGCAACAAAAGATGACAATTCATCATTGTGTTGAATCCTCCATGCAATATTTTTATTGTTTTTTTTAAAGCATTGAGAAAATGCATTGAGTTTTAAATGTTTCTTTAACTGTGTTAATTTTATGCAATTGTTCAGCGTCAAGGCCTGTCTTATGTTTGTTCTTCAGTGTCTACCAAAAGTTGCAATTCCCATTGTCTCTTGAAATTGTTGAAGGGATGATCCAAGGTTTTCTGTTAATCTTAAATGTTCTATTAAAATCTTTTTTTTTTAACATTTGATTATATTTGCACTTAAATACTGATATAACTGTGACTTATTCATGCACCTGGGTACTTTGTTTTCCAAAATGAGTAAGAGTTTGAAAATATGAATAAAAACTTGAATTTTTAGATAACTGTTTCTAATCACTTATTTGTTTACAATTTATTTGAGAGATTGTTGCTACAAATATGTAATTTTTTTTAAATATGAGAAGAAACCCTTCGTTATCCATCCATATCTACTGTATTTCTGGCAGCAGAGTGATGGTTCAAGGCTTGTTTGATACGGCAGACCCTTGATGACTTAGAGCCATTTAGCCAACCATGTGTTCCATACTGTTCCAGTGTAATTTACAACTAAATCTAGTCCCACCCCCAAATTCCCATAGAGATCCATTCAAATTCAGAGACGTTATAGTATCGCTTTTAAAAGTACCAGAAAATAAGCTATCAAGAGTTTTTTGATGTTGGGTCACAGACATCCAGAAGTCATGGCATGCAAAGAATATGTGACCAAATATTAAATATGAATTTATTTAAGTTTGTAAATTTGTCCAATTACTTTTTGAGTCCTAAAATTACTTTATTCTATATATAAATGCAGGGGTGCCAATAATTGTGGCACATGTGGTTTTGTTAAAAGTATTTATTTTTGATTTTTTTTCCTAAATAATAAATAATAAATTTACTTCAATTGGATTTTTCTAATTTTTTCAATGTGAGATTAAGCTAATATAAATAATAAATTTTTTATAACATTTTTTTACTCATCTTTACCAGGCAGCACAATTTGCTTTAGCTAACTTGGGGGGAGAAATGTAGTTTGCAGGATGACCATGTCTCATCATGGACCAGCAACAACCCCTGGTCTGCCGGGTATCTACAGTATGCCTGAACGGGCTGCACAGGACATATGCTCTGACATGGCTGTGCAAGCTTAAATGGTAGGCAGAGCAAAAAGAGGAAAATATTTACATCAAATATTTCAAAGGAGAGGCAGAGGCTGTTATCAATGCTGTAACGGAATTTACAGGGGATGTTTCTTTTTTTTTCTTTTTTTTTATTTGTTTCTGATTTTTTCCCCATTTTCTCCCAATTTAGTAGCCAATTGAACCCCTATTCTACTTCAATTCCCCCCGTGTAGCAACCGCTAGAGAACCACCGCTATACAACCCCGTCAGCCGGTAGTAGGAAAGAGGCCGCCACGTCCTCTACAGGGCGCGACTCCCCAAGCTCCTGACCGTGATTCCAACTCGCCCGGGGCCTTATTTTGCGTAGCGATTCTCATCCGAGCCCTCCCCCCACCCGGAAGCAGCCGCCAATTGCTGCTCCCACAGGGCGCTGGCCATGCTCAGAAAATGGCAGGACCGGGGCGCGAACCCCGATCCTCGGAGTACAACTGCGCTGACTGAAAGTCAGCGCCTTTTACCGCTGTACCACTACAGGGGATGTTTCAATGATGATCTCAGCTCACAATCATCATTGGACATTACAAATCAGGGGGAAAAGCGGGGGTGGGGACTACATACATTTGGGAATCTGGTATAGAAAGACGTACTTTCAACATATTAGTATTTTCATAGTACATGGTCTAGTTACATAGTTTCTGTAAGAATAATATAATGGGGAGTACTTCCTCATATATTCAGCAATTCATACTTAAATTATTCTGATATATTCAAGGGCACTTAAAGTATTTGATTCACATAAATATCCTTTTTTTTAAAACAAAAAACAAACAGTTGGGTAGAAGATAAAGATACTGATACACTACATATATGAAGAAATCATTTCCTTTCATGATTAAATCAAAGCTGCACTTCAGGTACTAACTGCGCAAAAAATACCAGACATTTCTCATTATGCATTTAATTTTATGAAGTAAAATTAAGGAGCTACAATTATTGAATAATTAAAACGTCTTTAAAGGTTTATTTACTGAATCAGTAATAATTGCATGTTGGATATTCAGATCCACAGAGGAAGTCTGGCCACACAGCATATTTTGGTATGAATGGTGCCTTTCGCAAACACCTGGCTGCCACTTTGTCACATTTGCAAAGCCTTTTCTCACATTTGTCCTTCAAGGCATCTAGAATAAGAGAGAAGATTAAGATAGTTAGTTCCTGCAATGACCATTGGGTGTGAATAGACTCATATTTTTGTCATATAATAACTCATTTTAATCTGACATACTGGCACCGTGGTTGCAGGGGTTTTTATACATTTTTTCTTTGTGAAGAGAAAATGCCTCTGAATCTGGTTTACTGACTGTTCATTCTCATCAGATCATGTACTATAATGTAATGATGGACAGTGGGGGGGAAACTAATGGTTGAGTACATTGAACAAGAGGAACAATACAAAACAAGCATGCTTTAGCTGAGATACTTTTGATTACAATTTAAGAACTTTTTTACTTAGATAAATTTAGATTATGCCTTATGTTCTAGGTACTAGGTATGTATGTTCCACTGCAGTATCTTTATCTTCACAATCTGTTATTTTATATAGTCTGCAGTTTATATAACATTGAATTAAATTTGTCTTTGTGAACTATTTTGCACTACAATGGAAAGACAAATAAAGTAACATTTGATATGTAACCATGCAAATAATGTTCTGATAAAAATGCAGCACTTTTTGCCTGCGATGTACGTACCACAGTTTGTCTCGGTTCCTTCACACGACCACTGGTACTTGTCTGTCTTTGTTTGACAACCTGCAACTTCAGCTTTTTCATAGCAACAGTCATGTTTATGACAACACCTTCAGATGGAAAAGAGAAAAGTTTTTTCTGTTAAGTGTATCAGACATAAATATGCTCACCACCAGTATTGTAAGAAACTCTAGAATTTATATTTCTTCTCGTCACTGTTTCAGTGCTTTGCACTGGGGAATTAAATTTTTTACCTTACTTACTGTTTTTTTTTTTTTTGTCTTTCCCAATTTTCAGCAATTTCCCAATTTTTTTAATACTGTCTCTGTAAAAAGTTCCAGACAAATAAAACTTAATCAAACTTATTTGAATCATAAAATAAATAAATAAAACTAGAATCTTTAGTAAGAACACTATATTTGAAAGCTAGACTAACTAATGTCCTTAACTTGTTATTGTGTTTTATGTTTTAGTGAAAACAGTTATAACTGAAAATACATGTAATATCATGCATTAAAATGTCTGAATTATTACATTCAGTGGTCACTTTAAACTTGGGTTTATTTCAAATGAGAAGAAGGACTATCATCAAAACGTTTCCAGTGCTGTTAAGAAATATTTATCCAACCGAGGGAGAATACTATTTAATCCACCACAGGCACCATAACTACTACTATGCCATCAGTTTGTGTTTCATTCCACTCTGCCAGCAGAGACCTGCCATACTAGCCTGCAATCACTCCAGCAGAGAGGGTGTACATTAGCACAAGACCCAGTCATTAGAAGCAAAGCCTGAGGCTGTGCTTGTGCAAAAGAGAGAGTAGGAACCAAGGCCAATGACCAGAGCTTTACTTTCAGTCTAGTCTCTCAGCCACACATCTCAAGTGAACCTGGACTCCACAGCTCAGGAATAGGGTAAACTCAGAAAAACTGACATTATGTTGGATTATTCTAATGTAATTAAGTGCATTACCCTTTCTGAGGGAAATCTGTCCAGTACAGATTAACATACTACATTGCATTCATTTAGCAGAGGCTCTTATCCAGAGCAATTTAGGAGTGCATTCACCTGATAAATATATGCAATATGGCCAGGTCTGGATTTCACAAAGCAATGAGAAAAGATATGAAACAGAAAGGAACAAGTGAAAAGGATCCCCTTTCACTTTAATAATCCAGATCCAATTTTACTTTAATGCACTTTGTACATTAAGCAAATGTTGCTTTTTAAAATCCGTATGTAGCATTATTAACTCAGTGGTTGATGCGTGAAACTCAAATAAATGCCTTACTCAAGGTTCAGGACAAAGTGCACTGCAATTGAAGACATTCCACTCTTCAAGACTAAAAGAACTACTGACTCAGCTAAAGGGTGTGGAACTATAGGGAGTGTCTGTTGTACTTCATCCAATTGTGAGATGTGAATCCTCACATGAACCTGAAACATCCAAAAATGTGATGTACACTGTATTGCTTTACATTTCATCCATCCTGCTCATAAATGCAAGGAAACCTTTTCTGCTGCAAACATCACTCATTTCCAGTATGTGGTACATGACAAATAGTTGTGAAGTTTAAAGAAGCTTGGAGACCCATTACCTCATTCAATATCGCACACACGCCCATGTTCTGTTTGTAGTGAATAAGGCAAGTTTCAGGTGGTTGTGAGCTTGTGAAAAGTCTATGAAGACAGCTGAGGGCCCCACCACTTACATACCAGTCTGCTTTATCCCTGGGCCAGCCCTGACCACCCAGGCCACAGTAGCATCCGTACATAATATAGGCAAGACCGTGCCTCCCTGTGCTGCACTTTATGAGTCCAGCCAGTTCCAGCAGGCCTCTCTTACTCCGATGGGACTTCTCTGGAGCCAAGGAAGCCATGGGTACTGCAGAACAGAGAAAAGTTCAACCAAAATTGCTATCAATACATGCTAGGGGTGTATCCAAATCCAAAGAAGCCATTCAGTCATGCACAGATGATGAAAAGATAATGCAATACAGTTGTGGACATACCATGTTAAAGAACTTATGATATGCACAAAAAAGTGAGCATTAAACTGAAAGAATTCATACTTTCCAATGATAAGAACAACTGGACATACACATCTCACTCTATAACTGCAGGTTGGATTAATCTAAAGTACGCTTAAGGAGTTAAATGAAAACAATAAAGTAAACAACTGCAATGTGCAAAATAAAACATTTATTTTAATCTACATGCAGTGCTAATAACAGTTTAAGTTGAGCTGGGTTGTCAGAAACCTCCTTCGTGTCTGCTGACTGGTGCTCACCATTACATGTGTATTATGACAGGACAAGAATCATGTCTAACTTTCTTTGAACTCACAATTCACCCGTGTATCTTTCTTGTACTTTTCTTGGTTAATAGATTCCAGTTTCTCTGTAATCAACATACACTGCTCGAAGAAATTAAGGGAACACTTAATCAACGCAGTATAACACCTAGTCAATTAAACTTCTGGGATATCGATCTGTCCAGTTAGGAAGCGTAAACTATTGTGAATCAATTGCACCTGCTTTGGTAGAGAAGTTGTAGAAGGGCAACGACCCAGCAGCGGGACCGGTATCTGCTCCTTTGTGCGAGGAGGAACAGGAGGAGTGCTGCCAGAGCCCTACAAAATGACCGCCAGCGGGCTACTCGTGTGCATGTTTCTGACCAAACTGTCAGAAACAGACTCCATGAGGGTGGCATGAGGGCCCGACGTCCTGTAGTGGGACCTGTGCTCACAGCCCAGCACCGTGCAGCTCGATTGGCATTTGCCAGAGAACACCAGAATTGGCAGGTTCACCATTGGCGCCCAGTTCTCTTCACAGATGAGAGCAAGTTCACACTGAGCACATGTGACAAACGTGAAAGAGTCTGGAGACGCCGTGACAAATGTTATGCTGCCTGCAACATCATCCAGCATGACCGGTGTGGTTTAATTGACTTGGTGTTATACTGTGATAATTAAGTGTTCCCTTAATTTTTTATATAATATTAAACATAATTTTAGTATAAACACTTTTTTTCTGACATTAATAAAGCCTACAGTTCGTAATGTTTTTATTTATTTATTTGTCATTTTTCTGAGAGCCCATTGCAGCTGGTTTGATTATGAGTTATTAGCATATAAAATTATATATATAGTGTGAAATTAGAGCCTGTGTTAAGAAATAATACAAGAGTAATGCAAGTAACCATTCCATTCGATGATTCTAATTAAAATTTGTGTAATCTGACTTCCAAAGTTATGAACACACACAACCATAGTGTATAAATCAACACGTTCATTTACACTGCTATGTCTTTCATTGCTACAAAAATAAATAAAAAACGCTTCGGTAAACACTCGTCCGTTGTGTTTTGCTGCCCACTTATCCATACTCTTGTCTTGAAACCATCCACATCTATCACATAATTTGCGGCAGGAAATGTGACGGAGAATTTCACGATTTCAAGTGTAGGCTATCATTGAATTTCAAAGATCTCTAATGACTAAATTTACATTATATAATTTCAAAGAATGTAAACATTTATGTATAGCCTACTTTAAATGTATGCTACATGAAATTACTAGAATTGAGAAATTAGCTTTTCAATTCACTTTTGTAGTATTAGTAGAAAATATGTAATATAAGTGTCATGCTATGGACAGAAATTATTCTATATGGGCCATTGCTATGCAAATTATTTGAGTATATTTGAAATGCATTTGGGACAAAAATACTTGACGATTGAAATAGCATTTTTGGAAAGTATTCTACTTTAAATACAGTTACAAATACAACCGTTTTTGGCCCAGGTCTTCACTGAATACGTTTAAAACATAAACTCTTCTCTAACTATTACAATTACCCAAGCCCAAAAGAAAATACATAGACATACAGTTTACACAGTTACCTTTAAATCTGGTTTGAGATATCTTTCATTAATTTTTCATTATTTGATAGCTTTCCATCATATAGGCAACATCAGATGTGCAGAGTTCATGTAAAATCTCAAAATACTTTATTTTGCAGGCTCGGAGATAAAGTAGGCAATGTCTATATTTTACATTATTGACTTGCACTGTTGTGCTTTTTCTTAGGCAAAATGAATGGAATAATATCGAAACACATATAGTGAATGTCCAAATATATTTGGATGCACAACTTGTTTTGTGTTCATCTGGAACTTAAAATAAAAAATAAGACGGCTCATCAATTGGACTACTTACCGCAACAAAGAAGAAGGACGAGATACAGCGGGGTCATACTCATGCAAAATGCAAGGCGCTCGCAGAGAAACTAACTGGTTTAGTCTACGACCGGTTGACAGAAGAACTCTGTGGAGTTGTTAAGCTATTGACGCTCCTGGGCATCACTCCCGTTATAACTGCCACGATACGTCAAAAACAAATGAAGTCCAGTGACGTCTCCTAGAACTGGTCCATAGGCTGCAAAATATCACACTTGCGCAAAAGGGAAAAAAAAGTATGTGGATGTGAAAGGTATTGAAATACAGAGTAGTTAAGGATACAACGATGTAGCCTACCTGAACGTGATGCAATTGTATGTCCAATTTAGTATGTCACCAGTTTTCCACAACTTAATGTTTGCGTTTTTTTGCGTTTATCTATTCACAGAGTATTGGAGTGAAATCCCATTGTAAGAATGTGAGGGGAAAACCGGAACCTTAAAATCCATACAGGCTGAGATTCAATAGGCTCGTTAGTAGGCTACAATATAAGATAGTTCTTATGTATTCAAGACATGACAGTAAACTTGGACAATCCCGAAAAAGCCTCGCCTATAGCAGTGCTTTCCAGCACACACTGCTTTTCAAAATTGTGCTTTAGCCTACCGTATGCTACGAGCTATCATTCTCTGGAATTAAGTGTGAATGAGTCAAGAGCTGCATCACCAGCGCCAAGCTTGTTTTTATTGCAGAAGAACATTCATGTCTCCACTGAAGCATTGTTTATTCACACTTTAGTTTCCAGCCCCAACTTTTTTACCACCATTCTTAGAATACACTTTGATGTTATACCAGTTACTGTGCAGTTTTTAAGTTCATAGCACTGCCTGTGTTCATAGTGTCTTTACTCAAAGCATATAAATGAAAATACTATAGAAAATGGCACAACTGAAAAAAGGAAACAAAGCTGATGAAACCTTTATGTTTCACATTTTCACTTTTGCTTTTATAAAACCAATGTGATTTTCTGAACATCAGGATGGTCTCTACTCTGCAATCTTCAGTTTTCTTGAGGCTGTTTTGTCTATAGCAAATAGCTATGCATGCTATGAAGAATACAAATCCCATGTTCACATTGTACTTATTGTGCTATATTACACATTTTTAAATACATTTTTTCATTATTTACTAAATGCTCACCAATTTCTGGCATAATGTGGTTTATGAGGTAATGAAAAGCACCTTAAGAAAAATTAACAGCATGTTAAAATTCTGGGATCGCAATTGTGGTTGGAACGAAAACCAGCATAGGGGTCCCCCAGGACTGAGGTTGGAAACCACAGGTCTATACTTAGTAAAATATTCAGTGTTAAGTCAACTCTTATAGAGTGCATGGTCCCTATTGGACTTATTATGTACTCTGTTAGAGTTTAATTAACACTGGACGTTTAGGCTGTAAAATACCTCAAACGTTGCACAGGAGACACTATTCTGTAAGGGTTTGGTTTGAACCAAACGCGACAAATCAAAACACGATTACAGAACAAGTCACTCACGAACGTGAGAACCGCTAAAGGGTGTGAAAAAGAAGCAAAACCCCAAACCGGAACGTGAAAAAAATCCGATAGACTGCTAACCGGAGAGAGAGAGGACGAGAACCGTAGCGAAACAGGAAAAAATTGCCACAGACTATGACAGGACCCCCCCTCTAAGGGGGCCCCAGACGACCCCCCAGATAATCTCTAAAAAAATCTCTGATCAATTTTGGGTCCAAAATATTTCTAGGTTTAGAAAAAAAAATGAATTCCCAATTTATGAGGGCCCCTTGGGAAAGAATAGTTTGCACTGGCCATTCAGTGTACTGCAGCCTTTAAGTAGGAATAATTTGGTCTCTCTTGTGTTTAACTTTTTACCACCGTATGTTTAATCCTCCTGGGAATATGGTGTTGAGTTTTCTAATCCAATGTCTTTCTGTCCGACGTCTGTCCTCCTGTGTCCAGGTAATGTTAGAATGCAGGCCTGATATTTCTACTGCTTCAAGTCCATGGTGTAGGAAATGAGCCACTATGTGTGTGTCTGTTTTTCTATGATTTTCTGTTATATGTGTTGTGGCAATCTGGTCTTAATTGTATTTCCTGTCTCTCCTACATATTTTATGTCACAGTGTGTGCACTTTATGACATATATGCAGTTATATGTGTTAGCTGTGAGTGTTTGTATAATAAGGTATATTGTGTTTGTAGTGTTGTTTTTCACTGTTGTGGCCTGATTTTTAAATATCAGGCTTTGTGTCGGTAAAATGTTGATTTCCGGTATTTTACTACTTACCAGATGATTTTTAAGGTTTTTGTTTTTTTGTAGGCTGAAATTAATTTGTATTCTTGGAGCAGGTCTGTGTTTTTCAGAATCCTGGCCAGGTTCCGTTTAATTTTTCTGTTCGCTATTTGGCTGAATGTGGAGTAGGTGGTGATAAGTGGAATGATTTTTCTAGATGAGACCCAACACCGTTTCTTAGGGCCATAGCCCTCCCAGTCCACCAAAAACTGAAAACCCCTACCCACCCGTCTCTCTGCCAAAATGCAGCGGACCTTATAAACTGGCCCTCCATCCACGAGCCGAGGAGGAGAAGGGGGTCTCTCAGTAGGGAACAAAGGACTGCCTAATAACCCCTTTAATCGGGAAGTGTGAAAAGTAGGATGAATGCGCATGGAGCGCGGTAATTGAAGGCAGATCTTGCGTGGAGAGCCAGACCCACTGACCCACTCGATAAGGGGGGGCTGACCGACAATGTCTGTCGGAAGAAGCTTTTTGAGACGTAGAAGCTCGCAAAAGTGAGGCGCGAACTCGTTTCCACACCGCACGGCACCTCCGACAAAAAGAGCCAGCAGAAAAAACCTTGAATGGAGAAAGATCCGTGGAGGCATTACGCAGTGTGTTATGGGCATATTCAGCCCAGGGAAGATAACGACTCCATGAAGTGGGATTGGAGGCCGCCAAGCAGCGAAGGGTGTTCTCCAGCATTTGGTTGGTACGCTCAGTTTGCCCGTTAGTCTGTGGGTGAAAGCCGGAGGACAGACTAACAGACATGCCCAACTGCGCAAAAGGAGCGCCAAAATTTGGCGACAAATTGAAGACCGCAGTCCGATACCACGTCTTGGGGCAATCCGTGAATAAGGAAGATGTTATTGACCACCAGCTGGGCGGTCTCCGGCGCCGATGACAATTTGGCCAGAGCAAGAAAATGCGCCACCTTGGAAAACCATGGAATCAACTATGACTAAGACGACCATGTTGCCCTAAGAAACGGGCAACCCAGTCACAAAGTCTAAGGCGATATGGCTCCAAGGTCGACTGGGCACGGCTAAAGGGTGTAATAACCCAGAGGGTGGGAGTCGAGAACCCTTATTCTGGGCGCAAAAAGTGCAGGCGGCAACAAATTTGCGCACGTCTCTCTCCATACCAGGCCACCAAAAGCGTCTGGAGAGAAATTTCTTGAGCAGGATGCGCAGCAAATTGTGAGGAATGACCCCACTGGAGTACCCGAGACCTCACATCGGGAGGTACAAAAAGGCAATTGGCGGGACCGCCCCCCCGCCCCCCCCGGACCCGGGTTTAGACGCAACGCCTCTTGGACCGCTACTTCAATGTCCCACAACACAGAAGCTACGATCTGGGCAGCTGGCACAATAGGCTCAGGTGTAGCGGGGCTGTCGGGCCGATCGAAAATGTGCGACATGACATCCGGTTTAACATTCTTGGAACCAGGGCAGTACGTCAGTGGAAAATTAAACCAGGTAAAAAATGCCCAGCGCGCCTGCCGCGAATTACATCTTTTTGCCTGTTGGACGTATTCCAAATTCCTGTGGTTGGTCCACACAATAAAAATGTGTTCAGCTCCCTCTAACTAACAAGACCACTCCTCCAGAGCCAATTTAACCGCCAGCAGCTTCCGATCCCCCACGTCATAATTTCTGTGAGTGAGGGCACGAGAAAAAGATGCACACTGGTGCATCTTGCGGTCGATAGGTGCTGGGACAATATGGCGCCTACTCCTAATTTGGAGGCATCAACCTCCACAATAAAAGAGAGGGAGGGATTGGGCGTAATTAAAATGGGCTCAGAACTGAACCTCTTCTTAAGCTCCACAAAGGTGGACTCAGCTTTGGGATTCCACTAAAACTAAACCGTAGACATTTTCTTGGCGGTAATGGGTGCGGCGAGCGCAATAAAATTACAAATAAATCGCCTATAAAAATGAGCGAAACCAAGAAAATGCTGGACTTGTTTAACTGAGGGAGAAGTAGGCCAGTTTAGTGCAGCAGAAACTTGCTCGGGGTTCATACGGACTTCCGATAGAATGAACCCTAAGAAAGAAACAGTGCTAGCGTGAAATGAGCACTTCTCTGCTTTGACGAACAACTTGGCCTCTAAAAGAGCTTTCAAAACCTGCTTTACATGACCTACTGTATGTGGGTTTGCAGGTTGGGAGAAAATATTTAAATATTGTCTAAGTAGACAAAAACGAATCTCTCCAACTTCTCCCGCAGTGCATCATTCACCAATGCCTGAATCGCCGAGGGGGTGCTAGTGAGCCCGAACGGTATGACTTGGTACTCGTAGTGCCCGCTTATTAAAAGCGGTTTTCCATTCATCGCCCTCATGCATGCACACCAAGTTATAGGCGTTGTGGAGGTCGAGCTTGGAAAAAATAGTAGCCACTGAAGACATTCAAACGCAGAATTCATCAGGGGAAGTGGCTACCAGTTTTTAATGATTATGGCATTGAGGGAACAATAATCAATGCAAGTGTTATGTTCTGAGTGTGAGTTCTGTCTGATTTGTATTTTTATTTTCATTATTATTACTTTTCTATTCATCAGTTCATTCCCCTCTGTTCGTGGGTTGTCCGAGTCGCATTTGTGTGTTTGTTTATCCTGTCTCGCATATGCACTGTTTGGGTGACTTCGGGATTTTCCGAGGGTTCACGCTGTATTTCCAAAGTTTAGTTTTCTGTTTACTTCCTGCTTTACGTTTCCCATGGTTATATTGTTTATATTTACTAACTCGTGCTAACAATCACTCGGGTGTTTATTAGTTAGATGCACATTACTAAAACCATTAACTTAAATGTTTACTAACATACTAATTGTCTGTATTTAGTTAGAACTAACAATTAACAAGTTTCCTCGCTGTATCTTTTCTATCTGCGATACTAAGCTGTCCTTGAGATACTGGTTTACTCGCTTCAGCTGTCTCTCCTTTGAGACCACACTTCCTTAATTCTAGTCACGTTCCGCTCCTACTTGAGCCCGTTGTTTGTAATGCGTGTTTCCGAGTCCCTTCCATGTTTTCGTGATTTCCTTGTTATCGAGTTATTGTCTCCTAATGTGTTCATCTTACGTTGTTTGTAACCCCTCCCACTTCCTTGTGTATTTAACACAGTCGCCCTAGTCCCTCTTCGCGAGTTCCTCATACTTTATAGCGTTGTTTGTTTGACAGTCTATTTTGAGTTGTCTTAGTATCTGTTTTCCGAGAACCCGTTTCCCCCCCCGCGTATTTGTTTTCTGAGTTCTGTTAGTTTTTTTGTGTTTGTTTCTTTGTCTGTCTTTTTGGTTTATTTTCGGGCCTCATTGATTGCCCGGTTTTTTACTTCTGCCCGTGTTCTCGTGACCCTGATTTTCTGGACTGTGATTTTGTATCTCTGCCATGCCTTCCCGTTTTTGACCTCTGCCTGTTTGTATACTATTCTTTGGATTTAGATTTTTGTACTGCTACTGGACATTAAACTTCGGTTTTTTGTACTCCTGCCTGCTACTGGTCCCTATTTTCCACCGGTCATAACAGCAAGGCCTTAATCCTCCATCTTTTTTTTCACAAAAAAGAATCCTGCACCAGCAGGTGAAGTAGATAGCCTTATGAACCCATTAGCTAGCGCCTTCTCAATATATTATTTTATGGCCAAACTCTCTGGGGCAGATAAAAAACATAGATTCCCTCAGGTAGGGGTGGAGCCAGGGTATAATTCTATGGCACAGTCATATGGGCGATGCGGAAGAGTAGTAGCTTTCTGCTTGCTAAACACCTCAACCAGTTCAGCAAATTCGGCTGGGACATTGGGACATTCAAGTGTCCCTGCTATTTTAGCCACTCCCTCCTCCATGGGCAAAACAGGAGGAGGCGACCATCGGATCTCAGAATCTGATAATTAATCAGTCAGGGAGTCCCATTCTAAACTCTCACCACCAGCTTCAGACCCAAAAATAGAATCCTCCTGATTAGACAGGGAGATAACCACTTCTGAATCAGAGTCAGAGCTAGACTCAAGGTCTTTTTAGTATCCACCCGACACACAAGAAGGAGTTAAGTGACCCTGGGACCTACACTGAAACAAAAATAATGAAAGGGACTAATCCCTAAAGAGCTTCAAAGGCAGCTAAAGCCAATCTAGTAGTGAAAATATAGAGCAGCTATATTCCAACCAATCCTGACTACGTGTAGGCACAAAATGACAAAGAAGCGCCAAGAAGCGGAAGTGAGGGGCTTAAATACCTAGCAGGTAATCGAACAGGTGAAATGAATGATAAGCGGGGAGAAGCAAAACCCTGAACTGGAACATGGAAAAAATCCGATAGACTGCTAACTGGAGAGAGAGGACGAGTTAATTTTTTAATTAAATTTTAATACATTTTTGAATTAATTAAAAAAACAATGTAGTTACTGGGATTAGAGCCATGCAATTTAGATAGCTAAATCTTTCCACTAGGTGGAGAAATGGCATTCCCAGGTATTTCTAGGCAGCTGACAAATGCAAACTTTCATTGATGACTCTCCACTCCTTTACAGTCTGACCAACTAGCCAACTAACATGAGCAGCACTCATTCAGAACATTCAATTATGATATGGGCTTAAATACCTAGCAGGTAATCGGACAGGTGAAATAAATAATAAGAGGGGAGAAGCAAAACCCTGAACTGGAACGTGGAAAAAATCCGATAGACTGCTAACTGGAGAGAGAGGACAAGAACCGTAGAGAAACAGGAAAAAATTGCCACGAACCACGACGTATTCTGTGTATTAACCTTGCTAAAAGTGGAACTTATCACATTCCTTATGTAACTAGTTAGCAAAGATACACTGTACAGGGCCGGACACCAGAATCATGTCATCCTGGTGAAAATTATGGGACAAAGTTCACCAAAACAAGTATCTAGATTTCTTCAAGAACAGGTAAGCCCGTTCCTTTAAATATCTACCTTGTGTTTTTATCCATTAGTATTTGTGTCCATCCATTCTTACTTAGTTATGAGCTAAACGCTTACGGTTCTAAAGTCTACCCTGACCTACTTTCCCAATAGTCTAACTGAACCCTGAAATTATCTACTGTAAAATAATCTAGGCCTAATGGTGCAGTGTGTGTGTGTGTGTGTGTGTGTGTGTGCATGTGTCTAAGGGTGAGAGAGGGCCCGTAGAAAATCTTGCACAGGGGCCCGTCATAACTAGCTTCCGCCTCTGATTATGACTGAAGACTTTATGCACTTTTTTATTTCTTTAGCTACTTTTTCCATTTCGTGTTTTGTGTCTGAAAGGGGTATGAGAGGTGGCTGCTGCAGCACAGTTGGACAGTGAGTTGTTTTCTGTGCCAGATTATTACTGGTACTATGATACAGAAGCCATTGGAGAAGATCAGGGTGAACTGTTGGACAGAGCGGCTCCCTCAGGACGTCCTGTGGTAAATCCAAACTTTTTTATTTTATAACAGGGTACAGTCTACTAAGTGAATACATTCTATCAGCAAAGGCTTAGTGAGGGTAATGAAATAAGATGAGTATGTTGACAAAATTATAGTGGATTTCATAATATTCTGCTAAGTGAAGGAAATTTTTTAATTAATTAAAAAAATAAATTAGCTGCTGTGATTAGAGCCATGCAATTTAGATAGCCAAATCTTTCCACTAGGTGGAGAAATGGCATTCCCAGGTATTTCTAGGCAGCTGACAAATGCAAACTTTCATTGATGACTCTCCACTCCTTTACAGTCTGACCAACTAGCCAACTAACATGAGCAGCACTCATTCAGAACATTCAATTATGGTATTCTAAACAAACTGTTTTGCAGAGGTGGAAAAGGTGGTCAGAAAGTAAAAGTCCTGCCATGTTTTGCTTCCACCCATGAACTCATCAGCCAGCTGATTTCACTAATTAGTTGTACCTCCTAGCTGAAGAATTGTGCTAATTAGCAAATCCAGGTGATTGGAACAAAATACTGGGGAGGACTTTTACATTCTGAACCTGGACCTTCCACCACTGCTGTTTTGTGTAAAACACTACACTGAGTATGACAAGTGATTGTAGTTTTAATAAATTAGACATTGCCTTCTCATGTGCCCCAGTTAATTGAATGATTGTTTGTCTGCTGACTTGAAATGGCCTTGGTGTTGGAAAATTCATGCTATTATTTCAATGCAATTATTTCTACAAGCCGTTGTCATGATGTAGCAACCTCGACATTCATCACAGTATATTTCTTTGTTTTAGGCCATTCCCACAATGAAGGAGTCAATACCAGCAAGTTTACTCATTAATAATTACATGTCCAGTTCTTTGTCCATGTCAGATAATGCCAAACAGTTTGTTTCCCTGTGTGTATTTTTGACTCACAATTATGTTCATCATGAGTTACGTAAAGTTAACCGTAGTAACCGGGTGGCAGTGTGGTATAATGGTTAAGGAACTGGGTTTGTAACCGAAAGGTTGCAGGTTCGATTCCCAGGTCGGACGCTGACGTTGTACCTTGTGCAAGGTACTTCACCTGCATTGCTTCAGTATATATCCAGCTGTATCAATGGATACTATGTATAAATGCAAAAGAAATGATGTGTAAGTCGCTCTGGATAAGAGCGTCTGCTAAATGCCTGTAATGTAGTACAGTGGCAGTAACATAATATTGCACAATTAGTTGTATTCTTTACATTGCAAGATATAAAAAATATGGAAAACCTTCATAATGGAATTATTTAGAGCTAGTTATTTCATTTTTGTGGTGTATGCACAATTGCTGATGTGTTGATAGGCATGTGGAAAAACTGGTCACTTGTGCAGGTTTATATTTATCTGAGTGCTGACATGTAATGCTTCGTTGTGAACTTGCAAATCTTTACATGCTTATCATAGCAGACAGATGACATTTCTAGGTGTGGTGGTGTTGTGGAAATTTTTCTGTTTAATAAAGAAATCAAAGTATTCCACCAGGCAGCGATAAGTTTGTCTGAGTTTTATTCAGCTGAAGAGAGCACCCAGAATACACAGCATAGTGTCTCTTTAGGATAACTCTACCCCATGAGCAAAAATACACAGTTTATATACATTTCACTCTATACATCATTGTCAACATGCAGAAACAAGAGTGGGCTGTCGACCTTATCTAAAGACCTAATTTAGTATCTAGGTATACAAAAGGTTAAATGCCTATCTTCCAACATGTAGTGATGCATAACATGTGTAGGCTATTAAAACCCAAATTGTTCCTTTCTCCCACAGTGGTAAATGTGATGCTAGGATCCCATTTTCTATAATAAAAGTTTTTTTTTAATATATGTTTTAACTCGCAAACACAAAATGTAATTTTATAATTAACTTAAGCTTGTTCTTGTTGTACATAAACCACTTGTGGGTGAGATGGGCGGCATTGCATCCCTGTAAATATGAACAGATTTGTTTTCCGAGCAGTTCCTAACGTGATATACCTCATTGCATACTTCTGATGAACGTTCTCTTTCTCTTTTCAAATAAAAATGATTACATTATCAATTGGACACACATGGTATGGGCAGCCTCTAATATGTAAGTGTACAGTAAGTGTGTTTCTGACTATAATTAGTCCTCTAGAAATATGCACTGCAGTGTGCTGTAGATCATTCTAAATATGTGTTAAATTCATAGTTGTAAGTGACACATTCTTGTGTGTGAACATTCTGAGAAATAGGCGAATCATTTTTAAAGAACAGTTTAAGTAATCAATCATGTAATTTTCATGTATTGGATCTGTGGAAATAACAATCCATGTGGGTCCCCAGGTGGTATGAATTTAATTGGTATCTGATGGGAAATCCCATAGGTCAGGGATGGGCAACTCCAGGGCTGCATTCCAATCTCTTATTTTAGCCGTCCTTCTCTCGTAGGTCCTTGCCTGACCCGGAAATCGATTGAGGTCTCCATCTTTAAAGACATTCCAAACCGCTAAATGCTCCACCGAGGAGCGAGGAGTGGGGAAAGAGGAGGCTCCCGGGGGAATCCTTCAGTGAGGAAACACGAGTGCAGCCTTTGCGGAAGTCTTTACTCGGAACATGTGACGTGTTTGATCCACAACCACAACATCTGCCATGGTTTAAAAACATGGCGGGACCACTCCTACACAAATGCAGGTGCTTACTGTTCCTTTCTATGTATTTTATAAAGCACTTTAATTTATAATGTCACTCGTTCTTTCGGACAAACGAAAGGCAAGTTTATTCATGAAAAGACAACAAACATTATTGTTCAGTGTGTAAGTGTAAAATTTCGGACGTTTTTGTGTCCCATATAGTTGTTTGTTAGCTAACGTTACTGCATTAAAAAAAAACAAGCTTCAATGAACCCATGTCCTTTCAAAACTGTATAAAATTTCCCCATATATGTAGGCTATACAATAGGCTATGTCACGTTTAGTCTATGTTCAGTCTGTTGAATGCATCCTGGCAAGTGAAATAGGCTCTACAGTCGCTGTTCGTTTTCCAGTGCAACAACAGAAACATGAACACACAGCTGCCTTGCATTCAAAATATGTTCCTCACTCTTGTATGACTGAGAAATAATAATGTAATTTCAGTCTATGTTTCTGCATTTGCTGTTTGTGACCAATAAAATTCATATTAGGCTAGCTTATTAGGATTGCCTACTACACTGCTCAAAAAAATTAAGGGAACACTTAATCATCACAGTATAACACCAAGTCAATTAAACTTCTGGGATATCGATCTGTCCAGTTAGGAAGCGTAAATGATTGTGAATCAATTTCACCTGCTTTGGTGCAAATGAAAGTGACAACAGATGGACAGGAGAGGCAACAGCAAGACAAACCCCAAAAAGGAAATGGTTTTGCAGGTGGTGGCCATTTCTCTCTCCTTATCCTTTCTGACTGATTTTTCTCTAGTTTTGCATTTTGCTAGTGCCCTTGTCACTACTGGTAGCATGAGGCGGTACCTTTGTCACTACTGGTAGCATGCTTGCCTATACTCTTATATTTAGCATGTGACTTGGTGTTGCCAATGCATGATAATCACCATAAGATCCCCATACGTATTAGGCTGCTCTTAATAAAACCATGATTGCTTTGTCATTGTAGTTACAGTTTTGTCATGTGAAGAACATTGTGAGACTGAGGGTGGGGTTATTCTTTATTTACAGGGCACTGATGCTTCACTTGCAAACTTCTTTCTACATGGCATAGGCTAATGTTGACGGAATCACTCCTCTGCACCGTGATTCATGTCTTGAAGTAGTCGATTGTATGCAAATGATAACTTCGGATATCCCTAATGTAAGTGTGATAGCAAGAGGCATGCCTGCCCCTGTAAATGGACAACACATGAACATGTTATAGCATGGCAGTAATTGTTGTAGGGCACTTGGGTATGGTATGGTAACATATGTTGTTTTCCTCAGTGAAATTATTCTGCAGATGGGCCTACAGGGCCAGATGAGCCCCACCCAAATTGCAAAGAAATGGGACAACCTCAAGAGAAGATATAAGGTGAGGTTCAATTTATGATGTTTTTCTTTAGCAAATTTGTAGTTTCTCTTGCATACTGAAACAAACTTATGTCTGTGCAATAGGCTCATGGCTCACCTTCACCCTTGCATCTTTCCTTGTAGGCATTCAGATGCCCTGCTGCAGGGACGGGACAGACAGGGGAGAGGCCACAGCAGCCACATGGCCATGGTTTACTGCAATGCATGAGGCCATCTATTGATCCTCCTGTCTTGATGGACTCATGTGTTGCAAAAAACATGTGGCACTGGCTCATCTCCATCTGGATTTGTGGCGGTCACTTGTATCCGGGCATGTGTGGAGAAGGAGGAAGAGGATGCACACCCTGGCTAAAGGCTGTGCCTGTCCCCCAGCCCCCAAAAGGAGAAGGACCGGTAAGGAAGGAAGACGCTGCCAGAGAAGAGCAGCGATTCAAGGCCACACTGGAAAGCTCAAACAGGTTACTGGACGTAAAAGACATAATAAAATGTAAATAGTTCACAAGGGTTTGTCAATTTGTTTTTTTTACTTGCGTTTTTACCTTTTAAGACAGTTATCGGAGTGCCCCCTTCAGCAGCACAGAACAATTTGGGAGAAAAAAAAAATACAAATACTAACAATTTTGCTGATCGTGTAAGCTTCAGGAGGGTAATACCTGGGCTATTTCTGGCTTATCAGTCTCTCGCTCTATTGGTAACTTCAAATGAACGTCTTCCTTTTTGTAAATTTGTAAAGTGTCAGCCTACATTCATTAATGAATGATTTGCAGTCATTATTCTAATTGACCGTTTTTCTTTAACTGAAATGATGTACTCTTAGGCCTGAATTAAACTTTGTTTTGACTTGTTGCTTCCACCAGGTTACTGTCCGACTGACCTATGAACAAATTTTGCAATTGAATTGAAGATTGCCCCGCCAGTCGGTCTCGCCGGCTATGTCCGCTTCGTTCTCCCCTCACTGGACGTGGCGGAGCCACACCAATATCACCAGCCTCAAGGATGTCCCCTTTTGTCAGGCAGATGTTATGGAGCATGGCACATGGCGATGACCGTGGGTACAAAGGTGTGGTCCACCTCCAGAGCCTTGAAGAGCAGATACCTCCTGGATGCTCCCATGCGGCAGTAGCATTATCAATGCTTTGATAGAGCCATGGCTCAGACGGTAGTCTACCATGAGGTTCTGGTCCCCATTAAAGTAAAGCTGGAGCACTGGCATAGTGGCATTTATGAGACGGTTGGACCCGAAATGCACGACTCACAGTGGCCGAAGGATAGTCGCGTCAGGGCTTTATTCAAGGAATGTCCAACGAGCGTTGTCAAAAAACAAGCAAAGTTCACACACAAAGTACCCCTCCAGCCAATGCCTCCACTTCTCCAGTGCCAGCTTAATGAAAAATGAAACATAACAATACTCGTGGTACAGGCAGGCAGTGGTAACAAAACAGAGGTCAATAACAACGGTCAAAAACAGGCTTGGATCGCAACAAGACAGGATTGAAAAACCACTCAATAGTGCACTGATAAACAGGGGCAACAATTTCACAAAGAACAGACATGAACTGAGCTTAAATGCAGGTGTAGACAGGTGCATATGCTTAGCTTGAGTGTATCATGCGAATGGAAATCAGGTGTGGAAGACTGACAAGATAATTAGTACTCGTTAGTAATAAACCTATCCTGACCTAGCGTTAGTAAATGACAAGCACGAGAAACGTAAGGTAAACATGAACACATGGTTTAAGAGTTAGTATTACCCAATCCTGATCTAACATTAGTAGATTAGTAAATACACAGGAAAATGAAACAATTAGGGAAGCGTGAGCAACAGCAAGAGATAGAGAAACAGCATGAACGCAAGGCTGCGGAAAAACACGGAAATGTGTATGCTTAAACAATGAACGGGAAACGTAACATGAAACGTGACGACATAAAAATGAAACCAAACAAGAATAAAACATAAAACGTGGCGTGACTAGACACAATACGTGACATAAACAAGAAATCTAACAAAGACAAGAAAATAAAACGTGACATGACAGTAGATTCGTGACAATTTACTTGGGCATGTGTGTGCATGCAGCCTACAGTTCACACAACTTGATTCATTAACACTAAACCACAGTAGCCAAATGTAGTTTTTAGTCCTACATGCAGGTAAATGTGTGGTATTATAGAACATGCAATTACTGTGTGCATGACATAACTTTGTTGTAGATTTATCCAGGTGAATTCTACTCCAACCACTGTTAAAAGTGCTTCATGCTTATCAATGTCCATGTTTGATCAGGAGCACTGTTTTATGACTACCGTTGAGAATACATGATTCTTACCTCACTTAGGAACAGGACGGCGCGACGCAGTCGCCATCTCCTGAACTGGCAACGCCACCGTTTCTGCTGAAGCCGGTGCCATGAGTTTAGGGCGACCGCTAGGTTCATTGCGAGCAGTATAGTAGCCTATTGAAGTGAGCGATCTAAGTTTTGAAATCAGTACCTGTCGCTTATATACCATCAGATCATACATGCTTGATTAATTAATTAAACGGCATCAGCTGGGTTATTGGCTGGAAGCTCTTTAATAATTGGATACCGCAGTGGATCTGATTGGACTGCATGATATGGAGCCAAATGACTCGTGTCATTTGTAATGTGCTCCGATTTAACGAACAAACATGCATTCAAGTCCATTGATGAATTGGCCATTGAGCGTGTTGAATATAGGCGTAGCCTACTTACAATTTAAATTATGCTTCGTTCGATCTTTATTCACACAGTGATAAATAGGCGTTTGTTGTGAATGTGTTAACGGGACAGTGTACGTCAAACACAAACACCTGTAATTGAGAGACAATATCCCTATTTCACGTCATTTTCACATCTGTCAAATTGCATGGGAGAAAATGACATGCATGTTTTTCAACCTTTTTTGAGCCAAGGCACATTTTTTACATAAAAAAATCCTGAGTCACACCACCAACCAAAAGTGTTACTAATTAAGTGAAGTTGGATAATTTCCCACGGCACACCTGACGATCTCTCGCGGCACAGTGGTTGAAAATCACTGGGCTACAGAACAATCTGTTAGCCTTCATGGCCACTGACAGGTGATACGGCTTTCTTTTCTTTTGACAGGTGATACAGCTGTGCAACACGTCATTATTAATTGACGTCGCTTCAGCTGACGCTTGACCGAGCAAGGACGTTACATTTGCCGAATTCATGTTGCCTCGGTTGCTGCGTCCTCGTATGTGATCCTTGGATCCTTTCCTTATGCCCTCCACTGGGTGGAGCTAATGATCGAGGAAAGGACGCGATGCAAGGAGTAAAAATAAGGGATTGGAATGCAGCCCAGGCCTCGCAAGCCAGTGTGTATGCAGGTTTTTGCTGCCACCAGTTAACAATTATTTAATTAGCCCAATCGTTTACATGATCTGATATTTGAATATACATATCTGCGATTTGAACAGCAGCTGATTAATGTTATTGTGCCGGTATGCGTGTATTGTAGCGTTTTATCATTCTGTAATTTACGAGTGAATCGGTGATATGACTAATTAGCTGATTGAGCCGTGGTAACTGGTTGCAGTAAAAACATGCATACACACCGGCCCGGGATCCCTGGAGTTGCCCACCCCTGCCAATAGGTGATACCCATGAATTCAAACAGGCTTGTTTTATGTTTTAATGGTAAGAATATCGTTTTTTTGTTTGTTTATGAACTACAATTTTCAGTCTCTCAAGGCAATAACCTGGAAGACTTTTGAGGGTATTGTCAAATGTTATTTGTGAAAGTAAATATTTACTTTCAATTATTAGTATATCCACTTGTGAATGAGTAGCAATGTCACCCAGCTGTCTGTATTTAACTCTTACTTCAGGCCCAGGATTGATGCATTATACTATTTTTAATCAGGACCAGAATCGCAAGAAGGACATATTACTGGGAAGAATTAAGCACTCCACCGACCTTGCATGGAAGCATATTCGGCTATGGCAGACAAAACATATGAAATTGTTGTATTTGTGTACCAGGCTGCAGGTTTACAAAAGATGTTTGGTCAGGTTAGTGTGTCAGACAAGGACAAGACATTTTGCAAGACAATAACCAGGCAAAATTGGCAGCTTTGAGGGGGAAATGGGTGAGGATGAACACTTTCATGAAATATATGCACCTTTCAGATATTTAATATCCCACTGAGAAGTAGTCTTTCTTAACTTCAGATGGTCAAAAGAAAGGCAAGTTGGTGAGCTCCATTGAACGGAAGAAGTGGACAAGAGTCCTTCCACTTCCAACAAAGAAAACAATGCTGTCCCAGTTTGAAGTAGGTACCCATAAAAACACTCATGGCTGATATCTTCCAAATTCAAATTTAAATATAAAATGTATATACAGCTCTGGAAAAAATTGAGACCACTGCAAAATTATCAGTTGTCTCATTGTTATTTTGGTTCTGTACTCAAGCACTTTGAGTTTGAAAAGATACAATGACAATGAGGTTGAAGTGCACCATTTCGGATTAACCCTTTAAAAATTATAGAACCTTTTGTACATATTCCCCCCCATTTTTGGGCATCAAAACATATTAAACAGTTTAACATAAAGTAATCAGTTTTAATATTTGGTCGCATATTCTTTGCATGCCATGACTTCCTGATGTCTGTGACCAAACAATATCAAAATACTCTTGATATCTTATTTTTAATACATGAAAGAGAACAGTATGTACCTCGCACACGGGAATATGCATGCATCACTTTGAAAAAAATGACCAGAAACATAATTGTAGTCCATGATGCAAATTTTACTTGTAAATGTTCTGTTGTTTCTGTGAAAAGTTCCAGACATGGAAGCACTGTATGACTTTTGGCTGCTGTCTGACTGAACAGAGGAGACCTCTAACTGCAATGACGGAGGACAGGACTTACTATGTAGAAGATGATTATATAGTATATCTTGGAAATGTATTCAAATTAAAATATGTGCATTTGTTGCCAGTGGCTCAGTGCAACTGACTCAGTTTTGAACTTCTCAAGCAGTTGAATGCGGCTCATTTGAAAGAAAAGTAAGATGCATGCATAATGTATATTTGCTTATCAAGAGTAATGTAATTTATTGTTTCCAAATGTGCAAAGCTCAGATTTCTGTGTTTTGCTTTGTGACAGGCTAAAAATCACTGCTAGTTGCAACCGTGACAAACAGAGGCAGCAAATAATCTCAGACAAACAAAAGGACAAAATGTTTCATTCTGATGATCCTGAGAACTGCTGCCAGGGTCAATTCCCCACTGGCACTTTCAGACTGTGAAAAGTGCAGTATTTTTTTGTAGAAACGGTTAAAATTGCATTCTGGAAAAGGAGGCCATGCAGGACTGTACATATTTAGTTATATTGGCGATGCCTAAATGTGTGTTTTTTTATTTAATATTTCTACATTTTTAAAGGGCACATAACCGTAAACTGAAAAAACGGGAAGATCTGAGGAATTTCCTTTCCTTTTTCAAAGCAAAGAAAGACCACTTGATTGCTCCAAAAGATAATGACTTCTGCTTGTTTGGAATGGTTATATTGTAAGAAAACGGTGAAAAGACTGGCAGAAATGTTGCCATATTCATGGTATTTTTTAGTGTAGGCTATAGTAGGCCTGTTACATTGAACAAGCTGGCAGTTTATGACAAACTGTTTCACTGGATGTCTCTTAGTTGCTCCCTGGAGTTACATTGTCAGGACTGAACTGATGCTTACTAGCACTAAGCCTACTCGCGCCATAAGTGTCAGATAAAACCACTTCCATTTGATCATGGGTTTTATTTTTATAAAGTTTTGATTTGCTTGTTATTCACTGCATAGGCACCGATCTTGTGGGCGCTCAGGGGCATGGGTAGCTATCCATGGGCAAATTGTATTGCAGGGTGAATCGTATTGCAGAGTGAAGTAAGTTAGTTTGATGCGGGTCACGGGTGGTTTAATCTGGTTCGAAGCACACATGAAGCACGTGAAATAAATGTGAAACAAGCTAACAATAACGCTATTTGTTGAGGTATGCTACATAACAGGCTACTGGCTCTCTTGGACAAATTTGTAATCATTTTTATTATTATTTTTACGTTTTTACCCAGCTAACAAAATTATGTCCCCAGGACGTCTTGAAATGTCATCAGGACGTCGCTTTGACCTCTTTTTGTAGGGTTTTCTAAACGTTACGTGGACGTCACAGAGAATGTTCCCGGGACGTTCTAGTAACCTCCCCCAGACATTCACTACATCACGTTATATTGTAACCAGTAACAGACGTAGTAGGAACGTCCCTGAATGTCCCATATCATAACTCTCATATCATAACGACGGCAGTGTAGTATAATGGTTAAGGAACTGCCCTTGTAACCGAAAGGTTGCAGGTTCGATTCCCAGGTAGCACAATGCCGTTGTACCCTTGACTTTGAAAGGCTTACAGTAACTCACCATGCAAATTAAACCGTTTATATGCTACCTTGATAGCCTAATAACTACCTTGATAGCCTAATAACCACGAACCACTAATACCTTATACATGCACATTTATTCTCACGTGTGGTTTACGCAGCAATTCCCCCACTTTAAACGGTGTTCATTTCAGATGACTTGTCATGACAGCAACGAACAATAACCCGTTATGTAAGTAATGACAAAATAAGCACAATAGCTACGTTCACTTGTAGTTATAAACTAACGTTACTGTTTATTTTTGTGTTTTTTTTGTATTTTGCGACAGTCCCTTAATACGGTGATGCTTGCTTTGAAAGCGGAAGTGTTCAGAGTACGTGGCGAAGGAGGGTTGCTTAGTGTGCATTTCAAAGCGCACAACAAGTGGGTCAGTTGAAACTCTTCCATTTATGACAAGGCTCTATTCCACCCCACTGGTCGAGTCTATGTTTGGTGTGTAAACCTGGGAATATAAATGGGAGGGACAGGATAGCATCTGTAATGCTGCGCCGGTTACGGGCGTCTCTCCGGCAGGTGGTGAATCAGATGGCCCGGAGACCTGATCTTCTGTGTGGAGCCATAGTGCTGAGTTGCCTCCTTATCCTTGCTATCAAATTAACCTGCAGGTAATCCCATTCACATTGCTGTCTGTGTTGCTCAAATGACATGATCAGCTAAGCCCAAACAGTGCAGCAGACACAATTTACCTGGCAAGCCAGTTAAATTAAAGTTAAGTTAGCTTGCAAGCTAGCTATGGTAGTTAGCCTAACTGGAGTGATGTAACTTTAGCTAGCGTTAACAGTAAAACCCGTGTAACATTACAGCTAACGTTAGGTACCTAGGTATTTTCAAGAGTGAATGTTTTTTAAAGTAGCACAATATAATGACAGTTTGCTAGCTAGACTTTCAGTTTGGACAATAGTGGTGTAGCGTGTACAACTAGCTAACAAGCTACATTTACAACTGGAGCCCACTTTTGTTTAAATTAGAATATGCAACGAACGTTAACAGAAACCAGTGCTTGTTTTTTACAGTTCATCAATAAACAAACAAAGTCAGATTAGTTCACCTTAACGTTAGCTGTACAAGAGAACGAATAAATGAACCCATAGGTTAGGCGCTCAGTCTGAACTTGAACTTTTCCAAAATTGTAACCGTACTTATCATGAAATGCTATTTGACTGACGTGTCGTTTTCAGGTTGTTCACTGTAGCTGTATGCCATTCACTCATTTGAACGGCAGTCTTCATCAGTTAGAATAACACGTTTTGCGTAATGGTGGCAAAATAAATGGCGCTTAAATTAATGCGATAGTTTATAACTTATTATAGCTTATCCCCCCTCTGAGTTAATGCAGCCAGACGTAATTAAATTTAAGTATTTCGCTAGAAGGGAATCAGTCTTTGGGTAGTGGTGATCATTCTAAGGTATTGCATAATTTTGTTACCTCCGCAGCCGTGCAAAGAATGTGGTGGCCCCAGCACGAACTCCTGTCCGCTTCTTTTCCCCTGATGCCCCAGTGGTGGACCTCTTCTTGGGCCAGCTGGAGCAGGTGGAGAGGCTGCGGAGTATGGCTGAGGTCTCCCTCCTCTTCCTCTATGCCCCTTGGTGTGCCCATTCTATCACTGCCAGAGAAGAGGTCCAGAAAGTTGCCAGGAGGCTGTCCAAAGAGGTATACTGGGGCTGCATTAGGAAAGGGAACAGAACAGGGGATGTAAGATGGGGGGTTTATATGCCACATATGAATGTGAATGAACATGTAATTATTTTAAAATAAATGTAATTTTAAAATAAATAAATGTAGTCATGAACGTGCCCTGTGGCACACTAAGTATCATGCACAGTTGACCATTTATTTTCCCAGACTGGAGTATTTTCCTTACTCTTCATGCAAGAGCAACTTTTCTGTTTGATCATGCACTGTATTTTACCTGCACATGAACTTTAGTACTCCTGTGCAAAGACGGTTTAAGAATGGAGATATTTTGGAACTGATATGCTCTTAACTTTGAAAGTGAAGTCAAAATACACTTTGTATTTTAATTTGAATCGTGTATTAAAATCTCGCTAACAATTCACAAATTTTAGTTTGATCCAACACCCATTACAGAAAGAGAGGTGTAGACTTCTTCCAATTTTTTAAATCAATGGAAAGTGACTAATTTCTGATTTGATTCTCACCTTTTATTCAGTAGGTAGTAATAACAAAGATAATCTATCGGTATTGTATAATAAGGAGCTTGAAATGGTGCCATTGCTGATTTTACTTACGGATTCATAACTTTGAGGTTTTGTATCTCTGAGGTACTATTATTTATTAAACAAACCAATATGACTCTTTGCTCTATGTATTTCAGGTGCAATTTATTGCTGTCAACTGCTGGTGGCATCATGGTAAATGCAGGAAACAGAAAAACCTATATCAGTACCCAGTTATACACCTGTTTTACAGAAGGTAAATGACTGATCACAGTATAAGCATTGCAAACAATAGTTATTTTGACATTGCTTTATTCTTTATCTGGGGAAATGTTCTCTGTAATCTGTTTGCTGACATGTAGATGGGGAGTAAGTTTCATTCTGTTTTGTATCAGCACCAGATTGTAAGACTGATTTAGTGAATATACTGTATGTTCAATTTGGTATTGATGGCTCATAAAACTGGTAATGTTAGGGGCTATTTGCTATGTGTTTCTTACGTAGACTGGAACTAGCTTATTGCTGGCCAATGTTCAGAGGGGTGATATGATTTCAATACACTGCCTGGCCAAAATAAAAAGTCACACATTCTAATATTTTGTTTGGCCGCCTTGAGCTTTGATTACGGCGTGCATTCATCGTGGACAAGCTTATTACATTACATTACATTATAGGCATTTAGCAGACGCTCTTATCCAGAGCGACTTACACATCATTTCTTTTGCATTTATACATAGCATCCATTGATACAGCTGGATATATACTGAAGCAATGCAGGTGAAGTACCTTGCTCAAGGGTACAACGGCAGTGTCCGACCTGGGAATCGAACCTGCAACCTTTCGGTTACAAACCCAGTTCCTTAACCATTATACCACACTGCCGCCCCGCTTAGCTTATGCAACGTCACAACATTTATTTCTGTCCAGAGTTGCATAAATATTTGGGCGAGGTCTTGTATTGACGAAGGAGGAGTCAAACCACTCCGTAAAGACTTCTCCAGCACATCCCAAAGACTTTCAATGAGGTTAAGGTCAGGACTCTGGTGGCCAATGCATGTGTGAAAATTATTCCTCATGCTTCCTGAACCACTTTTTCACAATTTGAGCCCGATGAATCTTGGCATTGTCGTCCTGGAATATGCCCGTTGTACTGAACCTGGTCATTCAGTACATTCAGGTACTCAGCTGACTTAATTTTATTGCTGCATAATGTTGCTGAGCCTAGACCTGACCAATTGAAGCAACCCCAGATCATAACACTGCCTCCAGAGGCTTGTACAGTGGGCACTATTCATGACTGGTGCAACGACAACTTTTTTTTTGGCCAGGCAGTGTAAGTTGGTATAATTCTTATTCATGATCAGGAGTTAAGGAAGACCTTCAATTTGGAATACTATCATTGCACTTTTCATTGATCTGTTCTTATTTCAGTTTAAAAGATGAGGGAGACATTTTTTAATCAGGGCAATGTACCATTTATAGTTAAGTACTAGCCCAATTTAATATTTTTTCTGGTGTCACTTGTTAATGGATTTTTTTGTGTATTTGCTTATACTGTAATGTCTAAACTTTGGCAGTCCTGCGACAAACCCTTACGAGTATTTATGGGCATCCCATACATTGATTGATGTTGCTTGTATCATATTTCTAAATATTATTTTAGTGAAAATAAATATGGCTGACCATAAACACTCACCTTGTAAAATAAAGGAGAAATAAAATTTAGAAAATGAAAATAAAGATGCACACACTGTATTAACCACTGAGTCTTTCTCCCTCTGTAGATTTGGGCCCATTGATTACAAGGGGCCCTTCACAGCAGCATATCTAGAGTGGTTTATCCAGAGGGTCATCACCCCGCTCACTTACCTTCCATCTCGAGCCATACTACAAGACTTTCTGTCCTATCATGAGGTACTGGTTTTTATGCATAGCAAACAGCTTCAGTGCCAATTGCTGGTGTTTAAAGGTCCCATATCATACAATTTTTTGTCAATTTTATATTATTCTACAAAGTCTACCAAACATGTTGATAAGGATTTTTAAGGGGAACAGTGAGTTTTTTACTCTTGCAGCTGAACAGCCCGTTTTGGGTGGGCGGTTCGTGTTTTTTCACATGCTCTGTGTTGATTGGCTAACTGACACGGAATCACAATCACCCTTGTCTACACTACACTTTAGCTCAGAAAATCCGAAGAAACAAATAAAAAAGTGCAAACAAAGACATTAAAGAACATATTTTTTTACAAAGGCAAATACATGTAACATCTTACAACCATTTCGCCAACCATGTATTCCATACCGTTCCAGCATAATTTACAGCTAAATCTAGTCCCACCCCCCAATTCCCATAGAGATCTATTCAAATGCAGGTTTAAAAAAAAAAGGTTGCATTTTCGCTTGTAGGAGTACCAGGAAATAAGATATCAAGAGTCTTTTGATATTGTTGGGTCACAGACATCAGGAAGTCATGGCATGCAAATGATATGTGACCAAATATTAAAAATAATTACTTTATTCTACATTATGTTAAACTGACCAATATTGATGCCTGAAAATGGGGGTGGACTGTACAAAAGGTTCTATAATTTTTTAACAATTCAACCGTTATGCATGAAAATACCTTCAAGTTAAAGCTGACATTCTGCACTTCAACCTCATTGAAGTGTATCCATTGTATCCTTTCAAACTCAAAGTGCTAGTGTACAGAACCAAAATAACAAAGAATGTGTCACTGTCCAATGGATTATGGTGCTCACTGTATATAGGCATATACAGGTTATCTCCCATACGTTTGTTACTTGGCTACGTAGCTATAGCATACTGCCCAGTTGCAGTACTGATTTGTTTAGTGTCTACAGTGCCCTGGAAATTCAGACCGGTCAAGTGACTGTTAAGTAATTATTTACAGGAAGTGATTTCAACATTTGACCAGCAGATGTCTCTGTTACTGAAAGTTTACATTCATTTTCAGGAAAATTGATTATTAATTGTACAATGAGTTTTGTAAATGGCATTAAATCACAGCAATCATACTGTGTATTTAGGAAACCTAAATCTGGCTGCTAATTGATATGCTGGGCAGCGATATTTCAAACTATATGTTGGCCCCTGGGACCTACAAAGTAACATGCACCAAATGGTTTTTGATGCGTACTTGGCGAGTACAACCATGGCTGTGGTGTATAGGAATTTATGTGTTGGCTGTTGGTCTCTAAATACTTTCCATGGCATGACCATTCAACCAGGTTTGTAATAAGTAATAAAAATACAAAATACAGAAGATTTCAGTCTGCTAACTATAATACTTCACTAATCCTGGAGTTTTTGCCACTTATAGAGCAATATATATATATTGTGTCGCACATCTAACAGTGACATGACAGACATACATGTCACACCGTCAGCCCCTGTGTGAATATCTGTGTAATGTATGCGCATCTGATGTAGCCCCCCCCCCCCCCCCCTTCTCTCTCTCTTGCTCTCCCACTCCAGCCTGGAGTAATAGGGTATTTTGAGTTCAATGCTTCACCACAACCTCCTGGATATAGGATATTCCTAATTTCAGCTCTGCAGGCCCTGAAGAGAGGTAAGCCAAATCACTGGACCTGACCCAGGGAGCATGGAGGCTACTTACTGTTTGCTGCGAAATTATGAAAAACACACAATGATGGGTATTAATTGAGAACAGGCCTTTGCGCCTAAGATACTTATCTTACAATTTACAATTTAATATGTTGTTATGAAATGTCTCTTTAATGGCATTTCATACACCATAACTGCTTAATGCATTCCAAAAATATGAGACCTAATTTCTGAATTGAACCCTTTGGCTAATTTAATTATATTTGTCATTGTACATATAGCTTCTAAATGTAGTACAGTATGAGTATAGTTTTGTGACTCCCTGAGATGATTTATTCTGCAGGAATCAATTGATAATTTTGTAACTTCAGACTCTATACTGGTAATCACTGTGTGCTTCCATATTCGCAAGAGGGATGAACTATTTTGAAATGAATCATCTCAGAAAAAGTGACAGGATGATATCTAACTTATCTATTTCTTTGACTCAGTCTCACATATAAACAAAATACTTCTAAGCACTAAAGTGGAAGTTAATTTGATAAAGGATGTTTTTTATTTTTTGTTTAAATATAGAACAGAGGTTGACAGAAATATCCCAGGCAGGAAGCTGGTGATTAGAATGATGAATCGAAGGGAAATGCATAATCAAGGCTCTGCATGCAGTGGTGTAATGCTATCTCCAGGCATGCTCTAAAATAAGCAGTCTGAGAGGAAACTCAAGTAAATTTTCTTTAAAATTCTTTAAATTTTCATCTAAAGTTTTATTATACACAGATAATACATTTTGATTATTTTCATCGTTATCAGTTAAGTTTATCTAGTGCTTTTACATTTTATGGTTAATTTCACGAGGCAATGTGACACAATACCTTTTAGTTTATAACATTGTCTAATGTTTAAAAAATCTACCATTCGTGTTTCAGGCCAGGCACATGATTTGTCTTGCTTCAGTTCAGTGTAATGTGGGACTAACAGCAGGCACAATGAGGGGGACAATAGATACAATCTTAATTATCAGTTAATTATCAATTTACTACTCAATAGTTGTACTCCGATGAAACATCTTCAGAATATGTTGGTCACAATGAGCCAGTTAAATTGAATGCAACCAGCAAGTAAATAATAATTTCTTCCTTATGCAATACAATGAGAGACAACGGCTAACAATGTGTGAAGAAGAATGTGTGCATCGATGCCATCATTGTTTTATACCTCCAAAATGAAGATTTATGAAGCTTCTTCATACAGCTCTGAGGTTCATGTTGTGTTTAAAAAAATAAATAAAAAAAGTTTCAACACCTGTTTTTCAGAAGGCGTACAATTTCAGTGAAAATGCTGACAATACATAATGTTGGCACACGTTCTGTGTTGACTTTGTGTGTGTGAGAGCAGTTAATTGTCATAAAGCATGCTTTCATGGCTACTTCCAACTGTGAAATTGTGTACTGTGCACAGATTACCGAGGTGGCGTGAGATTTGGAGTGATAACCAACAAGCATGTGGCAGAGGCGATCTCACTGCAGGAGGATGAGACGGTCTACATGCACCGACACTTCAACAAGTCTCTGGTGAGTGTGCAACTTGCATCATGCTGCTGGTGTTCCACTGGCAGCAGGGCAAGCTCTGGCTATAGCTGACATTTTTATTTCAAACGCATTAGATTTTCAGTAGCTAATAAAGATGCAATTTTTGAGAGATGGCAGCATTCAACCAAGTTCAAAGAAGATACAAGCCTTGAAATATTTGTATCATTTGAGGTTAGTTTTTTGTTTATAAAGCAACCAATGCTCATTCTTGTGTTAACGTATTGGTTGCAGGTTGAAATATTTCCCTGGTTCCTTGCAGATTTTCCCACGGGCAGAGCGGAACTTTACGTCAGAGAACATCTGTGGCTGGGTGTATGAGCACGGGGAGAGTGTGTTGCGCTGGCTGCAGCCGCATGGCGCCAAGAGCAGGCTGATGGAGCAGGAGCTGAGCAAGGGTGGCGCCCTACTCCTCTTCTTGCCCTTTGACCCCTTGGCCTCAAGTCAGCCCCTCCTCGAGCAGGTCAGTTGGCATCCTATTGGGCTTTCACCAGGTCCACAGTCCATCCCTTTCATCAGTCCCTTAAAGTACTAAACAGCCAGAGCAGGAATTTTAAAGAGCAAGGATGTAGCCTGCTCCCCAAACTACTCTGTTGTATATCAAGCACACTTGATGGGTGGTGTGCGAACGTATAAATATATTGGTGGCTACCAGTTCTCAGGCAACTTTGTGACAATTTTTTATGATGACTGCAACATATGCATCATATTTCCATATAATAACATAATGCAAGCGTTTCTGATGTGTGAGTGCGCATTTTGTTAGGCGTGAATTGTTGTTATAAGGGCAGAGTGATTAAGTAGCAGGAGAAAGAATTCCATGGTGACACCCAGTTAGCTGTGGGCAATGTAATAATAGTATCTAAATAATTTAGATGGTAATATTTTATTAGATATTTCTAAACCCTGTAGAACTTGCCAGCCAAAACGCATCATGCAGAGAAAAGCCATGTGTTCAGAATGAGTGTCTGATGCTGCGGAAGGCCTGTTAGAGCTCCACTAAATGTATATTCTTGGGGTATGTGTCTTATTCTGTTATAGTTTACCTGTTATAGTTCAACTCTGGTTTGTGTCTCGGAGCCATTACTCATGGAACAAAGCACCTTAAGAACATTAACATTGTGCCACCAGAATAATTAGTCGCACTTTTGACCTGGAATAGTGGCGCACTACAGTTATTGTCAAAAGTGGCTAATTTCTTTGTTGTACATCTATGCAAAGTTAATTAGATATTTTCTACACATTAATTGCTACTATCCAAAAGCTCAGTAGAACACTTTTACCTGAATATATTGGCTGTGGACACCAGTCTCACATATAGACTATATAATTGCTATAAAGACATGCCATTTTGAAGCCCCAGTATATATGATTATTAGTGCAGCATTTTTTTTTTTTAACCAAGGAGAAACCTGCTAAGCTAAACATATCAGCCCCTCTTCTGGGACACAGTGTGGGTAGCTGTCGCTCTGAAGCTGTGCTGTTACCTGCAGTGTCTGTAGATGACACTGCAGTTTTTCACAGTGCATTCTCAGACTTGAAGACAACCCAACTTAGTAGAGCTCTACAACATGTAGAGCTTGTCTAGGGCCACCGGTTTGTCGACTCAAATTTACTTCGGTCCCATGTCAGTATATAGTGTGTGTACAGTGTGCATGCTGATATAAAAACAAGCCTTTTATTCAGGTATGTTTATACATCACATTCTGTCCTTGGATGCTACAAAATTTTATATTGATAAAAGGAACCGTTTTTTATAGCGATCCCTGTCATAATTGTAAAATGTTCACAAATATTATTTTATTCTCCCAATTGAATTCTATCGTGGTCTCCTGTTCTCAGATAGCAGATATTGCAGTGCAGTACCACACCTGCAATGAGAGCGAGTGGCGGGAAAGCGGAACGAGTTGGGATGGCTGGGATGGCTTGTGGCGGATGAGCGGAAGGCTGCCCTTCACCAACACCCTCTGCTGCAACACGGTGGTCCTTCCCCGCCTGGACTCCTCACGCACACACAACGTGTGCGAGCTGTGCCTCAACCAGTCCGTAAGAGTGCAGCCCAGCACCGTCCAGTCCCCGCGCTGCGCCTTCCGCCAAATGGAGGCCGCACTTGACTCCTTCTACCTCAAACGGAAAACCTTCTCCCGCTTGCTGGCCCACAGCACGGCCTGCAGCAATGTAGTCAACACCTACAGTCCCTTCAGCCACTTCAGCGCCTGCTGTAAGACCCTCAGACCCAGGGACACCTCCTCCCCACCACCTCAACGGCCTCCTCCTCAGGCCACGGGCAACCAGGCCGCCAATATCACAGGGCTTAAGTGCAGGACTAATAAGACCTTGAGGTTTTACCTATTAGACTCCAACCTACACTGGACATTTGCAGTGAGGCTAGGGGCACAAGACAATGTCCACCATGATGTGTTTGCTGCTATAGTAAATCTGCCGGATGAAGTGCACTACATTCTTGACCACAGGGAAGGTCTCAAAGATGCTTTGGGTAGGTCTTTTGTTGTAACTGATTTTGTAGCTGTATGGTGAGTTTTTGAAAGGATCATTACCCTATTGCAGTTTAATTGCACTGTGTTTGTGTATAACTTTTATCAGTATCTAATGATATCATAAAGAGTCTTGCATTCATGATGTGATATCGGTCATTTGTGTTGAAATGTGGCGCAAGGTCATATGTGTGCAGCTAACATAATCCCCAAATGCTGAACTGGAGATTATGTTGTGGCGTATGAGGCCACTCAGTGGTGTCTATGCATTTTGACTAGCAGCTCTTTTCTTTCTCTCTCAGAGCAATTCATCTGGAACTATAGTGTTCCGTATAGTCCTCTGAAGAGGCACCTGGTAGGTGCTTCCATGCCAAAGTCCCCAGACTCCTTAATCAGAGAAGTGACGACGGCCTCGTTCCTCAGCACAGTCATGGACCCTGAGAAGGTGATCCGTCCCTGTCTCTGTCTCTCTGGTGTATATCATAGTACACATCATGTCATCACAGTTATTAATCTGACTGCTCCCGAAGAATGATTTGCATTGTAGAAAAAAATAAGCCGTTTTTCAAAAAACATAATTTCCGTCACCATCACAATTTATGCCATTGCACATGCAGTTGTTTCGTAACCTAAAGAGACTGTGGCGCTGCACATCCTATGACTCTTGTGAAGGGCTCACTTGTGTAATGTAACATGGTGTGCATTGCAAAAAAGGTGAGCATCGATGGCTGTTGCTGATGTACATAGTGTAATGAAGACAGACGGAACAGGATTGCCTAGCCCTAGACAAATGTTCTAGATGAGCCCATTTAGGCTTTCAGATGATTTTTGTACTTACGTCAGTAAAGTGGTCAGTAAATTGAGTGCTGCAACTACACTAAAACAGGAAACGAAGCGTGCTGCAACTACACTAAAACAGGGAACGAAGCAGCAGGTGCTACTTTTTCTTTGTCTCAAGCTGTCGGACCCTGTGTGGAATTGCAATGGGGGTGATGTAGTTAAAGGGCATCAAACTAGCCACTCATTCCCAAGGATATTTATGCTGTTTTTGTTTTTCTTGTACCTCGGATTGAGTTGGTATGCTCTGGGTGGATTGCTGCACATAATGGCTGCCTTGTGCTGCTTTAATGTTAGAATCTTAAGATTGCAGCTTCTGGAATGAGATTTTTTGGCACCAACCTATTCTTCCCTGATACTTTTCAGATTTCATGAAAATAAGTAGGGAAACGACTGTCTTCGCATTTACAAGCAAAGAAAATGTGATTTTGTCCTCAATCCTTGTTTATGGAGACCCGTTACTAATCTTTTAAGACTGATTAAGGTTCTATCAGAACATACCTAATCGTTTGTTTTTCAGGCTTTCTTTAAGTAATTCAGTGAGTCTAATTGCCCTGCAGAGTATATACAGTGCCCTCCACTATTATTGGCACCCCTGGTAAAGATTGGTGAATTAATTATTTTTAACAAAACCATGTGTGTCACAATTATTGGCACCCCTGCATTTATATATAGAATAAAGTAATCATTTTTAATATTTGGTCGCATATCCTTTGCATGCCATGACTTCCTGATGTCTGTGACCCAACAACATCAAAAGACTCTTGATATCTTATTTTCTGGTACTCTTACAAGCGATACTATAACGTCTCTGCATTTGAATAGATCTCTATTGGAATTGGGGGGTGGGACTAGATTTAGCGGTAAATTACACTGGAACAGTATGGAACACATGGTTGGCTAAATGGCTCTAAGTCATCAAGGGTCTGCCGTATCAAACAAGCCTTGAACCATCACTCTGCTGCCAGAAATACAGTAGATATGGATGGATAACTTGAAGGGTTTCTTCTGACTTATTTTTCCATAGAGTTCAGGAGAAACGACCCTTAAAGTGATCCATCCATATCTACTGCATATCTGGCAGCAGAGTGATGGTTTGAGGTTCATTTGATACCTCAGATCCTTGATGACTTTCATAATCTGAGTTAGAGGCAACTCTAATCTCTGGTGTATGTTCTCCCTGTGCTTCTCAGGATGTCCTGCTTTTCTACTACACACACTGGTGTGGGTTTTGCACAGTCCTCAACCATATCATCATTCAGATCGCTCTGCTTTTCCAGGGGAACGGCAAGGTCACTGTTGCCCGGTAAGTAGTGTGCATCAGGATTTGTTAGGACCATAAATATTCAGTCTGGTTTTAAAGCTACAATTTACAGTTCAGTCATTTGGAAGATGCTTTTAGCCAAAGCGACTTGCATAAAGGTAGCGAGTCAAACATGTAAGGACAGCCTGATAGTACTGCCCGTTAATAAATATGCTGCTTGGTTAGAACTTATGAACATGGGGGACCTCCTGGGAAAACCAGGTTGTTATAGGAACTGATAGTTAGTGGGATGGCAGCAGAACTCTTCCTTCTGGACTTAGTAAGTGTGCTGTGCTGTAGGCCGTCCTGTGGTATGATCTTGTGACATTTATTAAAAGAGGAGGGGTGGTGACCTTGCATCTTTGGAAAATCCATACAGGATTGCAATTTTAAAGTCTACTGACTTTCACAATCATGCCAGATAATCATCCACCCAACAGAAAGTCGATTGCCCACAGAATCCTGAGCACTCCTTACCTTCCTTCCTTCACTCTAAAAAGCAGATTCATTCTCTGATGGACATCTAGGTTAAATAAAGGAAATTAATGGGTAATAAGAATGCATGTATTGATAAATAAAGATCAGTTTAGACATCTCAGTTTCAAAACGGAGCCAGTATGGATTGAATGATGAGGAAAACGCTGTAAGAATGGACTCAAAATTCTACATAAGCCATTCTTATAACAGCAACAGGACAAATCTGGTGAGGAATAAGAGTGCATTTTAGGAGCAGTTTTAGTCATAATCGTACAGGAGAAAAGGTCGGCTTGCAGAGAGCATGCCATTCTCACATTTTATGGAGGAGTGAAAAAAATCAGGTCAGGACCAAAGAGATTTGCCAGGGCGAGGCAGCAGGTACTAATGCTGCTGTACTTAAATATTGTGTTTCTGAGTGGAGAGTGAGCAGCACTAATACAATGTCTTTCTGAAGAAGGTCTGGAGATCGTTACCTTACAGAAAGTATTTAATTAGATTCTACTTAAGCAATATATTGAAATTTGACTTGACAAAACTGACTTTAATTCTTTTAAGTATTACTTAATTGTAATGGTTAATTACACATCAAGAAAAAATATTTTAGTGATGACATCATTGTGCAAATCCAAAATATTATTTGTCTCAAAATGAAGACTTTACAGGTTTGCCCTGTCTATCCTGCTACCACGGTGATCTGACGGCTACTGTTATCCTGTCATGACTGAGGGTTCATGAGGAGGACTCCTGAATAACTGAAAATATGAATGATTAATTTTATTCTTACACTTATTCATAGGACAAATTTGCCACAAATACATTTTTTCCCCACTGAAGACCTATTTTTCACTATTTTCTGAAAAGCACCTCCATTTTCAGTATTGGTGCATTCTCAGATGAAATCCCGAAGTGATAAAGATTATTTTTCCATAATGTCTCTGTTCTAGGGTTAATGCTGCCCGGAATGACCTACCATGGGAATTCATGGTTGACCACTTCCCCACACTTCTCTTTTTTCCCAGGGACAGGTAAGGCTTTCCAGAGTGAAGTTATTTTGTTACGTTTCATTAGTTTCAAGCACTCTCTAGACAAGCGCTTTGATACATTTCTTGTGGCTAGATTGGGTACATCCTCATAGTAGAATCTTGTAATACAAAAGAGGCAGCTGTATATGTGGATAAATGTATCAGGTTTTTGGAAGTCATTCTCCTTTAACCAAAGTGTCTGACTGTTGTGTACTTCTAGGGTTCAGTGTGTGGCTGTTCTAAAGTCAGGACGTTAATGAGCTGTTGCCCTGTTCTTTTTAGAGGTAGTGGAAAGGATGTTGCCATGGCAGGGACAGCATCAGGGCTGTGCAACGTCTCGTCACGCAGTCATTATTTCCTGTGCCAAGCCAGTATGTCCTGTATCTGCTATAATTATGAGATGCCAATTAAATTATATAGTTAGCTTTTGAAGTATTAAATGCACAATCAAATTCAGGAAAGTTCATGCTTAAGTTTGCTTTGATAACATATTCTGAATATCAGCTATTGTATTGTTACTTTATTAAATGTACATTTATTGTGACCAGCACACATGCCCGTATACCTGTTTGTGATCTGTGGGATTGATCAGTCTTCAATCATTTGTAATTGGAGACCTCCAGAGTTGTGCAATGTTTTTTGAATGTCTGTTAGGACATTCAAAAGACATTCTCAAACATAATGCCATTGTTGTCTCTCTGCAGTCATGGTTTCTATTATTTTTGCCGACGGTAATTTTTTGCCTGTCTGCTTGATGCCTGTTTTTGCCTTTTGTTTGAACATCATGATGTTGTGTGTCTGTCTGTGCTTGTTTGTTTCTATGCTTTTTATTTTTAACCCCTATCCCTTGCCCTCAAGATGCTATCTGCTTCTTAACCTGCCTGGTTAATTAAAGGTTAAACGGATTCTAAATAAAAGGTTCATGGAACAATTGGTGACTGCGAAGCCTGATTCAGTACATGTCATCTAGGAACGGAGACACTAAGAATTTCTGTGAATGTTGCTTTTGGATTGAATTACCTGGGGGGAATGGCATTATAATAAACAAAATCGGAATTTCTCAAATCTAAAACTGACTTAAGTGAAAAGAATCTTGAGCAGTTAATGCAGGGATGTCAAACTCAAATACACAGTGGGCCAAAATTAAAAACTGGGACAAAGTCGCGGGCCAGATTTCATATTTATTGAAAAAAAGCATGTTTTCCCTTCTTTCTAGATATAATAATGAACCTTTTCATATGGGAACAAACTTAAGTTTTACTTAAACACTGAATCTGGAACAAGCAAAGCTTAATACTATAAACACCTGAGAAATCAAATTTCAAATAAAAGACATCAGTGGCATTCATTTCTTAAATAAAAATAATATTATGCCTCTTTCTCCATCTGTAGCCTTTTCAGTTAATTTTCAATGGAATAATTTTTTCACAGGCCAACAACAACAAAAATAATAATAATGAGGATAATTTCCTTCAATGAAAATCCAACAATTAAATTTTTGAGAGGGGTGTCTTACATCTGCCCGAGGTGACTGGTAGCACGAGGTTGCGAATGAATGAAAACAGAGGAGGCGATGCTTGCGGGTTTTGACGCGCCAAGGCACTAGCAGAGCATTCTGGGATTTGTAGTATTAGCGGTGCATGCGTTACCGGCGGGCCAACTCAAATAGAAATTTGATATTATCTCGCGGGCCAAATATAATTACACCGCGGGCCAGAGTTTGACACCCCTGAGTTAATGTATGCTACACTGACCAAAATAGTAATGTTCACTTTTCTAGATTTGAATATACTTTATTTTTCCTGTGGTGCTAAGAAACAGATGCCCATGCTGTGTGTGAAGTGAGGGGGAGGAGTAAGGAAATTAACTGGTGAAATGTGTGATTTTGTAACATTTGAGAATCTGAGTCAGTTCTGTTTGGTCAAAATGGAACAAGCATTTTTCCTCTCCATCATTTGAGGGTAAGATTACAAAATAAGCTCTGAAATGTAGTTGATAAATGTCAGGTGGCCGAGTTCCAAGTGAATGAGTGCATGGTGGGGAATGGCAGTACAAGAGGCTGGCCCCATGGACAGAGTAATGAACAGGGAGTGCGCACCTGTGTCTGTGCCATGTGCATACTACTCAGAGGATGAGGGTACACTGATGCCACAATGAGCCCTGTGTACTTCACTTCCCCATTGTAGCTATTGATTTGTACATGATGAGATACTTTATTAGAAAATGGAAAGTGTAATGTCAAAATCTAATCATGAGCCAGGATGTTGCATTTTCACTTACATAAAGCCATTTTGGTGTGATGTCTGTAATGGAATATTGCATATTTTATTGGGGGTGAACTTAATTTAATTTGAATACATTGTCCTTTTTGCACAGGAAGCACTCGAGCGTGAAGTTTCCAGAAGATCTTCCCGTCACCCTGCCGAATCTAGTGCGCTTCATCCTGCGGCACTCCAGCGTCCTGCAACGTGACGGGACGCGGGCGGGGCTCCTGGAGGAGGAGCTACGGCGGCTGCAGGTGGAGGTGCGTCTGCTCCAGCGTGCCCGGGAGCAGCTGTCGCAGCAGCTCTCCCAGCTGTGGCAGGAGAAGCGCCGGCTCTCCCTCCACACGCAAATGCTGGAGTCGCGCAATGCCGAACTGCAGCAACAGGGCCAGCATTTGGAGGTGCTCTATCAGGAGAAGAACCAGCAGCTGCTGGACACGGTCAGCAAGCTTCAGGCCCTGGCTGATGCCTCAGAGAACCTGCTTAAGGAGAACACGCTGCTCAAAATCCTGCTGGCTTCCATCCAGGAGAAGCCCCACCCAGAGCCCGGCACAGAGCGGGACTTCACACCGGAGAGGGCTGAGCAAGACCATGGCCACTCCTGAAGGCCACTGGACAAATTGACTTTTTCATGACGGGCCTTTTGACACCCAAGATGTACATTTAGAAAAATGTTTGTCCATTTGATTGTGAGTCGTTTCCTTCTGAGAAGCTTTTGAATGTTTTTTTTGTTTGTTAAATTAACAATCTATTTTTACAAAAATCTTCAGAAATCACTAAGCATATGTTCTTATGCGAGTATTCAGGTATGAAGAACAAAAAGATGCTGCATTGTTTACAAAAATAATATTGCACAGATTTTTACTGATTAAACTGTGTTTAATTTACATCCGAGTTATTTGTTGAAGTGAATCTGCATAGATGTAAGACAGAAATTAAGCTCAATTTATGCAGGCATTTAAGAAGAATGTCTGAAGATTATGGCCAAATAATCACACAAGGTGGTTCTCATCACTTAATGTTAGGGAAAGTAAATTATTGTCCAGTTTATTAATACCCACTACGCCATGAAAATGGGAATCACATGAACATTATACATACACCTTTTCAACAAAATCAATTATTAGCATATAGAAAAAGGGAACTTTGGATGATGTCAGCTGCAAGGCAGTTATTGGCACATAGAAAACAAGTTAATAAATATGCTGGCTTCCAGGGGGGTATTTCACAGCTGATTTAGCTGAATAACTTCACGGAGTAAAACCTGGAACAGCTCTTTTTACATCAGTCCATGTGCTAGATTTTGGAGAGTTCCTGGTTTTATTCAGCGCAGTTATCCAGCTCACTGAGAAATCCTGCTTTGTGAAATACCCCCCAGGAGTGAAATGGCAATGAAAATCTGCTTTGCAGCTTCCACCAGCCATGCAGCATCACACCATAGCAGTGCCCTAAATGATGTCATGATGTACCCATTAATGTATAAACCTGGTAGGCGATAAAAATACAAAAAACATGATTGGTTTAAAATTTTAGATTTGGTTGCATCCTTTTAGTATCGCAAGGATTTGCATGGGGGTACATACATAGGCATGGAATAAATGGGCAATATTACCATAGCGGCATATAAAAATAATTTCATCAAACAGCCATCTTTAGCTTACAAATGGAAAGTAACCAAGAAAGTAATAAATACATAACCCTGTGAGCAATTAATTTGATATAACAAAGCAATAATATGAGCATAACTACAGTTAAAATGAAAAATGATTTAATTATCCATTTTCTTGTTAATTGAGAGGAATAAATAACATGTAAACAAAATCACACTTCAAATTCTTATGGCATTTAAACATCTTTGTTACCAAATATAAACCAGCTCGGCTTCAGCAAATGACAGACCTGAATATTCCTGCACTGCTTGAAACAGCAACTTGGAAATCCATCATGAGCTCGTCCTTTATTTGTGTCTTCTGGAGAAGTGTGACCTATTGGCCAACAAATGGCAGCTAATGTTGTAATGTAAAACATCTCTTCGATTAACATTTGGTCTCCCAATACATTTTTATCACATAGCTAAAAACCTAGAATGAGCCACGTGGAGTCAATCCAAACATGAAGTGCCTGTTACCATAATAACGTAACAAACAAAAAATGTGTTCACACCATCACAGAGACCACCATAATAGCCTTACAATGATCTTCACATAGTCCAGGTTGTGCAACTTCAAATTCTGACCTCCGCTTCTTTAAAGGTTAATTCCACACAAAAACAGCATTAACCTTATTGAACAGATCAAGGCGTAACTTTTCTTTGTGGCTGGCCAAAACAAAATCTGTCCTGAGTTATTTGAATATAAAGTTTGGTAGATTGATGTAATTTTGATGTATACCTCTACCACTTCCTTCTTTTTGAAAATCTAGTGTTTTCAAGTGGGCGTGTAAATTACATAGCAAGTAGGCGGAGCAAGCGAGGGAAGAATTGCTGCCTGTGTCTCACTGTTCTAATCTGAATGAGTTCTGTGGTAGGGACACATTGTAGATCAAGCTATCTATCGTTGCTATTTTATTATAATGTCAGAAAATGACATTGATAGGCTACGTTATTTCCTAAAGATGTTTTGGCAAACTAAACCAAACAGAGGCACTTCTACCTCAAGTGTGAGATCTGAAAAAAGCAACTTATGGACACATTAGTGCTGCTCACTGTAAAACGCTTATAACATACAAAGGACCTGAGAGGACTGTTTACAATGAAATGTTGGAAAGCAGTTCTTACTGTGAGCCCATCAGGAAAAGGCCAGATTGGGTTAACTGTGGCTTTCAGTGCCACTGGGAGTGAGCTTGGTCTTGTGTTCCACCCGTGGGCCCTTGGCAGAGTACTGTACCAACAGGAAGGGCTCCTTAGTTTCACCTTCTCCCACAATGCTCTCCTCATCCTCCGATTGGCCGATTCGCTGCAGGCGAAGATAGCACCAACACCCCAGGATGAGGGCACCCAAGGCAGCAATGGCAATGAGTATGACGATGACCGTCACCACCCCAGTAGTGGGGCTGTGGTCCATAATCGACATGGCTGGATAGATGCAGAGGGCTTAGGAAGGCTGGGATGAGATAGATTTCTTAGTGTGGATCGTATGGTCTCAAAGGGCTTTCTAAATTTGACTCTTGCTTCTTACAGTTCCTGCGGTGAAGCCTACAACACATAGAAGAAAACCCACATTAGCTGAAATCCACAATTTCACTGTGTCCAACAGTGGGGGAGAGTGGGGCACACTTTGAAGGCAGGATGATGTCATGTGAGATCAGTGTTTACGTTTGTTCATTATGCTACGTCAGCTTGCTAGCAAGTTAGTTCCGCTTCCTGGCGCTTCTTTGTCATTTCGTGCCTTCACGTAGTCAGGGTTGGTTAGAAAATAGCTGCTCTATATTTTCACTACTAGATTTGCTTTAGCTGCCCTTGAAGCTCTTTAGGGATTAGTCCCTTTCGTTATTTTTTGTTTCTTACTCTCTTCTACTATCTGCTATATTGAGAGTAAGAGGTTTATTTTTATTTAATTTATTTTTAACCTCTTATCGGGCGTTATAGTTTACGTTCCGAGGGTGATTCTTTGTTTTCTCCTTTTCGAGTTTATGCTTGTGTATTTCTGTTTAGGAGTCTCTGTTCTCTTACTTTTCTGCTCGTGTCTATAAGCCACACCCGTGTTAGTGGGTTGTTTAATAATTTGCTACTGAGACTCTTTTAGTGGTCCTCACGTTCGTCAGTGACTTGTTCTGTAATCGTGTTTTGTCGCGTTTGGCTCATTGTTACAAACCCAAACCCTTACACACTCTCCATAGGGGAGAGCACTAAAGAGATAAACAAAGGAAGAAGATAAAGGCTCTAATGTAGCTAATAAGCAATTCCCACGTAACTTTTTAGCAAGCTTAAAAGTGATGTGGTCGCTTGAAATCTATACCTTACCTTACCTCTATGTCAATTGGCTAAGTTTTCCAATTTTGAGAATCAATCGAATTTTTTCTGTGTTCCGTTCCTAGTTTTGGTTTTCCCCCTCTCGTTATTCGTTTCACCTGTGCCTCTACCTGCAGGGTATTTAACTTCCTCACTTCCGCTTCCCCAGTGCTTCCTTGTCATTCGACATTGCATTGAGCCAGGTATAGCCAGGTACTAGCGACCTTGTGATATTAAACGCTGTTTATGTTCACGAGGGACTTGCTATTTACCTATTTTCAGGTATAGGTATTAGTCCTCTTGTTAGCGTTTCTGTGCTATTTATTTTGCCTTTGGCTGTTCTCACAGATACAGATTTTCTTTTGTTGGTTTCATTTTTGTTTTACCTTCTCTGGCCGTCTTCGCTTACATGCCAAAGGTGTTTTTTTCTTTTCTAAGTTTCCCAGTTTTGCTCCAGTATTGATCTCGGGAGACTTAGTTTGGTTTTCACTCGTGTATTCGAATTTGCCCTATTTTCATTTGGCTGTTCAGGGCTGAACGTTAACTTTTTTTGCACATAGCACTGGTGCTACAGAGGTTGATAGTTTTGTAGCACAGGCCAAAAACTTGTAGCACGAGTATAAAACGTCTCTAAAATCTCTAAAAACAACCACAAGTAATGCAGTTCATCACTTACACAGGTATGTGACTGGCAAAGGACATGAATGTTGCATACAGGGCACACAGAATCCAAACCTTAACAAGAAATGCTTTCAGACAAACATTTTTTCTTTATTTGCCCATAATGGTAAATTGCAGCGACATAACTGAATACAAGACATCAATATGTTACGCTTCAAATTAGCAGTGCAACTTAACACCTTAAGGATTATTTACCCTCTAAACACACATTATGAAAGACATGGCTATACATGCCATGAAGAATAAATTTCCCATGTTCACATTATGCTTATTGTGTTATATTGCAAACAATTACAAAAAGAGGTAAAGACTGAGGTAAATAGGCTCTTAATTAGGTAATTGAACCTTCATAATCTTTCCCTTAAACTTAATACACTGCAGGTTTGGCTCGTTATCATTTGTTATCAAATTAGGCACGATGTATACGCCTACTAATGGACCAAACAGTCTGAACTGGAACAATGGCAATGTGAGAAAGTAAAATAGCCATTCACATAACAAAAAGAAGGGGCATCTTTGCTTCCATAAACTACATCTGAAGGGGGGGCTATTTAAGTGAGCCTAAATAAATAAGTAAATAACTGTTAAATTAAAAAATGCAGAGATTTTATTGCGTTCGGTGTGCTACTTGATTGACAATAAGTTATAACAACAGCAAAAAGCAAACGTGTATATTACTCAGTTGACTATTATAGTAGACTATTAATAGAGCAACGTCAGAATACTCATATACAACAGTAGGACCGTTACCTCAAAGAAGAAAATGGAAGTTACTGGGCTGCCTAGTGCTTCATTAAGTTGTGTTAAGGTCATTTTATAAGTGATACAAATCGCTTGTTCTCTTTCATATCTGGGTTATAGGCAACTCGTATTTCACATCCATCAAATCACACAGGCTAACGTAGGCTAGACTACATGATTTTTGCTGGCTAAAGAAAAACAGACTTGGAATAAACAGCATGCTAAAAAGCTGCTCTGTACAGACAACTAGAATGTCAATAGATAATTTATAGAACAAACATAAGTGCAAACAATATTTTAAGTGTCACCGACACAGGGTGTCCTGTCTGTGTGATTTATGGAAATCAAATTAAATATGAGTTCAAATATGTACCATTTCTAATCGGCTATGCCAGTGAAAATTTGAATGCTGACAAACATATTAACAACATCACATATTTTACAAAGAGTGGGATACGGAAATAATTTCGCCTCGATGGAAAGTATGTTGCGTTAACAGGAACTTGCCAAAGTATTAGCTATAGCATTAGAGTCTTCCGTCACTGTTATTATACAGTTAGGCTACTAGCCAGCGAATAAGACATGGCACGCTCTTAAATATGAAACATTTACAAAGTTTACATTTACAATGCATTGAATGGCACTCCCTTGATTGCAGGTAACACCGAATTGCAGTTGCAACACTACAGACATGTAGGCTATACTGCCAATGTCAAAGGCTTCGTGAATATGGACATCAAGGTAGTAGCCACCAAATGATAATTAGCAAGCAAAATGGAATATCACATAGGCCTACTGTAAAGATAGATTCAATGTTAGTACCTGCAGCATCTGAGGAAATACAAAGAAATTAAAAGCTAAAGAAAATAATTTTCTGCAGTCACAGCTGAAAATGAATGCTCACCATGTTTTGGGTTTCTTTTTTGTACCAGAAGAGTGCTGCTTGGGAAACAGTTTTTACCAAATGCTGCTATATTTCCCTCACATATGCTTGTAGGCTAATATCTAGTTATGCAATTCGTTGTACTTTATAGATCCATTATGTTGTTGGCTGATTGCAATCCATAACATAGCATACGTTTCTCTAGTCAACGCTTTTGCAGTAAAGTAGGCTACCTTCATGACTTGCCTTCTCCGAACAATCCGCCCCCTAGTCTGTGGTGTCGAAGCGTGATAGTGCGGCAAGAGTAGCAGTAGTGCGTTAACATAGGGTCTATGACAGGAAATGAGATCATGTACGTTCGAGCCAATGGCCAATTAAATTTTAGGGATCAATTGACGACAAAACATGGCAGAAGAGCGTGGAGGATAGGCTACTGTATGTGAAGTATCTTATAAATTATTAACTGGGATGGTAGGTAGTCTATATCCGTCAAGTTACGGCTTGGTGGGGCATGCCCCTATAGGCTACAGCACCGAGTATGAGTTTGGACATTTTCAGGGTTTCCTACAGAAATAACCACAATGACCACCGACTCTCAGCCCATAAGAACATTAATGTCTGTACTCTGTACCTTCTCAACCCACGTAAACCCACATAATTCAGAATTCAATAAAGCCACAAACTTGTTTTTTTGCAATATTTTTTTGTTGAATATTTAACATACAGTACAAAATAATTTCTTGCTTTTTAATTTTCAAGTCAAGTGAAATCCTTATGAAAAGGTACAGGAAGCATATATAACACACACATGGGGCGAGCAGGTTTAACAATACATTACATTACATTATAGGCATTTAGCAGACGCTCTTATCCAGAGTGACTTACACATCATTTCTTTTGCATTTATACATAGTATCCATTGATACAGCTGGATATATACTGAAGCAATGCAGGTGAAGTACCTTGCTCAAGGGTACAACGGCAGTGTCCGACCTGGGAATCGAACCTGCAACCTTTCGGTTACAAACCCAGTTCCTTAACCATTATACCACACTGCCGTCCCAATACATAAAAGATAATCAGGAGAATGCATTCTTTACAAAGGGATGTACATTTTACAGAAGTAGGATCAGAGTGATGAGTAATACATTTTAAAATCATTGAGGAAAATAATAAAATTTTAGGATCGACCATTTGCATTTATGGTTGAAATATTTGCCTAAAAGTATAAAGAGATTTATACAAAATACTATAGATTTGTCTAAATCAGTATTCTTGTAAACACAGATGATGTCTTGCAAATTCAGGCTTATTAGAGTTTTGAAAAGACAAAAAAACCAGTAAGTAATTTCTCTCCAGAAATCATGGGACAGAGGTATTCCACAGTTTCACTTTGGTGAATGCAAAAAGAGCAAGTCAATTCAATACCAAGAAAAAATCTGCTAATGATTTAACTGGATACATTCTATGTAAAATATTATAGTGCACTCTCATCTTAGCTAGAAGAGGGTATTTTTCGGCTAAATACCAAACAGTTTTTCACTTAATCTTATTTGTGAACGTGGAGTTCCAAAAGGTACAGGCAACTGGACGAAACTGGTCTAAATTAACAAGGACATTTCTTTAAAAATATTTTGTTGCATCTTTTATTCTGTAAACTCACACAATTAACAAGCAAATTGTGTAAACTGGGTTCTAGGTGTAAAGACGTTTTGCAGAAATGAAACCGGTTGGAAGGCACAGCATCCATCACTATAGCAAATTCTTGCAGTTACAGGATAGATAAATGTCTGCAAGAATTCAAAATAATAAAAAATACGCAAATGTCTTTGCTAGTTTTAGGCAGTCAGGATCATCCTAGGTTCAGACTACAGATCCTACTCAGAGGCCTGTCTGACCCTAAATATCCAACCTCTGAAAAAGAGATGAGAGGAGTTGTGCATAAAATTTCAACAAAAGCTGGTCATGATCATGTCTTTATAGCATGTAATTTGCACTGCAATTCAGTTTTTTTTATTGTATTTGATGGGCACATGTATTTAAATGTGTAAATAAAGACCAATTTGTATTTATAATCATTAACGTTAGCTGGGCAGGTAACTAACGGCAAAAAAAAGCAGGCATGGAGAACTAATTTGGTCTAATTTATGAGTGAATCGGCGTTGGTGTACGTATATGACTAATTAGCTGTTTGAGACAGGATAACTAGTGGCAGAAAAAAAACCTGCATACAAGCCTGGGGCCACATGTAGAAAACTTTGAGTAAAATGCGTAAAAGAACGCTCAGGGTGAAAGTCGGAAATCTGCTTAAAAAGGTTTAGCATTTTCTACCTCTGCCTTTCGGTCACTATGTCGCCATATCACACTGACGCCAAACATTGAATACATATGGTGTCCAGAGTGTGCAGAGGTACACAGATTCTCACAGTACGTGTTATTCTATATCTGAATTTCTGCGTGGAAACTCCCTTACGAAGCTTTCTGAGGGCATTTTTCTGCTCAGCACTGTTTATACATGAGGCCCCTGCAGTTGCCCATCCCTAGCATAAAGTTAGCTGGAACAGCTGTACACAGAACTGCTGTATCGATAGCAGAAAGAAAACGTTTTTTGCTCTGCCTCTGAATTTCTGGCTCAGTCACTCTTCCCAGTAGCCTATAACTTCCACAGTGGTAGATTTACTAGGCAACACAAGTGTGTATGGCAACCTTCTCATTTCGCAACAATGTTACACACAGCGATCAAAATGATCAAGCATAGAGGCAAGAAAAGTGTTCAAATTGACCATTCAGGCCAATTTAAGTGAGAGTTTCTAACTTTATGCAATATTGATATTCAAGTTATATCAAAATGTTAAATACATTGGCCTACATATGTTTAAGAAAAGTCACAAAGAGCCGTATGGATTTGTTGATTGACAACGGTCAAATTGAGCGCAGTGCACACCAGTGACAAGCGAGGCGGGTCTTATGATAACCAATCAGCGGCCGCCACTGATCTAACCAGGTAGGACACTGCCGTTGTACCCTTGAGCAAGGTACTTAACCCGAATCGCTTCAGTATATATCCAGCTGTATAAATGGATAATATGTAAAAAATGCAAAAAAAAAGTTGTGTAAGTCGCTCTGGATAAGAGCGTCTGCTAAATGCCTGTAATGCAACCACAAAAATTCTTAATTTACCAACTAATAAGCTACTAACACAGATAATTAGATATCAACTAAAAACTGTGATAGTTAGTTTCACAGGAGTTTCTTTCTTGCCTGGATCATCCCGACACCGTGTTTGTGTTTTTGTTTTCTCACCAGAAAAAGAACAAGTTACAATAACAGACACAGTGATTCACCATCTGGATGTTCCAAGTTGCCGGTGTTCTGTCGATTCATCCTACCCATCGATTTGTCCTTGTGATGGGTTTAGTGGCGGTGAATCAAAGGCGAATGTAAAGGGGGATCAGAACAAGTCACCCAGGGAATACTAAGGGAATGATAATTACTAATAAGGAGAAAGAAAAAAGGAAATAATTCTAGTAGCTAAACAGCCAAATGATAATCAACCCAGGAAAATAGGGCGAACTCGAAATATACGAGTGAGAACATAAAACTAAGTCTCCCGAGCTCAATACTAGAGCCAATTTTTTTAGTATTGCATGTTTTCCATAGTTACGGTGTTTTAATCAAACTTTTATACAATTTGTGATGTTAATTCAACTTTTGTTTCACTAAAAAATCACAATTCACTTGTGGTAGTATCTTCTGATAGGGTAGCAAAGATCGATAGATTACTGCATGACGCTACCGGTAGGATATTTTGACAAGGTAGGACAAATCGACAGAACACCGGTTCCGGTTCCGACTCTATCATTGTTAATTGATAAACTATTGTTTAATGACAAAACTAATTATCTGCGTAAGTTGCTGGCTGATAGGTTTAGGTAGAGTTACATTAACATTGTTGCCAATATTGTTTAGACAATGCTAAACACAACTCAGATCATTCACATTGTCTCAGCTTCAGTAACTTGCTATCGCTGCCCTTTCCTCTAATTAAAGTTATTCAAATCAGAGTGTGAGTGCTTTTTACACAGGACATGACAGTCGGTTGGTCTCCATTCATTGCTATACCTACAGACCAAACTTCCCTGAGCTCAATTAGAATGTAAACAAATCAGAGTGATAATAATATTACTTTGCCATTTTAAATTATTTTCTGTACATGGTAAAGGTCCATGACATTACCGGATTCAGTTTGTCTAAAATTAAACAGTAAATATGGCCAGATTGTCCTCAATTACTGCAGCCAAACAACTTTTAAACTATGACACATTATGTTAAAAAAGCCGTATTTCAACAATGCTAGATAACATTAAAGAACAGAGTTCATGCATGTCCAGTTATAACTTTCTTTATTTGATACACCGTTTTTATGATATGAGCAAGAAACTGTTAAGATACACAAATGTATTTAAAGCTCAAAATGTAATTTGTGCACTGTATGTATATTTGTTATGTATATTGAAACACTTTTGAATTACAAGTCTCTCCTTAGTATTAAAAGAAAACTTCAATGTTGTTCAATGCTACAATGTGTGCAAATGTTCCATGATTTTGTTACCAGTAAGCAAATTAGATTTTACACCATTTAGCATCCAAGTTACAGAAAGAAAGGTAAACTATTGTTAAAAACAATACAAAAATCTTCAATACCCACTAAGAAAATAGATATAATGTATTGATATTAATCATTTACAGCATATGTACAATACCTAATTATGTTAACAGAGGTAAAGAACAGAAATCATTTTCAAGTAAATGTTATAAATCACGGTAGTATTTGCAGGGTAGTGAAGGTCAACGCAAATAAAAGATGCAGAACACGAGATGATTTTGTACTTGATCCACCTAAAAAGGGAGAAAAAAATAAATAAACATAGAACAATAAATACAAAGGCCTATAAATGAAACTATTGAGACTTTACATAACCCTATAATTCCTAGGTCAATGGAACTCTTTGCCTGTTTCAACTGAAGTCATCTTAAAAAATAACAAGGTCAAAAGAGTCATAATTAATCATGTAATATACCAAATAAATTTTAGAAGTTTATAAGTACAGCCATTATAATTTAATGACCCTGGCCTATTCTGCAGCCAACAGGACAGGCCCTTCCTACCTACATGACATAATGCAGAACTACACTCCAGCTCTCAACCACTCCATAGCTTACGGACTTAGCCTTAAAGGGATAATAAACACTAAATCACATATTTTGAGTTATAAAGCCGAGTACCTTGTCTCCATTTCATAAATCACATATATCCTATTGTTAAAAATAAAAGAAAAATTTAATTAAGCCGTGCCATTTTGTGTCAAAAAAGAGGCATTCGCCGAAATCCAAACTGAAAAGTTTCGTTTGAGCCACGCCGCTAGTGACGAGAAAAAAGGTAAAAATATTTTTTCTATGCAAGAAAGTCAACGCCCCCTCTCCGACCATCTTCTTGATTGACAGCTGTTACAGGCATGATTTCAAAGTTCAAACTGTCAAAACTGTCTGTGGTCGAATTGACAGGCTGGGCAGTGACTTTTGGCTCATGATTTTTTTTTAGTCTTTCCTTATTGCATTCTTGTTAGCTCCATTTTTATATATCGTTATTTAGCTCTATATTAGGTATTTTAATATAGTTTGTTATGAGTAGTTAACTTTCGTTCGTTCATTGTTATGATTTAGGTCATTAATATTATAATAATAATAATAATAAAACTTTATTTGTATAGCACATTTCATACAAGGATTGTAGCTCAAAGTGCTTTACATCAATAAAATAATAACAGTGTAAAGCAAGGCAAGCAAGCAGTATTATATATAAAAAATATATAAAATAATAATCAACATCATATCAGATCCTAATGTTCTAATAAGTTTACTTAGTTACCATAATCGTTTTTCAACAAACATTAACACAAACAAAAAAACATCATATCAGATCTAGAGTTAATTGATAGGTACTGTTTTACTTGAGTTACTCGTTAACAAAAGGAGGAGTATAAATAAATAGTGGCAGTTAAAAAATTAAAAAAAAAAAAAAAATAAAAAAAAAAAAATATAAAAAAAAAAATTATAAATTTAAAAATTAAACATTGTTGTGTTCAGTGCAGAATAAATAAAGTGCAAGTCAAGTCATGTGCAAAAAAAAGTAGTATTTTTATATTTATATGAGGAGGGGGGGTCAGTCAATATGCTTTGGTGAAAAAATTTTTTTTTAAAAGCTTTTTTATATCTCTAAGGTAGGTGTTAGCTTATTATTTTTTGAGGTAGTGCATTGTTTTTTTGGGGGTTTTGGCATTGGGCACACAACCATTTTTTTCTTTTTATAATTCTTTTCTGTTCTTTCTGACCTGCATCACCAGATCGGAGTGTCTAGAGTGTTGTGTGTTGTGTGTTTTTTGTTAGGGTAGTTAAGGTCCTAGTCCCATTTAGAGTAGGTCTTTGTGTAGGAGGAGGAGACCTTAAAATTCTAAAGGGGGTAAGGAGCAGCCAATGTAGTAGTAGAACTAAAGACTTGTGTTTGTTCTTCTCGCTTTTTGGTTTGGTTCTAGCTCTGTTGCAGAGTTTTTGTTGTGGGTTGTAGTTGGTTTCTTTTTTTTGGGGGGGAAGTGTGCAGTGGCAGCAGTGTAGTCGGTCGGCTAGATATATGAACATTGAGCTTCTCAGCATGCATCATTTTGAGTGATGATGAATTCCTTCGCTATGTTTTTATTCTGAGGAAAGGAAGAAAGTTTTTTCACTTTATTTATATGTGAAGGGTTGAAGTCAGTTTTGGTTCAAGGATGACACCAAGGATAGTTTCTTCAGGTTTTAATCCAGGAATTAAGCTTCCTAGGTTTTTTAGTTAGTTTTTCTCTTTTTGAGAAGACCTTCAGTTTTGTTCATTTTTTTTTTTTTTCACTTTGTTGAATTTCTTATTTGCATTTTATTTAATTTTAATTTTTTTTTTTATGGATTTAATTGCTGATGTTTATTTTGGATTTAATTGCTTGTGTCAATTGTGTATCATCCGCTATTTCTATGGAAATCTACATTATATTCTCTAATATATGTCTAATGTCAGAAAGATAATAGAGAGAATCGAGTGGTAACCTATGCAGCTCCCTTGCAACCCTTTTAGCAACTCTCTTGTACTTGTTGCATGGTCTCACACATTTAAGCCTTCCCTTCACTTTCTTTCCTTCTTCTTCTATATCACCAATCAATAGACATAATATGCTTCTCAAAAACTTCCGATTGATTAAATAAATGATCAATGGTATCAAAAAAGCCGCACAGAGATCAATAAGATAAGGATGGGTAACTTTATTTGCATTTAGACTGAGATAAGATAAGGAATTTATTTTTATTTTCAGTTTAGTTAGTTCTGTTTGATTATCTTTTGTTTGAGCCGTTGAAAGATGTACTTAATTTTTTTTGAGTTGAGTTGAGAGACTGTGATCTCTTTTTCTTTTTTTTTATTTTCAAATTAAATTTTTAATTGAGATTATATTTTTGTTTATAGTGTCTATATTCTTTTTTTTTTCTAATTTTTTGTTATACATGGAGCTGTTTTAATCTTTTTTTTAGACTAGTTTTTATTATTGTACAGAGCTTTTTCTATTTTTAGGCTTTTCTAATTGTAGTATTTTTTTAATTGCAGCAATTAGATTAAGTCTAGCGGTTTTCCAATTTTATTTTAGATAGCGAACGTTAGCTAGCATGGTTTTAAATTGTTGCTTCCGTGGCTGTAACGTTAGCTGTAACAACACCACCAAATTGATCTCCTTTCCCTCAAACCCCGTTGTTGTCCCGCCAGTGGTTGAACATACTCGGTCGGCCAGAGGACAGCAAAACCGTGCACTTGCATTTGTGCAGTCGGCACTTCTCACCAGAGTGTTTTGAAAACTTCTTTGCGGTCAAATAGGGTTTTTCAATTTGTCTGCGTCTCCGAGACGATGCTCTTTCAAACATGTAATTGCGGGATACTCATGCTTATGGTTTTCTCGGACGGGCTACACATTAACAAAATAAAGTGATGCTGCTACTTTTAATGAAAAATCACTATCAAACATATGTATTGTCAATATCTAGTTTAAATATGGATGTATATGAATATATTATTTCTATATTACTATATAGGACAATATAGAAAATTATATGTATTTATATTATATATGTATAAGTGGGTTTTTTGTTTGCTTGATTGTTTTTAGTTGTTATTAATATCTGAGATACTTGCTGATACTGATATGATAATTTGTAAATGGCTATTATTATAACAGTGTATATTGGAATAAGGATGTGTTATATTATTATTATTATTATTATTATAATTATTATATTGATATTCATATAAAATAATAATTGCTATTATTTATATAGTGATCATAAGGAATAGAGACTGGGGGTAGGAGTATATAAGTTTTTACTTCTTCCTACTCCTTTTCGAGCATGTTTTATTTTATTTTACTTTTATTTTTATTTTGTTTACTAATTAACCTTTTATTTATCATTATTGATATTCTGTTTGTTTTGTTTTGTTTTGATTTCACTGTTTACATGTTCGAAATAAAGATTTAAATTCAATTCAATTCAAAAAAAAAATAATAAGTTGTAGTAAGCTTGCATTTTTTTGTCTTTGATCTAATTTAACGTGTTTATTATGTTGTTTAGTACTGTCAGTTGCGTGTCTTACCCCACGTAGCTAGCAACCAGTGCATAATGATGCTTAAATGCATGACCTACGTAAGGGATAGCTAATCCATGGCAAGGCGTGTAATGTTATATGATTAATGATTGTATTAATGCACGATGCAGAATCAGAGAACCACCCGACGCGAAGCTAGCTAACGTTAGATCGCCATCTATTCCGTTTGCTTCAAAACTGCAGCTATACTGTTGTATAGTAGCAAAGCTGAGTGCCTAGCTATGCAATGATATTGAGCCAACAATATAGCTAGGCTTACGTTTGCACAACATAACTTAGAGGACAGTTGCTAAATTGAATTAAAAAATTCACATATTAACGCCAAAACTGCTTAGCTACCGCTAAGATATTAGATGTAAAACAACTGTTCTTTATCATACATTTCAACTATTTAGGTGGCCGTGGCTCACACGGGCCCACCCACGGCTACGCCAGTGCAGCCACTGCAGAACAGTGACAGACGCGAGATTGTTTTTTCCCTAGCAGGCTCCGCCTACGTGCCTATGAAGCGTTACAGACTAGATCAATCGCCCGTCCCCCCAAACTGTAACTCCACCCTCCTCCCATCCATGCTCTCACTGTAGAGCCCAATTTGCATCTTTTGAAATTGTGAAGGGGTCTTATGACCTCTTTAAGACTTAGTCATAGTTTATCGTGTGAACTACACCTGATGTTCATGGGTATGGATAGCCACTACTTTATGATAGAACTGTACTTTATCTGACCAGTTTGTAGTTGTATCAATTACATTAATCAATGACCACTGGTATGCACTTATAGTATGTCGCTTTGGATAAAAGTGTCTTGCCAAATGAATATAATGAAATGACAAATCTATTTAATCAATTATTCATTACACTGGATTTTGCCTGATATACAATAATATTAAAAGCCATGGAATATAAAAACAGAAAAACCGTAAACTGATAGATGGCACTTTACCACTTGTTGTGGTTACTGTGATTGATCCTCCTGTTGCTGTTGTTGTGGTATTGATAACACCAACTCCTGTTGGAATAGGATCTTGTTTGCCCCCAATGATATCCAAGCCAAGACTACTGAGTTGGGATTTGAATTGATTTGCAATCCACGTTGCTACAGCCGTCTGGTTCTCAAAGGTTTTCAAATTAGGGATGTTTGTACCCAAAAGCAATTTTACATCGTTCACTGTTAGAGCCTGCAAATTTGAAGAAATATTTTCAAATACGATCAGTACAACAGGTATAGATTACAATTAAATAGAATATCAGTAAAAATTGGTCCTGTGTAATGTAGGGTGAAAACATTTAGTCACGGGGGAAACAACTGCTTATACTTACATTCCTAACATTTTCATCCAAATCTACAAATGTTGCAATATCCATACTGACATTGGATGCTGTCAGTCTCATTATGTAAGCCAATGGAGCACCACCTTACATAGTTGAAACAAATGAAGTCATTATAATATGAAGAACATCAGGGCATTCCACATCAACATTGTACACTGAGAATTTAGCAAGGTCAACATTCTTCAGTGAGAGTTTAGTAAGGTCTCATAAGTGAACCTGTAAATGAGCAAATGCAAACAAAAGTATCGCAAGTCAAATGGATTTACTCTTCATCACTCAGAATCCTGCCACTCTGTTTTATTGCATGAATTGCTTGCAATTAGGGCTGCACGATTATGGCCAAAATTATAATCACGATTATTTTGATCAATATTGAAATCACGATTATTAATCACGATCATTCAGAAATTTTATGGAAACCATATTTTCATTTTATTTTCATGTTTAAATTAACAAAAACTTCAGTTTCGTGCTTCCAGTTCACCTTATCACAGTGCATATGTATATAATGTAGAAAATATTATAAAATGTAATAAACACTTTTCTTTTTAAACAAATTATAAATTAACAGAGCACTGCTTTCACTTCCATGTTGCATTACATTCCAACTAATGTAAGTTTTTGTATAAAAAAAAACTTAATAGGTTTTTATTTACCTGTGTTTTCTGGAAGCAAAATATACAAAAATTACCCAAGAGATAAAAGGCTAACTAAAATAAATATGCCATCACTGAATATAATAATAAAAAAAAATTCAACATCTCATTTAGCTGTTTTCACTTGTCTAGTCATCAGTTTATCACTTTTTATCACTTTTACAGTTCAATTGTTTATCACCGTGTTCCACGCTGTTTCTCTCACCGCCTTTTATGTTTCCATCTAAATGTCATTAGAATTTTAAGCGAACTTTTGGAAAGTTCGCAAAAAGAAAAAAAAAGAAAATGCGAATTAGGTGCGTTTCCACCAACTGAGTTGGAGCGAAGAAGTAGAGGTTGCATATCGTAAACAAAACCAGTTGCCTTGGTAACATACCCACGTGGAGAACATAACGCTTGGCAATAAAATGGAAAGAGGTCTGCAGGAATTAGTTTCAGCTGGGCAAGTTGTAATTGTCATTTCAATTCAACTAATATTGGCCGTGTTTAATGCTATCCGAAGACGAAGACAGAGAGATGCATTGATTTTGATGGAAACGGCTGATCAGTCACGTGAGTTCAATGTTCGCTACGTCAGAACTTATTCGGCAAATGTGTTTCCATCTACCGTTTTGCGCATTAACTCTTTTTCGCAAAAGACAAAAACCACCTCGTTTTTTCGAATTTTGCCGTTTCCATCAACCTTTTCTGATGCGATACTTGAAAATGCGCATAAAATTAGGTTGATGGAAACATAGTCTCTCTATCACTCATCTGGACTGCTATCTCATTTGCGTGCCGCAAATGAACCTCTCGTTCGCCCGCCCCCTGGTGGTTGGCTGACTGTTGATTAAGAAAGTGCTTGATTTGATGCAGCAGAGCCCGCATTTTAAATAGAAAAAAATCGCGGACGATCACGTTAATTTAATCGTGGCAGCTGAAATCGTGATCGTGATTAAAATTCGATTAATTGTGCAGCCCTACTTGCAATGTTTTCAAATGTCCAAAACAAGGGGACTTTATATGAAAACATATTGAACATTCACATTTTTCATACTCACCAAGAAAACTTTTCATAAGTTGGTACTCAGTCAATGAGATGGCATTTGTCTTTGTGAAAGCTTGGTTGGCAACACTGAACAATACTTTTTTCTTCTCAGTAGAGCAATTTGTCAAGGTCAATTCATTTGCATTCCTGCAGCAGAAAAAAAGAACCAACCAAATAAAAAACAAAGAATTGCAGTTCATATTGAGTCTTGCTTCATACACTTCTTTCATACTTTGCTGATAAAGATATTTTTTCGAAACTATTTAAGTATAAATATTCTCGCTGATAATAAATACTGAAGGTTCAGTGAACTTTTCTCACCTCAAGCTGTTTGGGGTGATACCCTTCAGGACATCGACATCAAGCGAGCACAGGGTTTCCCCTCCTATTGCATTCAATTCAGCAGTCTGCAGACTGTTGCCTACAGTGCTTAAGTATTTTGTGACGATGGCCTTACTCTAAAAGACAAAAAGGAGTCTGTGAATAAAGTTAATATTCATAAAGCATACTAACTCACTCACTCACTCTCTCTCTCACACACACACACACACACACACACACACAGTTTTTGTTTCACATCCAATGTGCTGATGTGATGAGTACAAAGTCAAAACAACAAAAATTGTGTCACTGCCCCTATACTTTTGTAGTAATTAAAACCCTTTTAATACTTAGTTACCCCCATTTTAGGGGAGCAAAAGTAATTGGACAGTTGGCTGCTCAGCTGTTTCTTGGCCAGCTGTGTGTTTTTGCATCATTAGCTCTTGCACAAGAAAGCTAACAAAAGGTCTAGAGTTGATTCGAGGTGTGGAATTTGCATTTGGAGTCGGTTGCTGTTGTTTCTCAACACGAGGACATAATAAGTGTCAATGCTAGAAAAGCAGGCCATCATGAAGCTGAAAACTCTGAATAAATCGATCAGAGACATAGCCAAAACAGTGGGTGTATCAAAATCGACTGTTAAATACATTGATACGTGACTGAAGAATAATTTCAATTGTTGAATAGATCAAGAACAGTCCCCAAGATGTAGGTATAGATATGTGAAGGACTACCATAAAGAGAAGACTAGACCAGCATAACCTCAGAGGGCTCACCGCAAGATGCAAATCACTGGTAAGCCTCAACAACAGAATGGCCAGTTTTTTTTTGTTTTTTTAAAAAACTGTAGAGTTCTGGAAAAAGGTCTTATGGACAGATTAGATGAGTATTAACCTGCACCAAAGTGATTGAAAGAGGAAAGTGTGGAGAAAGAAAAGCACCCCGCTTCATCTGTGAAATATAGTGGAGGTAGTGTTATGGCTTGGGCATGTATGGCTGCCACTGGAACTGGCTCACTTGTCTTCCATTCATGATGTTACTGCTGACAGCAGCAGCAGGATGAATTCTGAAGTGTACAGAAACATCTGCTCAGATCCAACCAAATGCCTCAAAATTCACTAAACAGCGCTTGCCCTTGCAGCAGGAAAATGACCCCAAACATGCTGCTAAAGCAACCAAGGAGTTTTTCAGGACCAAAAGGTTCCTTACTCCCCAAGTCAATCACCCATCCTGAATCCAACTGAACACCCGTTTCACTTGATGAAGACAAGACTGAAAGTAAAATTATCTTGAAACAAACTAAACCTGGAACTAAAAATGGCTGCAGTACAGTCCTGGCAGAGCATCACCAGAGAATATATTCAGTGTCTAGTGATGTCTATGGGTCACAGACTTCAGACAGTCATTGAATGCTAAGGATTTAATAGGAAAATGAGTCAGGAGAAACAACCCTTAAAGTGAACCATCTATATCTACTGTATATCTGGCAGCAGAGTGATTGATGGGTTGAGGCTCATTTGATGACTTACAGCCATTTAGCCAACCATGTGTTCCATACTATTTGCATGAAATTTACAGCTTACTCTAGTCCCACCCCCAATTCTCACAAAGATCCATTCAAATGCAGGAGGTTATAGTATCGCTTCTAAGAGTACCTGAAAATACAATATCAAGTCTTTTGATGTTGTTGGGTCACAGGAAGGTCATCAGGAATCATGGCATGCAAAAGATATGCAACCAAATATTGGGGGGGGGGGGGTATGTGTTTTTTGATCAATTTAATGCTACCTTGGTGAATAAAAGTATACATTTCTTTAAAAAAAAAAAAAATATATATATATATATATATATAATGAGAACCATAATTCATTGAACAGTGACACATTTTTTGTTATTTAGGTTCTGTACTCTAGCACTTTGAGTTTGAAAGGATACAATTAAAATTAGACTGAAGTGCAGACTGGCTTTAATTTGAGGGTATTTTCATCCATATCAGATGAACCGTTAAGAAATTATAGAACCTTTTGTATATCGTCCCCCCATTTTTGGCCATCAAAAAATATTGGACAGTTTAACATAATGTAGAATAAAGTAATATTTTTTTATATTTAGTCGCATATCCTTTGCATATATACACACCACACACAGACGGGTGACAAATTAAAGGACAAACAGCGAGGGCTCTGTTATGCTGTGGTGGGCATTTTCCTGGCACGGTTTGGGTCCACTTGTCCCCTTAGAGGGAAGGGTCACTGCAAATCAATACTGAGTGATTCTGAGTGATCAACTTTATCCTATGAGGATACATTTCTATCCTGATGGGAGTGGTCTCTTCCAGGATGACAATGCCCCCATCCACAAGACACGAGGGGCCACTGAATGGTTTGATGAGTATGAAAATCATGTGAATCATATGCTATGGCCTTCGCAGTCACCAGATCTCAACCCAATGGAACACCTATGGGGGATTTCTCTCCACCGCCATCATCAAAACACCAAATGAGAGAATATCTTTTGGAAGAATGGTGTTCCATCCCTCCAGTAGAGTTCCAGAGACTAGAATCTATGGTACACTTGAGGTACAGTACAGTATATAAACACACAAACAACATACTATATATGCATACTGCACATCATTATTTATGCTCGTTACACAAACAAATTTCTTAAACTTTGGGTAGTTCACAATGAATGTTGAAAAGATTCAGAAATGCAGAAGTAAAAAAGATAGAATTTCTTTGTGACACAATAATGCTGGCCAGCTACCTGATCTGGTTCCCACTGGCCATCATCTGAGACCATTAAAGCAGCAAGGGTGTCGATTATGGTGACATTCCAGGTGTCAATGTCATTTATTGAGGCTACACGTGAAACTGACCCAAGCACTTGAACCTGCTCATCTGCAATGCCTGTGGGGTATGCCTAAGAAACAAGAACAACATGGAAAATACAGCACTTCAGGTCCATGGTAGTGCTTAGGAGACCATTACCAATGTGCACACTGTTACAGTATTAACCTTTGATGCAAATACAACTATGGAAAACAGGCAGGCATTACTGAATATATTATTTGAACTGGCATTATGTTTTTTCAAATTAACTTTACAACAAATGTAAACCAAGTATTGATTCTCAGCTGCATGGCATAAGTCTATTTACTCGTTCTGACATGTTGGAATATTTAAGTTGAAAGGTTTATAAAGATATAAAGATGCATATATTACACATATGCAACAATATGTGTGTTCATGTATGTGTAATTTGAGAGAAATATACATAATCTTATACAACACCATGCCTGATACCCTGGAAAGACCAAATCACCCTTATTGTCAGTGCAGATGACAATACCTGATTCAGTTTGTCCAAAATGATCCTTTGAAAATCATCATCATCCACTTTTGCACTGAGGCCAGCCAGATTGTCTTTCACTGTTGTAAGACTCAAACAAGTGTTGAACTGGGAGGCATCATATCCAAAGGGGAAGGCATCGTCGCTTATAACAACTTGAGTGATACTGCCAGCAGTGCAGTCGCTCACTTAAAAGACAATTAGTCAATAGAAGAGATTAGTGACAGACAACCTGATTTTAGAGGTCATGATTGACTAAGATATTATTGGTACAAATTATATTTTTTAGGAAACCAAGTAATTATTTTTAATGTGATAATTGTTCATAATTATTGACCAAGGATTAAACAAACCCCCAGCTGTCCATATATAATGGTATGCTGTTGTCAGTAGGTCAGCCTGCAGATACCTTAAAATACTAATTTTAAAAATCTAGAAAGGTATTTTTTAAAATACAAGTCCTCTAACAAAACTTTGACCAAGAACAAAATAACAAAGATAGTTATGGTAGTTAACTATTTTGCTGATTAAACAGACTGGATTCTACCCAGTTATTTTAGCTACTTTGTTAACTAGTGGAAAAACTGTAAACTCCAGATGCAGCTCTGCTCTCCCTGTTGGAGGTGAATGGCAGCAAGGCATTACGTGATCTGGCATTTAAGTACATTAGTGTGCTTACAATACCTTACAGATCTGGTGATGTCTATGGCCAACAATCAATAGTTGTAATGGCTTTCTTAATGGTTCAGAGATTCAAACGCGAAGGTGGGGGATCAGAACAAGTCAGCTCACAATAGTGAGGACCAATAACTGGGAGATAATTCCTGAAGGCTAAACAGCCACAAACGAAAATCAACCCACAAAAACGGGCGAACTAGAAAACTAGTGAATACCAACTAAATCTCCCAAACTCAAATAATGAACAAGAACAGGAAACTTAACAAACAAAAGAACACCCTCGGCTACATTCGCTCAGAACCGGAAGAGTGTAAAACCAAAACGAAAGTACAAAGAAAAACTGTCTCGTAGAGAACAGCAATGTACAAAATAGATGAGGAGGACCAGGAGGAAAACAATCTTATACCCGATTAAGTAGCTAATAGCAAGTCCCCCCTGAACATGAAACAAGTTTAATATCAGGAGGTCGCTAGTACCTGGCTATACCTGGCTCGAATGCAATGTCGTAAGACAAAAAAGCACCGGAGAAGCGGAAGTGAGGAACTTAAATACCCTGCACGTAGAAGCCCAGGTGAAAACAATAATGATACTGCAAACCACGAAACGAAACGAGGAAAAAATCTGATTGATTCACAATCGTGAAAACCAGAATGAGAACCACAAAAGAAAAGAAAACAACAGCCACGAACCACTACAATAGTGGAATATGGCTTATGTTCAGCTGGGTGTCTTACCGAGGTTATGCACCCAGATCCCCAAATAATAAAGGGAGGCTACATGTATCATGCACATTTAGTTTGCACCTTACTTATAGCTAGCAGTACTATTACTTTTGAAATGTTTTGCAGTTATTTCAACACAAATATGAAAATGCACTGTGATACTCAAATCAAGAATAAATTCAAGCCATCTTAGGAACGTTAATTATACGTTAAATATTTCACAGAAAATTATACTGGCATGATTTTCCAACAACTCTTACTACTAACCTGCTGCACGTTTAGATCGTAAGGACTTATTACTTTCTTTGAACAATTTCCTTAATTTTCTTTTTTCTCTTTTCCCTCTTCTCTGTGCTTTCATGAAATATTTGAGGAATTTTTTTTTGTTTCTCTGTTTGGAAAAAAGACAAATACTTGTATGCAAAGAAAAGGCAACAGTTGAAAAGGCCTAGTAATAGCAGCAACCATAATAAACATATAATTAGCTTAAACTCACCCTGGTGAATTGACGCCAGAAGTCAGTTTTCATGTACAATGGTAGAATTCCCAAGTCTTTCAGGGTTTGTACATTCCACGTTGAAGGGTGTCTGGTGAAAACATATTTTATGAGTTTTATTTATTCATATTTTTATAATTGTTGGGTTGCAAGACAAAATCTGTCTTTTGCTTGCACTAAATAAGGCACCTCATTAATACTTAAGAAGCGCTTACTTGAAAGATTAGGTTAAATATTGTAACCACTGTTTTCACCAAAGGACATATTTACTCAGCTGAATTTCTTGCTTTGTTCTATGAACTTTTACGCCATTCATCTATACATACCCATACTGGGTGTTTCCAGCCATCAAAACCTTCTGCACAGATGTGATCTGTACTTCAGAGAGGTCTTTGCAGTTCTTCAGTTTCTCCAGAATCAAAGAGTCAGAGTTCTCAATGTAGGACCCGTCCAGTGTGCAAACCATGTTGCCCAGTATTTCCACATTTGTTTTGTTGATGCTTGTTCCTCTTATATCCTAGAATAAATTGTGTTCCCAGATGAGATAATCTAATGCATTAAATATAATTGCAGTAGTTCTCTAGAATCTTAGTGAGTTTTTAAACAAATGTGAAGCATTACAGACATTGTGCAATTGGAAGTAAATCCATGTCACTCACAAGGCAGCTTTTGGCGTTGTCCAACAATGTGTCTTTTTTCTCCTTCAATGCATCAGACAGAATAGAATAGTCTGCAGCTCCAATTTCTATAAAGTATGCTTTGCAATTTGTCCGCACAGTCTTGTAACTGGGACAATAATTACAATACAAAATATTAATTTAGCATTTCTGTTGTCTGTTGTCCAGGAAACAGCCCAGTGAAAACATCAGAATTGGTTTAAAAATTTAGTAAAAGTGTTGAGGGGAAGGGTTGAATTAAGCCCATCAAGGCTCCTGAGGTTACGGCCACATTAGCTTCTCTAAGGGATATTCACAGGCTACCAGTAGCCTTCAGTGAGGTACAAACATATTCTCCAATTGGTACTATTTCTTGCTTGTAGTACAGATTCATGGTATGGGAAGCATAGCAGTAATTCTAGAGAAACACTGGCTGGGGAGGAAAACTGGCTGAATAGAAACAATGCTAAAAAATGTGTCATAAAAAGCATCCTGTTTAGGCACTCAAATGTGCAATTTCTTATGATTATTATGATAACTTTTTGCTTATCTGAAACAAATGAAAGTATTCAGGGCAATTTTTTCATTTTTTAATCATGCCCAACAGGTTTCTATAGCGCTGCAGTTCCAGATTCTGTGATTTAAAAAAATTATTTTCAGATCAGAATCATACAATCCTGTTGTCTTTTGAAGGACTAGAATGAAACGCTATGCTATACTATCGTATTATGCCATTTGTGTCATGCTGGCAAAACCGTATTTATTAAAGATGATTAATTTTGAGTAAATGTGAAGTAATATTTTGTCTTTATATTTCCATATTTGTGCATCATTTGTGACAGGGCTTGATGAGACATGAACAGCTACAGTAAGCCTTCAGTTAACTATTTATCTATACAATATGCATATTCACTGAGAAATACTGTCAAGGGGACTTACTTGTAATAGAGCAGCATATCAGGTGGATATTGCTGGAAGTCGTCTGTGTCAAAGTCTTTGATATAATTGTACATACAGATTAACTATAGAACAGAAACATTAGTTACTCCACAAGCTCATTATTGTCATACATAGCATTGTGTATTTACTCTCCATACTTACCTGGGATTCCCTTAGAACCACCTTCTTCACACCCATTCGTCTGCTGGCTTTGATGAGATTTCTGACTTTTTTCCTTGAGAATGTCTGCAACCTGGTGCATGTGAATCCTTGCAGCATAGTTGTTGAAATTCTAAAAAAGTATTTATCAGTAATCAGATGCTGCATGTTACAGCATTATTGTGAAAAGATCATTTATATTTACTCAAAATGTACTAAAGAGAACTAATAAAACATACTTATTTGAGTCACTGAAACCGGTAGCTACTGTATCAAAGAGCAGAACAGCCTGTAAAGTAAAAACAAACAAAATATGAAACATAATGACAGGTGGCAAATGTCAAACCTTCTATGAAGCCTTTACATATGTCTATGACCCAGTGAACTTTGCTTTTTGTTTAATCATGATGATACATCAATCAATATATTTTTGGAATAACTATTCCAGGAGATTACCGTGCAGGCTTGTGGTACAAAAATGTGCTTGAATGGAACATTTTTCCTGTCTGGAACATTTGCTTACAATGCAGTCAATTTTGAAAGATTTGGCCCCCAAATTTAGAGCAAAGAACACAAAGCCCAGCTCAGTCAAAGAGGACTAAATACTAGGTATTAACTGGAGATAACTCTCAAACTAATTGCCTGCATCATAATATAACTTTTTTATACTACATAGGCCAAAGAGCAAGCTAGTTAGCTAAGGCCCTTTGCGCCAGATCTGAGAATTCTATTTGACTAACAGGAAAAAGCCACTCTCCCTGTATTAGTAGCTAGCTAATAAATAACAAAACAAAAATCAAAAACCTTTACTATTGCAACACATATTAGATAAGCTAGTCTCATAGTCAGATACACCAATATTATATAGCTGCAGTACCAAGTACATAGTAAAAAAGTTAATCTCTGCTGTTTCTTATCCCACCACAAATTAGTTAACAAGGCTCACACAGACCCATGTGTAGCTGAACAGGCGGCTCGCTCACTAACGATGTAATCCTGGCCAACCAAAACCCTCCCATCCCTGGGCAACACTAGAGTCAACTGTGCATCACCCTGTAGGGCTGCCAGCCACAGTCGGCACTGATTCAATACCTGAGTGTGGAGCCCATTCATGCATTAGAACAGTGCCTTAACAGGATGAGTCACTCAGCAGCTCTCAGAGACAATATAATTCAATAAATCTTTAAGTAGTAGGTAGGATCTTGGCCGCCCAAGTAATTAAAAAATTATAAAACTGCATACTAATAAAGCCATCCAAGTTGATAGTGGTCAGAATAAATGCTGAATGCCACCCCACAATACACAATACCCTTTACCAAATGATACAATACCTGTTCATATTTCCATTTTTTCTTGTTAATTTTCTCAAATGATTCAGGGGGAAACTCAAGCAGTGTCCGTGGAATTTCTGTGGCCATAGTATTAGGGACATTATCCAGTAGAATTTCTGGATTGCTGTTGACACTGATAATCTTAAAGAAAATAGAGACAAAAAAGAATCCAAATTCAGTCATTCTCCAAAAGCACGTGACATTTTGGAGTTAAACACAATTTGGAGGTATTTGTCAATTATGTTACTTGTACACTGCAAAACAAACAAAAATATTTTATAAAAAAATATAATATATTATAGGGGTGTGACAAAATATTGTGACAATATTTTGCGATACGAAAACGTGATGATATGCATCGTGGAGCTTAAAAATGTATCGCGAAACAAGCATGACTACCGGTAATTCACAAATTCACATAACCACATATTTTTATGTTCTATCATACCCTTTGTGCACAAGAGGGCGCCATCAACAATTTATGTTAGTAAAGTTATTTTGATGCACAACACGCATGCACAATTAAACAGTTGTGGAAATTACGAATCACTTTACTGATTCGAATCGTTCAGTTCAGTTCAGTACAAAGATTCTCGTCACTGACTATGTGATTCGTTCACTGGGGTCAGTTGCGCATGCGCACGAATATTCCAACAGCATGCATGATCAGTTCACTATCGCTACTCGTAGTTCAGTATATCATTCGTAGGTATTGTGCAAAATGATTCCAGTCAAAAGGACTGCAAGTAAAAAATATAAACTTTTTCTATAAACCTCATATGAACTTTTTGTATTTTTTCCTTGTAGTTATATAGTTTTATGGATTCGGCTACCATATGGCCGCTCCAGGTGAGCGTTTTAAATATGGATTAGAAGCTACGGAAATATATGACAATTTGTGTGTTCTCAAGTTCTGACCATTTTGTGGTAAGTAACCGATTGTAAAACATTGCGTTTTCACTTTAAGGTTACCAGCTTCCTTACAACACCCTTTGTAATGTACTTTCTAAAATACTCTAGTTAATTTAAAATTCTATTAAAGGTGGAAGATGACCTGATGCACGTGGTACGATATAGATACACTTACCTGACTGACATAGGTCTGTTGTATGATTTGTGGGGCAGCCAGCATGTTTTTAATGAAGCTTGGATTTTTAGATGTTCGTAAAATTTCAGTGGCGTCAATATTTCTGATTATATTGGATGGAACACCCATCACTAGTGTTCCAAGTTGCTCCAGTTGTGAACCGCTGGCTATCTGTTGCCAAAAAAACAAAACAAATTTAAGGGAGGTATGAGAATACAGTCATTTTAAAAAATGAATCTGGCTATAGGTCTAGTGCAAAAATTATTTCACAGGTGTGACTGAATATCAAAACAGATTTGTTCATCTTTTTAAAAACGGAACACCGTAATTATGCCAGAATATGTACACTGCAAAGTACGTACACTTAAACCAATATCCATTTCAGTCCATGACACATTCTAATATTCAAATAACTATATCAGAGCAACTACAAGAGGGAATAATAATTGAATATTCTATTTACACCACTGCCAATATTGGAAATTAATTAATCATTGTTGAGGTTCACAGTTTAAAAAAAAAATAGGACATGATTCAATGCTGCATCCATTATTATGTAGCATAATAATTACCACAAAGTTGGCTTTAAGCAACATTTTCACGATTGCTATTGACTGTCCCTGGTTCCAGCCAATCACAGTACTCATTATTAGAAGAGACGATAGAATTTCAGATGGTAGAGCAGCTGCAATTTGTCCAGGTGTGAGTCCAATACTCTCTTTTCCAAGAGCTGCAATTGTATCCGAGTTGATGGTTTGAAAATTTCCAGCCAGAGCTGCAGATACCTGAAAGAGGGTTCATTAGGAATTGGTGTCTTCATTTAATTTTTGTATATGTAAATGTGTTCACTTTCTTCAGTACATGCTTTGACTTGTTGTGGAGAGCTTTATTAACTTTAGGCTACTTTTGAAGGATTACTTTATTGAGTGCTTTCACTTATTTTTTTCCAAAGTGAGCAAGATGCTCACCTCTGGGTCAAGTTCACTGCAGGACTGGGTTAGGTTGTGGAGAATGATCTTGCTCTCATCAGCATTTAATTGTGAATATGCTGAGCCTGGGGCACCACATCGGAAATGCATTGGAAGTCTGGAGAGTGTAGACATTTTGAAAACATTTATAGGGCAAGTTTCCTTCATTTTTATTAATGTCTTAGTAGCGAACAGAGTAGCACTTTAGAAGTAGTGGTGGTAAATAAATATAATCTTTTGTGTCTCAATTTAAGGTTTTCAGAGATGGTTCGTGGACGACACTCACAACAAGGGGCTAAAGTTGCTATCTTCCAAGTAAATGAGCTCAGTGTAATAGGATGAGACATTTCCTGGAATGCTGGAATGATTGAAGAGCTTTAAATTGTCAAGGTTTGTAGAGAAGACTTGAAGCTGTAATGGAATACACATAGGGAACATGAAAATATAGGCTACACACATTCATTGTATCATAAATGATGAAAAAACACTGGGAAGTACAAGATTAATATGTATTATTTCCATTTAACATGCTAACTGGTAAATAATAGTCAAATAAATGTAGACATTGTCAATGCTGTATACTGTAGGAGAGGTTTCTATAAATACAGATACAATTAATCCCGCTATGGTCAATTTAATATTTCCAGCTAGCTAGCAGGTAATAGTTTAGTGTAATAATATCCACTAGTGTATGAACATCCACTTATATTGGTATAACAAAACAATTTATTGTGTTTGCTCTTTCAAATGAGAACATTTTGGTGTCTCATCAGTGATTGCTGGATGTGTGTATCCATATTGTTAGTAATATCACGCATACCTGTGCCATAGTACCAAATGTGTTCAGATCATCCAGAGTAATGTATGTTATGAACCCTCTGATGTAATTGACAAACCAAGCTTTAGAGTTCAATTGTGGAAGAGTAGCATCGTAACACTTGGGCTTTGTTCCTAAATGATTAAAAACATGAATGTACACGATGAGCAATGTAAATAATGCATGCAATGAAAATAATGACACAAATATAAGCAGAATCTATTAAATACCATTCATTTACATTATGTTGCCACAATCTTCAAAACTCCCTCAATGATTTTGTCAGTATACTTGATCTTACTCTCATATGGTACTTTTTGGTGGTGAACAGATCAACATCAGGTAAAAAATCTGGTAAAGTGATCTATAGATCAAAGGTTGTTTCCAGCAAGGAAATTGTGGTGATGGAATGCTTCTGTGTGGCACTGACCATAAGGCAGCTGACTCTCAGCCAATATACAAATCCCCCATGAGGCCCAGAATTTGATTCTCTGCTACGGCGCTTTCTGCACTGTGATTGAATCTATCTGTAACCCTCTGCGCTTTCCCCCTGTCTGAATGAAGTGGGGAAAAATACAAAAGAAGGGTCGACTGCCCACTATCCTTTTAAAAAGTGTGGTATTCATGTGTTCCATGAAATCAGTAAGGTATTAATTCAAAAGCTGAGCTTCTCCGTTTTTCTCTGTGGTTGTAGAAACGTGGTCAGGCTAGTAAGAAAAGACCTTGTACAAAGTGGGCTGCCCTTGTATCTCACAGCTAGGTGAACTGTTTCAGTGAAAACAGGGTACATCATTAAGGTCTTCTCAGATAACTTGCTTTGCTGTAACTACACTCACCATAAAACTGTAAAAGTTGCATTTTTTAAATTTAGATTTTATGTTCAATATGTTTGTTTATGCAATTTCTTTAAAGGTGCATTATACATGATTTTTACCTTGAAAGTATTATAAAATAACAATGCCAGTCATATCTATGATGCACTAGCAATCTCTGTCCTTTCTGACATATCTGTGCTCCTTGGCCTCTATTTATTATTCTAAGATGTGTGGCAGCTGCTCCCGGCTGGGGGAAGGGGCTCGGAGAGAATTGCTGCGCACAGAACGGCCCTGGGCGAGATTGAATCACGGTCAGGAGCAAGAAGATTCACGCATGAAGAGGACATGGTGCCTCCTTCCTACTACCGGCTGACAGGGTTGAGTAGCGGTGATTCTCTAACGGTTGCTACACGGGGGGACTAGAATAAGAATTGGGTTCCAAGCTGCAAAAGACAGGAAATTGAAATGCACTACCAAGCCAAAGCCCTCTACACTATCAGGGATTTCCAGAATTGTTTTTAAACTTTTTTTTTTTTTTTTACATCTGACTGCTATACAGTTCTGTAGCTATGTTGGTCTACTGTATTTCAAACAACATGTACTCATCACTGGGCAAATTGGTTTGAATGTTCAATTAACATCATGCGGCTAACAAATTTATGCCCCAATGTTAAGTCAATGGCCAACTAATTTCTGGGATCATAGAATTATAAAGGTTTATTTAAAAACAACAGAATACCATGATAACTGCTGGGAGACTGCCAGCAGCATCCTACGCTAATTTGAATGTAATGCTAGTGAAGTACATTTACTTTGACTAACATTAATCATTGCAAGATTGAGTTATGTAAGTATGAAGTTACTTGGCTAATATTAATGTTACTGCAGTTTTACTGAGTTTTCTGCAACAAAGTCACAAAACCTAATATGCTTATTGATTAATTACTACATGAATATATTACATTAGCTAAATAGATAACATTAGCTAGATTGGCTAACTTGCGACTTTTTGTAACATTATAGCTTGGTGATGTGATAAGTTCTAACGTTGCGTTAAATTACCTGCAATGCAAACAGTACCTTTATACTTCGTTTTTTCCCCAGTCAATCTGGGAGGGTGACAATTTGGCCCATGCATAGATTTCTAGCAGATAGTTTGTCATTTTTACAGGGCCAATGGTGCAGCCTTGATCAAATGCAGCATCATATATGCTGTTTGTCAACTTGAGTATAGTGGTGGTGAAGAAAAAGGACTCAAACTCTCAAAATAACTTACCAGTGCTGAGATAGGTCTTAATGGTGTCGTACACATCTTCCTGTGTAAAATCAACTTTGTTATAGTTGTAATTGTCTCCAACAGCAAAAATGCTATAAAAAAAAACATGAATCATAATAACATAAAAACATATTACATATTAACATCGGTTTGCATTAATATTTGACACTGAATATTACATTTTCCTGAAGGGTAGACATTTGGCATTCTGTGTTTCAGTGGAGCTGATGAGATCCTTGGTGAGGAATGTCAGGTAGAGCTTCAGCCTCTTCTGAAACCAAAGATCAACCTCTTTTTCATTGTCACTGCTCAGGGCTAAAGGCCAGACACAAGGCAAGATTGATCTTCTCACGTCTTCAGGAATATCCTCCTGCTGAAAAGAGAAAAAATTAAGAATAACCAGTTGATAAAATTTTGGATAGCACCATTGACAACATTCAGTATTACAGAGTGCTCTGCAAAGCTCAAACAAGTTGTGACAGAAAATAAACACCAAATTGAAATAAAAACTAAAGTACAAAAAGAGCTATGCTTCATTAATTACTGATTAAGAAACTGACTACAATATAAATAAAAACAAAGATAAATAGCAATGAAACCATGATGGTGTGATACAATAAAATTTAAACAAGTTAAATTTAAAACGTACATTGCAAATATTATTTCATGAAAATAAATGATGTGAATAATCCATATAGATGAGCCTTTGAGAATAATGTGTTATAAAAGCAAGCTGTTTTTAGCAGTATATTTGGATATTATTATTCCATATTCTATATGCCATCAGTTGGTGATTTGATTTTAAAACTGAATGCTCAGCACTTACAGTTTCCAAGAAGTCAGGAGTGCTGTCATAGTTATTAAAAATAGTGCAGAGCACTTTGTTGTTGTCAATAACTTTGGGTCGCATGAAAAAATCCCTGAGGTCAGAGGGCGGGATGGAATTGATCAACTGCAAGACAACACACGGCATGGGTGAAAAAGAGGAATCAAACCAAACAACTGTCAATCCAAAGTTCATAGAAACTTCAGTGTCTACTGTTAAATGGTCTGTGTGCTTTCAGTTTACCTCTGATCTTTGACTTTGTGGCATTAGTGAGAAGAAAGTAGTTAAATTTGGGAACTGAAAGCTGAGGAAGGACCTTTCCAAGAACAAATAGAAGCTGCCGTTTGTATAACACCGTAGTGGAGCAGGTTCTGGTAAGAAACAAGATAAAAAGAAAAGTTATTCCTTTTTTAAACATTTTTTAACTGTTACTTTTTAATCTGTATTTCCAAATTTAGATGGACCCATTTCTGCAACATTCATCGTGTTTTGATTCCAAAATACACTCATTATTTTTCTTTATCAGTTCATCATCTCAGCTGTGAAACTGACCAGTTGTCTACATCTTAAATTGACTAGAATTACAATAGCCTGGTTAGCAGGACCTATTAAAGAGGTAAAGCGGCGATTTAAATGCACCTTGTCCTATCACAGCTGCATTAATCATTGCTTTAACCCCTGGACATAGTTGGTTGGGACTCAAACCTGTGCCTACAGGCCACATCTATATTGTCATAAGTGCATTTAGCAAATGAGCCACTTCGAATTCAGGACCTAGGGAAAAAGGAGTGGAATCTATGGCAAGTAACCTAGTGAGCACTGTGGGTCAGTACCTTTGAGAGAAGTGAGTATGTGTGTGTAGACTTCACTCTGTGTGTCACTGTGCAGGGTAGAGTGAATTGAATCCAGCAGCTTTACTCTAAAATCAGAAGAAAAAAATGTATTAAAACATACTCCATATATACTCCAAGATAAATTAATTGTCTTGAATCTGATATCAATGTAACTTGCATGGCTAGTGAAATAATGATGTAAGATTCTGATGTAAGCATTCTTAAAGACAAGCTGAAGTTCAGCCAATTCTAGATAGCCACACAAACATGTCTAAAAATGTATAAAATTGTAATACTTGTGTATTTTCAAGTTTTCCCCCCTTCATTTCCTGAAAAACGGTGTCACTTTTAAATTTGCGTCAAGTTCTAGGGGGCGTGCATCGAAATTGGAACCAATAATGCCGATCAAATATGTCCGTTTCCCTCCAATCAATGTACCGCAGCGCATATTCTTAGTGTTCGTATTTGACATCAATCAAGTATTTGACTGGCTGCCCTCTTAATTTGGACCAGTTTGCCATTTTGGAATCACTGCAGCATCTTAGACACTTGGCTCTGTGCACCCCTACCTAAAAAGGTTCTTCAAGCTCTAGGGATACAACAGTAACAATATAATGGATAGCATGTGCAGTATTTGGTAGATCTAATCTCTTAGATTTAATGGACATATTTGTAAACATGCAAAGTTGAACTTACGCGTGCTGGCTTGTGACGCATTGCCTTTCTTTTACAATGTTAAAGAAGGGTGCCACAAGATTCAATGACAAATTTGGCAACAAGGGGCTGAGTCTGTTCTGGAGCCACACAAGGATCTCAGCATCACTGACAGATGACTCTGAAAGGCTCCCCTTGTCAAATATCTGCTGGATCATTGCTGAACGAACTGACGATGGGAACAAATTTTCATGAGCCTGAAAGAGAGGGACAGTGGAAATTGATTGAAGCGCAGATAAATTTACAGTTTCTTTATTCCCACTATGCTGCCTGCTACAGTATATCCAGGTGGATCTGACATAGTCTATGTTGTAGAGGTCATCAGTGAGGCTCTCTGGATATGAAATACATAACCTTTCTACTCTGAGCAGGCCTACTGAGTCTACAACCCTCACCCAAGCAATACTAAGCTGTTGTATCGGCATACTGGTATTGTGTAGTCACTGGTGGTGGACCAGGGGGTGGTGGGGGTGTGGCCGCACCAGAGCCCGCATGGGCCGTTTACACTGATAAACGGTTTATAGAATCTACATGTAGTATTGTTAGAATTTTTTGAGGTAATTATTGTCATTATTTGATAGATACGTAAATGCTAATGAGTATCACCTGTGGTAAACTATCAAGCACTCGACTATACTGTATACCGTACATTTCAAACCCCATGGCGAATTACAAATTGGCAAATATAATCATTGAATGAACATTGAAATATAAAGTTTTGTGTTTAGGTGAGCAGTATTATTCAGCACAGTTACAACAAGCAGATTTATGAAGAGTGAATCAAAGCTATAAATGAAAATGGGGTAAAATATTGGCTGTCGTCATCAAGAACGGCCAAAATCGAAAGGTTAATCTGGACAGGAGTGTGTGTGCAGTCAGTCGGTCAAAAATTCCTCATAAACATAAAAGTTATGCTTAGGAGTGAAAGGAATTGTGTGTTAATGAACAAGAAGTCTTCAAACTTTTTAAATTTTGGCTGCAACAAGAAGAGAGTCAGTGAGAGCAGAAGGTAAGAGCTTAATTAGAATGTAGTTTAGACAGCATTGAACAGACTGATTTGGATGGCAGGTATGCCATCCATCAAGTTATGGCTTGGCGGGACATGACCAATACATATACTACATACTAGGCGTGGGAGATATAACCGTTACTAGGCGTGGCAGATAGAAATCCGGGCCATGATATGGATTTGTCCATATCGTTTCTACCGGTAGAGCATTAGGCTACTTCACATCTATAAATGTAAGCTACCACATAATGCACCAGGCATGTAACTTGCATCTCCAATCAAATATAACCTCCATGGGTTTATTGAAACTTGAAGTCAATGATAAAACAGCCTAGGTATTACTATTTCTATTTCCTGTCCGTTGCTTCCCCAAACACAGGCGAGCAATGAACAAGGTGAAATGTGCATTACAAACGTGAATTACCTGCAACGTCACCATTGGACGTACAATATTAGCAATAATGCATTTTAATCAGCATTCCTAACTGATAGGTACATTTCTACATTAGCCTACATTTTAATTTACACAAAGGTTCAACAGTGGCTCACTAGACATTTTTTAAATTTCTGAATAGGAGTAAAGGGCTCGTACAAACAAAATGTAGCAGAAGTATATGTATAAAGGCCGTGACACACCGGGGACGTAACGAATAAGCGAGGCGAAAATGCGAAAAATTCGTAGGCGAATATTTCGCGTAAAAACCTGACACACCTGCAACGATGCGAAAAAACGAAAAGCTCGCGTTCTTTTCGCGTTTGAAAATCCGTGCGAATAAAAATGGATTACTCTTCGTCGAGCGATGACGACATGGTATTTTTTTTTCCTCTACCAGAACGTTAAAAACAGAGCATGCTTAAATTACATTGGCAAAATATTGAACCGGGCTTATGTGTCCGTTTTTACTTATGTAAAGTTTGTTTTGTCTACAACATGCTCTCATTCTCTTCCCTCCTTTTACGGACATACGTGTTCCACCGCCTCTTGATCTCTTCCACTAATATAAAGGGTTAACCACAACATAACAATGCATTACGTAATTTCAGCAAACATCTTTGAAATATTTGTCGTAGTCTATACAGTGTCGCACGCAACTCATGAAGTCTGAAGAGTTCTCTCCAAAACGATCGCTACAGGCAGACCTCGTCTGTTTTCCTCGTTATTTATATAACTTGGCTATCAGTAATCAGGAAATCCACACAGGAGTCGGAATAAGATTTTTGGGGAACTTTATAGACTTTATTTTCCACGCACACAGACAACAGTGTGACAGCAAAAACATTTAATATAGGCTACTCTACCCTGCCCTTCTCCTCCTCCCCCTTTCTCTCCCTCCACCACAGTGGCTGCCCCTGGCCAGACCCTGTAGCTAGCCTACGTGTCATCTTTCTCCATCTGTTAGCCCATAGCCCACAATTACTACGGCAAATATCCACGAAACAATATCACATATAGCGGTTCGCTAGCTTTCACCCTTTGTTTTCACCAAGGCAAACAACCCAGCCGGTGACAGCGTAGCCTACATGAACTCGCCTAAAGTAAAAAAATAAATAGGTCTACGTATCGTGTAGCTATGTGTGTAATCGCCACTGGCTTGTTATCTTCTTTACATGAACTGCTATCAACGTTAACGTTAGACCTAAAGGTTAGCTAACGTTAGCTGGCTAAAATAGCAGGAGACGACTTTTAAGCCAATGCTAATAACCTATGGGAGCTGATCAGATAGCAAGTTGTGCGTATTGCAACCATTTAGCTATAAACCCACCATCTTCATAGCCTATTTGCTCGGCTATGGTTTTCCACAAATTGTCCTTCAAATCGTTGTCGTTGTAACTATTATGTCTCTTATCAAAGAGGACGCTATACTGTGACTCATATAAAATCAGTTGGACCGGCATATTGGATGTTGGCGTTTGTTGTGGCAGTGCGGTGACGTCAGTCATGGAAACTTGTTATGATTGGATAGATAAATAGTTTCGCAAACGAAAACTCGCAAAAAAACGAACTTGCTGCAAATAAATTAAATGCCGCTTTTTCGCAAAGGACATTTTGCGGTTCATGTGCAAGATTTTATGAACAATACAGGAGTTCGTTTTTATTTTTCAACGTGCGATTTATTCGTGCGAGTAAATCGCGGCCAGTGTGTCACGGCCTTAAGTCCGTGGTTTGTTTCCTTGGTGGGTGGAGCCGCACACTCCACTTACTGCCATGTTCTGTATTCAAACTTAGAAGTCCGCTGCTTGCTATTAGCCTAGTTGACCATATCAACCAATTGCGGCAAGGAAAAGCCTTCCTTTGAAACGCATGTGGGGTTGTATGTTCATTTACTCTGTAGAATTTCTATTATTTGCATTATTAATTCAAAAAGAACGTGTTGGAAGTGCGGATACAGAAATATTTCAATAAATGATATATTCTTATTAATTGATATTCCTATATATAATTTTCCTTTTAGTTTGTGTCAGATCTACACAAGCTCTACACTATTTCAAAATTGAAAAATAAATGAATAATAATGTACATAAATGGTTGGCTTTGGGAATTTCTTTCTGTCCACCTTCTATTTTATCATTGGTCAAACTTTGTAATTTCTGATTCAAAATTAATTTAAAATAGGGATCATTCATATTAGTTTGTCCTGCGTATGAAATTCTCACTCTGAGATCACTGTTTTCAGTCACCGTGAAAACCAGATGAGTGAAATCTTTGATGATACAAATTGGCCTAAAAAAAACATGCAGCTCATTTGTTGCACCTAGAGTACGCTCATCTGTACTCACAGATTAGCTACATTACAGTTTCAGAAAATAGTGAAGTGAGTGTACAGTAGTGTTCTGGCCTGTTGTATGTATGCCTAGATTATCTTTGAAAATCCAATTTTAGATCCAAGTGCAACTCAAGATGATTTAATTCTATGCCTGCAATTCCCTTGGAGGTGTATACATTGAGAGCTGTAGAATTTGTTGTATAAAAATCCATAACAATAGTTATCAGTATTATCTTACCTGAACAGCTGGAGAAAATATATCAAAGAAAGCTGCTAGATCGATAGCCTTTACATGGCCCATTAGTTCATTGACATCTCCAGGGTTGTTCAATTGTCCAGGAGTAGAAGCGACCTCTGATAATTGATTCACGGTCAAACGAGACAAAGCATCCATCTAAAGAGCAAATAAAATAAAACAAAACAATGGATTACAATCTATTCTACACCATACAGAGGGGAACTACAGTGAGCACCATAATTCATTGGACAGTGACACATTTTTTGTTATTTTGGTTCTGTACTCTAGCACTTTGAGTTTGAAAGAATACAATGACAATGAGGTTGAAGTGCAGACTGTCAGCTTTAATATGAGTTTAATTTGGGTATTTTCATATATATCGGATGAACCATTTAGAAATTATTTAACCTTTTGTACATAGTCCCCCCACTTATTTTTCTATAGAGTTCAATAGGAAAATTTGTCAGGAGAAACCACCCTTAAAGTGATACATCCATATCTACTGCATATCTGGCAGCAGAGTGATGGTTTGAGGCTGGTTTGATATCTCAGACCCTTGATGACTTACAGCCATTTCACCAACCATGTATTCCATACTGTTCCAGCATAATTTACAGCTAAATCTAGTCCCACCCCACAAATTCCCATAGAGATCCATTCAAATGCAGAGTATCGCTTGTAAGAGTACCAAAAAATTAAATATCAATTGTCTTTTGATATTGTTCGTCACAGACATCATGCAAAGGATAAGCGACCAAATATTAAAAATGATTACTTTATTCTACATTATGTTAAACTGTCCAATATTTTTTTATGCCCAAAAATGTGGAGGACTATGTACAAAAGGTTCTATAATTCCTAAACGGTTCATTCGATCTGATATAATTCGATAATAAAACCCTGTGCCAGAGTACAGAACCAAAATAACAAAAAATGTGTCACTGCCAAATGAATTATGGTGCTCACTGTATTTGCTTTTAATATTATTACATTTCATATTAATTACAGTATTTATACATTTTGGCATATTTGTAAAATTATATAAAAATGTTTGTTTTGTTTGCTGTTTCAAGGCTCTACAACACATTTGTGTGTGAATCATCAAAAAACAAAATTGTACCGGAGAAAAGTCCATATACAGTCTTCGGAAATCCATGATTGATGCAAAGTCAAGGAAACTTCCAATGTTTTTTTCCAGCCAATCTGCACTCCCATGTGTACTTGAAATACAACCAGGATCTGGTAGAATGTGAAAATGTATACATGTCACATATAAAATTGAACCAAGCATTAAGTCATTCAATTGTTCAAATTTATTGAAGTATAGAGTATATATTATGTTGTTGAAAGTAATATGTATATCACTTCAATTTTTAAATAAACAAATACGTCAAATTGAATAAAGCAAATACCTGATGTATCATTTTGGGATAGGAAAATGTCAATGAAATGAGTATAAACCAAAATCCTTTGGAAACTGTCCATTTGTGCATAATGTTGCCCGAGAATCTTCACTCTAGAAAGTAAAAAGTGAGACCATGAGAAAGATAATGATGAGAACTTGCCATTTAGTCATCCCGCCACTTAAAATCCACAGTGAATTGTGTGTAAAGTGGGAGCTACAATGGATAAATTGCACAATGCTAGCTTCAATTCAGGCAGTGATAATTCACAGTAATAAAGCATACAGCATCCAGCTGATATAGCTCAATCATTAAGGAATATTGAGAAAATTAAAGATTAGTATAAAAACACTATATATATTATACACCATACATACACAGCTTGGTAGGTCTGGCAGCTGAAATTATTGGTGCTGAGACAGGACAGGAACTCTCTTGAAACAGATGGTAAAAATGGCTTGAGTTTCATCTGAAACCACTTGTTGATGAAATCAATGTCTCGCAATTCTGCTGCGCTGAAGCGGTCGATTCTGATTTCACCAATCACTTCTAAGACACGGGATGTGGATGGCTTGCTGGAACTGGCCATCTATAAATATAATTATGAAGGTTTTTTAAAGTTCAGTGACAGCATGATAACTGTGAACAAACACACAAACATTCACATTCTGTTACCAGAGAGAATAGGTCAAGGGCTTCATCCAGTATTCCAGACACTTTTGTGAGAAACAGCTTCCAGGTCTCTTTTGAACTGGTAACATTGCTGTTCAGTTTGCATTGCAGTAGTGTCACCAGATTCTGTGCTGTTAAATCTATGGGCTGGAAAACATCAAAGATAGTGACAGTTAAACTGTAAGAAACGCAAATGCTACTACATAACACATTTTACTCAAGTATACACAATTTAAAATAAAAGATCATTTTGAATTTATTTGACTGTCTAAGTCATGACCAGGAGATGCAACCAGCAAAAGCCTTACCTCTAAGTATAATGATGCACCTTTTACCATGTAATTGCTAAATGTGTCAAAGTGACCTGCACAGCAATGCATAATTGGCCATAACCTTGGTTTCAATCATACCTTACCTTGAAGTGCAGACTGTCAGCTTTAATTTGAGGGCATGTTCATCCATATCGGATGAACCGTTTAGATATTATAGAACCTTTTGTACATAGTCCCCCCCATTTTCGGGCATCAAAAAATATTGGACAGTTTAACATAATGTAGAATAAAGTAATCATTTTTAATATTTGGTCACGTATCCTTTGCATGCTATGACTTCCTGATGTCTGTGACCACAACAATATCAAAAGACTCTTGATATCTTATTTTCTGGTACTCCTACAAACAATACTATAACCTCTCTGCATTTGAATGGATCGCTAAGGGAATTGGGGGGTGGGACTAGATTTAGCTGTAAATTATGCTGGAACAGTATGGAATACATGGTTGGCGAAATGGCCGTAAGTCATCAAGGGTCTGAGGTATAAAACAAGCCTCAAATCATCACTCTGCTGCCAGATATGCAGTGGATATGGATGGATCACTTTAAGGGTTGTCTCTTTATTCAACATCAGGAAGTCATGGCATGCAAAGGATATGAGACCAAATATTAAAAATGATTACTTTATGACTACATTATGTTAAACTTAAATGGTTCATCCGATATGGATGAAAATACCTCAAATTATAGCTGACAGTCTGCACTTCAACCTCATTGTCATTGTATCCTTTCAAACTGAAAGTGCTAGAGTACAGAACCAAAATAACAAAAAATTTATCACTGTCCAATGAATTATGGTGCTCACTGTATGTAGCTCTCAGTATTTTATTGCAAACTAAAGAAAAACATTTATTTTTGCATTTTTTGCAAGTTTCTGTGATTCTCACACCTGGAATTATAAAGCCTTAAATAGAACACCCCCTAAATAGGTGAAAATTGACCAAATTTGGCATCAGCACAACAAAGTTAAAAGTAATCATACCGAAATGCAGGCATACTGCTCAATGCTGAAACTACAGAGCACTTCTGTTATTGATCCATCCCCAATATTGCGCTGCAGGACAGAGCTGTGAATACATTAAGAAATTAAATTATATTAAAAAAATAAAACATTTGGCTCTGGACCTAATAATATCCAATGAATTAATTTAATTCAGTATAATAATCACATTAATTCCCAAATCCTTCATGTATTTGTTTTACTGTTCGATGGGCTGGGCCTTTACTCACCTGTTCACTCCAGCACAGATTACAGTTTCTATAAATGAAATTGTAATTGTAATTGATTAAATTGTCATAAACTCAAAAAATACATGTACATATTAATTATATAATGCAGACAGATTAGTAAGTGTGACACTTACCATTCACTGGTGTGATGTCACACTAAAAGGAAGGGAAATTAAGTCAGATAAATAAAAAATAAATTGAAATTTTTTTTTTTTTTTTTTTTTTTTCATGAGAGGACAACTACACATTTGCAAGTGCTATTTAAAGCTTAATGCATGGTGACTTTTACACTGACCTTCCTGCACTGATAAAATATGGGGCTCTATCTTACACCCGGTGCTAAGCGGGTGGTAACCCAAACCAAGTGTCTTTGCTTGTTTCAGACCGACTCAATTGTAATTTTACCGTCCAGTGCTCACGTTGTTTAAATAGCAAGTGAACTAGGCGGGTTGGTCTTAAGGTGAGGTGTGGCCAGAATCATTTTTGGCATATTGCTATCTTGAGGCAGCAGAAAGCGCTTGCGCTAAAACCACCAAAAACCTGGTCTTAAGATTTAGTGTCATCATTAAGGCAAAAGAACACTATTTATGCTATTAATCAATATTAGACTGCACGTAATGTGAACTTCGGATGAGGCTTGAACTTCGCCAGATGAAATTCATTGCCTGTGATCTGTCTGCTGTGAGAACAGCCTTATGGAATTGATGTTTGACAATGCTTCATTATATAATCAAACTGAATTTGTAAAACAAGCAGGCTAATGTGGCGAGGGAAGCCATGTTCTGGTAGCTTATGCTCAGCTGTTGTAGGTGTTATAACGAAATGAAACCACATATACTTTGTAAAATAACTGCACTAGTGTAAGCTAATGGAATTCTTTTTCCCTTGTTTTCAAGGTAGAAAAACGCCAAAAATAATCCTGGCCACACCTCATCTTAAGACCAACCCGCCCAGTTCACTTCCTATGGGCCACCAATTCAGGGGCCTTGAAACACAATTTAAAATGTTTTTTTTAAAGTAATATGGCCATTATGAGAAAGAAACACAATCTCTTCAAAGTCTGTTTGCTCATTTATAATTCTGTTGGCAGTGGCCTCGCTAGGCTACTTTTGTCTCAAAAAACTTTGACTTTAATCTTGAAATTTCACATGGAAATGTTTACCTCTACACCGAAGACCATTGTCAGGCAATCTAGAGAGAAAAAAATAAAGCCATTAAATGTTGCATCTTGGGCATAACATGCAATAAATCAGTTAGAGTGTTAAACAAAAATCTAAAATAACTATTTATGCTTGTACATCTTATTATACCAGGGTAGTAATAGAAGTAAAATTCTAGAAACCTAAAGAAATCCAAAACCCATAATTCACCTATATGGTACCTGGCCTTGAAGAAATAACAAGGAATTTTTGCCAAAAAAGAAATTTCCCAATTAGTAATTGTTTAGTGTCAGTGACCTATTCTGTAGTTAATGAATGACTTGCAGTGACAGTTAAGAGCCATCTAGCCCATGCTTATTAGCTAGCTATTTGTGATAGAATGTATTCAAGCCAGAGAGTTGTGATGTCATTACAAGAAGTCAATTCCAAGTTCATTCCTGCAGATGTATGGCTGCACACATGTGCCAAGGTCAGTGAGCGCGATTCCTATCAAATTTGTTCATAGATTCTCATTTTTGCCTGATTAGTCACCTTCAATTAACATATAATATTCCAGGTGGTAATGCTGAGATTATGCTGTCCAAAAGTGGTGGTGGGATTACCAAAAGGGTTATGTTGCAATAAAAAGCTTACTCTGTGAAGCAATCCCAAATTGAGCTTTACTGTTGGATGTGATGCTTAACACTAGTTCAAGGGGCACCGATGGCAATGCCTGGTTGAGCCGGTTGAAACTGATGGAGGAAAAACAATTTATTATGAGAATCAAATTAGGCTTATCATGAATTAAATGTTTCGAATAAATAAAACACAAATTTAAACTTACATTTCTTTGTAGGAATCACAACTGATATTTGCCTGAAATAACAAAAATAAACAGTTGACCAAAATAATCCAGTTTCAGTACTGTTTCAGCCATATAGTCAAGATGTAATAATCAATGACTATGTTTACTAATACACTAATATTCCAATGTTAAAACAAGTAGTTAAGCATTCTTACTCTGACATAAACAAGATAGTGAGTGAATTATGATTGATGATTCTTTGCAAACAATAATATAAAGATGTGGACTGTTTTCTGGGGGGGGAGTAATATTCAAATAAAGAGTTTACTGACTCAACATTCCATATAAAAGAGTAATATCCTGCAGATCTTATACTGCTCACTAATTACTGGGATACTGGCCTATTCGGGTTATAGTGGTTGCTGTTTACATTACTCTTGTGTTGACGCATGTCATAGTCTGAATACTTCAATATCCAAGAATACATGCATGCAAATGTAATCACAGAAATGGCAACTACTTTTCGCATGAAACACATTACTGTCGTGGGTTGTGGCTTTCTCCCTCATTTGTTCCCTCATTTGCTTCTTCCTCTCTGCGCCGGTTAGCAATCTATTGGATTTTTTCTGCGTTCCATCTCGGGGTTTTGCTCTTTCCTGCGAATTAATCTTTTCACCTGTTTCCCTACCTGTTAGGTACTTAAGCCTCATGCTTCCACTTCCGGATGCTTCGTTATCATTTTGTGCCTTTACGATGTCAGGGTTAGTAATTTTTTTAAATCTCTCTGCAGTTTAAGAAAAGATAATTTCTTTGGTTTAGCAGCTTGTGATATTTTCTGGCCTCGAAGTCAAGGGAATTCGTTTTTCTATTCCCTTTTCTCTTTCCCTCTCCTACGCTTCCACTCTCTCGTTTCTGAGGGTGTGAGATTTATTTTTATTTCGTTTATTTCACCAGTTATCGGGCGTTATAGTCACGCTCCGAAGGTGCCTTGTTTTTCTTTTCCTTGTCTCGCTATTTTATTTAGTGGTGGCTATTCGGAGTCTCCTCTCTGCCCGTGTTTACGTTTTATAGGTTTGGCTACGGCCAGGGACTTCATATCCCTTTTTCCTTTGTCGCGTTTGGCTCATCGTTATTCTGCACAAGCCCTCACAATTACTGGTTACCTATATCTTTGCTATAAAGACAAGGGTTTTGAAAGCTACATGTAAGTATCTTTCAAAATTTTAAAACCACATTTAAACCAAAATAGGAAAGAATCTAAATATAAAAAATGGTACAAAAAATAAACAATAGTTTTATGAGTTAAAGAGGACATTACCATTGTTGAAAACATGACAAAGTACTGCAGAAACTCAGTGAGGTTCCTCTTTTTTGAAGAATCCAACAAGTGGTCAAACACTGTGTTGATGATAACTTTACGTGGAGTTCCAGTTTGAGAGAACACAACGAGTTCAGCCATCTGCCTTGCTGAGAGAACAGACAGGGCTTCCAACTGAAGAAAAGAGAGGAGACACTGACTTATTAATATATTAATACTTATAGACACCAATTTTCAAATTGCACTGCAGTACTGTTAGATTTACTAATGAGTTAACCAGAGATAAAATGTACAATGGTATCAGAGATGTAGATGGAATATTCTGAAATCACTGTGTTAATGCATATTTGTTTTTAAATAACCAATTTTAAGGTAAATATATGCCACAGAGTACTGTGAATCTTGAGGAAATCATTTCAGATGCTGAAGCCTTACAGGGGCAAAGTCTTGATTTAATATTAGCAGGGTTTGGAGGGGCACAAGAAAAGAAAAAGGTCCAAAGTTTTTGTGCAGCCACTCCACACTTCCATTAGTAATGGAGAAACAGGCCGGATCTGAGGAGAAATGAGACGCAAGTAGAAGTTAATCAGTCGATCATAAATAAATTGGTCACCACTGTAATTATTTCAGTAATGCAGTATACAGTAATTAATAAGCCACTGTATTCACACCTGACATGTTCTGTGTCAAGAAAGGAAGGATGAAGTACATGGGCACCAACACCTGTGTCTTCTGGTCCATAATATGGAACTGAAAGCTGAGCCCCTTCACCCTTTAAAATGAATCATATAAAAATATGTGAATATTGAGCGTGGTAAGTGGTAACAGATTACTGTAGTATAAAAATAATTGCACATCCTTGCACTTTTGTTACAATGCCTCAAATTCATAACATTCTCCAATCGCATTGAAAATGAGAGTTATGACATGATAAATAATGTCTTTACATACACGTGTTGGTAAGTTTCACAGCTGAATTTCTTGCTGTTGAGACAGTGCAGAAACTCTGCAGACACGGATGATAGAAATGGTCTCAGATATCCATTGAACCACTTCTTGATGAAATCTACATCTGTCAGCTGAACATCATTGAATCTGTCAATTCTGATTTCTCCAAGTATTTCCAGAAAATGTGATGAGGACGGACTGGTGATGTGGAATGACTGTAAGCATAAAAAAATAGAGTTGTTCTTTTCGGAAACCCAGAGTAATGGTTATCATAAATGATAAAACTAGTTTACAGTAATTGATGCTCTTTTGTTACCATGTTAGAGAAGATATTCAGAGCTTCATTCAGGACCCCAGAGGCTTTAGTGAGAAAAACCTTCCAGGTTTCTTTTGAGTATGTCCTGTTGCTGGGCAGTTTGCATTTCAACAGACTGACAAGGTTTTCTGCAGTGAAATGATTGAGCTTTGTGGTAGGGAGAAAATCAGAAGAAATCTTTTTTTACTTTCAACGCATCAGTCATTGTCAAGGCTTAAACAATTAATTAGCTATTTAGAACACTGTACCCAGAAGGAGGCAATTTCAATGACTTGTTTACATATAATTTCACTATAAATGCATTAATTACAAGAGTTAGTTGTATTTTAGTCACAGATTTTAAACTTACTGATGAACAAGCATATTGTTCAATGTCAAAATGGCACAGCTCTTCAGTTTTATTTCCAGTGTCCAGGTACTGCTGTAGTTCAGAGCTGTATTATACCAAAGAAAAAAAAAGGAATCATTTCACCTTCCACAACAATTTATGTGATTGGAGGGAAAACATAAACAATACACACCTGTTGACATCAGCACAAACTTTAGCATCTGCAAATAACAAAGACCAGGAATTATGTTGAAATGATTGTATGCCAACATAAACCAGAAAAACAATGCAGAATTGTTAAGTTAAAACTTAACTTACTATTGTGTGGAGTCAATGAACACTAGGAAAAGGAAAGCATGAAATTAACCGTTGTGCATTTGGAAAATAATACATGAGTTTTAATCTTGGCAGATAAATAATTTTGAAATAGTAGAATTTTATACTGCATATTATATATATTGTAAAGAAATAAAAATATTTATCAAAAAACATTTTAAGTGTTAATATGAAAGGTGATAATTTTTTCTTTAGAAAGGTAGGCTTACCCTTGTAACATCAGGAATGCAATCTGTTCCAAAATGTAAAAGCACAACACAAAACAATAAAGTAAATCTTATGAATATATGGCATACGTTTCTGAAACAAATGGCAGAAATTAATTTCACATATTTAATGATAGTTTGCTTGTCAGTTACTGAACACTGGCGGCAAGATGTAGACTGACCTCCTGGAGCAGTTTGCATGAGCTCATTTATGCTGGCCCAAATTACTGGCTCTAACGCTGGTTTGACCAATGGCAAAGCCTGGTAAAGCCTACTAAATCTGTAAAGGAAAAGTAATTATATGAATGAAAAGGTATGCTCTTTATAAAAACTGATCACAGATAACTTTAAAGCGCGACTAAACCCCATGGGAAATCTGCATTTTGCTCCCATCCACTGGCCAAATGAACGTAATTGCATTGCTGATCAGTGATTGGCACTCACTGGCACAGTTGGTACATGTGACATCACATAGGCTATATGTGTGTGTTTCAAAGGTCCATCTAGGGACAAGCATTGCAAATTAGCATATGCTATAAATGCTGTGATACATTGCATTGGATTTTGTTCTACAGTGATCTATGTTTGAATGTATCTGTCCCTATCAAATAAACATTAAAATATAAATAAAAACTACACGTTGATTTTGTTAAAACACGTTTTAAATGTGTGAAATGTGAAGCATGCATTATGTATTTTGACTCACATGGTTTTGTAGAAGTCACAGTTGATTATTGTCTGTAAAAGGAAAATGATTGGTTTAATAGTCTGTGAACGCTCAGTGAGGAAAGATAATGCAGGTTAACTTACACTAGCAACATTTTCAAGATATGCTGCATCATGTAAACACATACAGCAGGTTTAGTTAAAATTATGTGCATAAACCAATGAAAGCATTACCTCTTTTGAAAACAGGATGAGGTAATGTAGGAACTCATCGAAGGTCCTCTTATCTGATAATTCCTGCAAATAGTCAAATACTGTGTTGATAATGACTTCTTTCTGTGGAGGTCCAGTTTGCGGAAACACAACCAGCTCAGCCATCTGCTTTGCTGAGAGAACAGGCAGGGCTTTCAGCTGAAAGAAAGAGGAGACAGAATGAATTTTCAAGAACAAAGATTTACATCTCAGCATAGGTTAGACTTTTAGAGTTTGCACTCTTTGGGTTTTAAATGCCACAATCAAAGAAGAACCTACTAAAATGATTGGTTCAGGTTATTCTTTTTGTCTTTTCCCGAAAAAACAAAATTTCCACAATATTTTGTACAATGTTTCAAAGATGCAGTAAACATGTTGCCATTCAAATGTTTTAAAATGTTTTGGGTTTGATTTATACATGTCACTGCAGAGATAAACTTTATGTAATGATAGTAACTACAGTATATTAGTGTGAGAAGGAACAGCAAAGAACAGTTGTGGGGCACAAAGGGAAAACACTCCATGGTTATGTGAAATGATATATGACGTGGTTTTCTATTCATTGTGGAAATTAGATTATAATATTATTGACTCCTGATTTTATCATAGTTGGATATAAAAATGTAATAAGGAAAATGTACCCCACTTACAGGGGTAAAGAGTTGATTTAATTTCAGCAGGGTTTTGAGGGGCACGAGGACAGAAAATGGTCCAAAGTTCTTGTGCAGCCAGTCCACACTTCCATTAGTAATGGAGACACAGGCAGGATCTGATGGGAAATCAGTCAAAGTAACAATGAATCAGTCACAGTAAGGAACTCAAGTGCCATTATATATTTCTAATCCACATAGGTGTCATTTCCACAGGGGACCCGTTACCTGCGTGCCTGCCAATTGTCGGTCCCCCTAATATTACAGGCCACTGCACTTCTCCCCCAAACTACAGATCTAGAAACAAACTACTATAGTCACTTTTACTTCCCGGGTTTCACAACCAAACGCGAACATGGTGTGAGAAAATGAAAGAGTATGCAACTTTAAAAAATATATATATATTGGGGAACGGTCATGCTCACTTGGTAGCAATCATAGGAAGAACTGTTGTGAGAGAAATCCAGCACCATATTTTGTGTTTATACCCTCAAATTCTGAATTCTAAAACCAGCGATTTGGCCCGAATTTTTGTTTTCAAAACAAAGTGGCTCATGACGCAAACCAATGGAAGCGGTCTATTTTTTTAATTTCGAGGGAATTGGTGTTGAGTTTGATGGGCCACCATTCCAGCACAGTTGTGCATATTGTGTTTTTGATTTGTGTGAGCAAAGCTGTCATGCTAAACAGTATGCTTTGATCATGAAATTTTGAATAAGGATAACCATAATCCACATGCACTGTTTTTTAAAGATAAAGTACCTGATCATTTTTGAGCTCCAAAACTTTAAATAGGGTGGGTGAGGGTGTGTTTAGTAAATAAACTTTTTGATTTTGGAAAGTGCTTACGGATAAGAAATGGGTTGTAGGCTATGTTACATGTGAAATCTTGGGGATTAAGTTATGCATTGTTCATCCTTTTGGTGTCGTAAGTTAGATATTAGGGGATATTGACTGTGCATTGCCCCCTGTAGCTTTTGAGTGTTTGAGGAGAGGGAAAGTGTCAAGGCAGTAACATAGGGGTTTCTTGTAAGATGATTATTATTTTTCTAGAAACTTAAAGCTGGAGTATGCAAGTGACTTATGACCATGACGAGATCAAGGAGATTGGTTTGCGATGTGAATCGATTTATCAACAATAGATTGAGCTTGCTAGTTCACCAGCTAGAAATTTCACAGTGACCCGTTACACCAGCACTATTTCAAGCAAAGAAAAAGAAAAGGGAATTGGATAAAGCTCACTCTTTTTAGAAGGTGGCGAGATGTTCGGGAGCTAATTGGTTTAAAGACAGACGTGGAGCTCCCATATTCTACTGGACAAGTAGGTCAAAATTTCCAACACAAATTTACCTACACTTTTTGCTTGCCAGTCAACTGTAATTACCTATAATAAATAGTAGCTAGGTTGCTATTATTGATAACTTTATTTGGCGGCTAGTTCTTGGAAGAAGGAAATGTTTGCTAACGTTATATGTTGTATAGATCACGATAGCTAACTGGCTAACGTTACTCAGCTATAAGTTACCATGCATACGACCTGTAGCCAGATAATGCCTGGTTCAGATTAACGCTACATAAACTCAGTGTTATGCAACAACACTGCAACAACAACAAAAAAGTGTTGTTTTACCTGGACTTTTAGATTACTTTCTGTAATGTTAGCTAGGCCAGGGGTTCCCAAACTTTTCCAAACCAAGGACCCCAAAATAGCCGTAGCCTCTGGCTGGGGCCCCCCTATTGCGAAATGGCTTTAAAAAAAAACTTTTAAATTACACTGGCAAATATTTAAAAAATCAAACATACAGATTAATACACAACACAATACTTTTGACCCTATTTTGATTCCATAATTGCCGTTGGCAGCTCAACGTAATGCTTTGACTGACAGGTAGACGACGGTTCACAGAAACATAGCTAAATGATCAAGCCACTGTATTCACACCTGAAGTGTTCCGTGACAAGAAAGGAAGGATGAGGTACTTGGACACCAACTCCTGTCTCATCCGGTCCATATGAGGCGACTGAAAGCTGAGCTCCAGCATCCTTTAAAATGAATCATTTAAAAATACATGAATTTTATGAGGGAACATATCATTGTACTATAAAAAGAACTGCACATCCTTGCACTTGTGTTCCAAGTCTGTAACTTTCTCAAATCAAAATGAGAGTTATGACATGATAAATAATGTCTTTACATACACGTGTTGGTAAGTTTCACAGCTGAAGTTCTTGCTGCTGAGACAGTGCAGAAACTCTGCAGACACGGATGATAGAAATGGTCTGAGATATCCATTGAACCACTTCTTGATAAAATCGACATCTGTCAGCTGTACATCATTGAATCTGTCAATTCTGATTTCTCCAAGTATTTCCAGAAAATGTGATGAGGATGGACTGGTGATGCGGAATGACTGTAAACATGAATAATAGAGTGTTATTTTCTGAACCCCAGAGTAATGGTTGTAATAAAATGATACAACTGGTGTAGAGTAATTAACACTCTCTTGTTACCATATTAGAGAAGATATTCAGAGCTTCATTCAGGACCCCAGAGGCTTTAGTGAGAAACACCTTCCAGGTTTCTTTTGAGTATGTCCTGTTGCTGGGCAGTTTGCATTTCAACAGACTGACAAGGTTTTCCGCAGTGAAATGAATGAGCTTTTTGGCAGAAAAAAAAATCAGAAGCATTGAATAAAAGTACCCACACTTATAACTGCATCATACATTAAGTAGATTTTTACTTCAAATCCTCATTCTTTGGCAAAGGTTAACAAACAATTAGGTATGTAGAGGACATTACAGATGTCACAGATTTTAAACATACCGATGAACAAGCAAATTGTTCAATGTCAAAATTGCACAGCTCCTCAGTTTTATTTTCAGTGTCCAGGTGCTGCTGTAGTTCAGAGCTGTATTATACCAAAGAAAAATCGTGAAAATTCAGCATTTATTTCACCTTCCACAAAAATGAATATAATTGGAGAAAAGCATAAATAGTACACACCTTTTGACGTTAGCACAAACTCTTGTCTCTGCAAATGGTAAATAAAAACAAGGAATTACATTGAAAATTCTTTTGCAATATAAATGAGAAAAATCAATAGACTTGATAGCTGTTAAACTTAACTTACCATTTTGCGGAGTCAATGAGCACTGGCAAAAGAAAAACATGACATTACCCACTGTACATTGGGGAAATAATAATATCTTCTATTACTTTCAACCATGGTAGTGTTATTGCCAAAGTAGTTCTTGCAAATATGAGAATTTTACACTGAATAAATATTTTTTTAGATGTTTTGCAAAGAAAATTATATTTTGTATAAAAACAATTTAAGTGTTAACATGAAATATCATTTTTTATGAAAAGTAGCCTTACCCCAATAGCATTAGGTATGCAATCTGTTCCAAAATGTAAAAACAACACAACCATTAAATAAATCATATGACATATAATTGAAACAAATGACAGTAATGCGTTTCGCTTATTTAATGATACTTTGCTTCTCAATGCATTCAATTACTGAAAAATGACAGCAAGACGTAGCCTACTGACCTCCTGGAGCAGTTTGCATGAGCTCATTTATGCTGGCCCAAATGACTGGCTCTAACTCCCGTGGGACTGATGGCAATGACTGGTAAAGCCTACTAAATCTATAAAGAAAAAAAAATATGAATGAAATGGTATGCTTTTTTATAGAAACTGATCGCAGATATCTTTAAATGTGTGAAATGTGAAGCATGCATTATGTGTTATGACTCACATGGTTTTGTAGGAGTCACAGTTGATTATTTTCTGTAAAAAAAAGCATTGGTTTAATAGGCTGTGAACGCTCAGTGAGTGATGATAATGAAGGTACTAGCAACATTTTCATAATGTGTGAAACATATGGTGTAGAATGTAAGCACATACTTTTAGTAAAAAATATAAACCAATGAAAGGATTACCTCTGTTGAAAAAATGATGAGGTAATTCAGAAACACCTTGAAGATCCTCTTATCTGGCGATTCCTGCAAGTGGTCAAAAACTGTGTTGATAATGACTTCTTTCTGTGGAGGTCCAGTTTGCGGAAACGCAACCAGCTCAGCCATCTGCTTTGCTGAGAGAACAGGCAGGACTTCCAGCTGAAAGAAAGAGAGGAGACAGACTTTCAAGCAAAAAGTCACTTTGAAGGTTTGGACTCTTTGGATTTAAATTCCACTAACAAAAAATTGGTTCAGGTTTTTAAAACTGACAAGACAACCACATTTCAATAACATCTGGTAAAACAAGATGTTTACATGTGTTGTGTCATTAAACCGTTAAACTGAATAGATGCTGCAACTGTATAAAGCATTGGGTTTATTTTATAGGCCTACATGTTGCAGAGATAAAAAGATTATGGAGTGAAAGTATCTAAAGTACGGCAGTATAAAGTATATGGATTTGAGGAGGAATACAAAAGTAATTGTGGAGCACAGATGGAAAACTATCCATGGTTATTAGTGTTGGGGAGTAGCGGAACTACAAGTAACAGAGCTACTAGCTTTAGTATTTCCCAGTAGCGTGTGGTAGCTTATCTACTTTGAAATCATTAGCTCAAGTCGGGAAGTTATTTTTTAACCAAGCAGCGAGGTAACGTGGACAATGTAAAAACTTTTCACAGTTTAAACTGTCGAAGCAAGATCAGCTTTTTAAGATAAATTTAAATTGCAAAAAAAAACCTATTGGTCTGTGCTACTGTCTCTACTTGTCATGTTTACGCTCTCTAGCCACTTGGCATGAAAGTGAGATACGGTAAAATTAATGCGTGCAGCGAGTGCTTCCCGTCCAGATTCTTTCCCCTCAGCATTAGCCAGTGAATGGTCTTTTGAAAAATCATGTAATCGATAGGGATTTGATGGGGAGCCTGCAGTCTACCCATACCTCTCAGTTATTTAGTAATGCAAGTACATTGTGTTAGCATATTAACAAACAAACTGTTATTTGGGGAGCGTGATTAGGTTTTAGCCAGTTGTTTTAGCTTGGCGAGTGTGTGGCTTTGGAGCATAAGAAATGTGTCTGATTAGCTAACGTCGGGTCATTGTTTATTAAAACTGAACAATGTATGAGAAGTCATCTTGACCATTTCTCCCCTGAAAAAATGTGGAGCTAAATTAACTGTTTATTAATTATTTTGTTATTTTGAGCAAAAAAACATTGCGTTAGCCAATGTCTGGCATGGCCCATAGATGACCTAATTTGTGTTTTTTTTAATGAAGTAGCTTCAATATAGTTAGCTACTTTTTAAAAGTACCTTCAGGTTAGTTAAATACTTTTCTCTTATTGGTAGTGGTACTGTAGCTTAACTACGAGTAATTGGTAGCTTAGTTAACTACATTTTCAGAGTAGCTTCCCCAATGTTGATGATAAATATGAAATGACATGTGATATCTAACACATACAGGGGATATTCTGATGTACATAAGTCACCCTTTAAGGCATGTTTGCGCAGTACTGCAAGGGTTAAATAAAATAGTCCCTGAAGCCTTACAGGGGCAAAGTCCTGATTTAATGTCAGCAGGGTTTTAAGGAGCACAAGGACAGAAAATGGTCCAAAGTTCTTCTGCAACCAGTCCAAACTTCCATTATTATTGGAGACACAGGCAGGATCTGAGAGAAAATGAGAAACAAGTAACACGTACAGTACATTTTCAGTTGGGAAGTAAAATTTGTTTGTAATATAATATTTCTCAATCATGCAAAAATTTGTTAAACTCATTTGACACGATAGATTTCTAAAAAACAAAAACAAAAACATTTGTTTAATTATTTATATAGAATAAAAAAATAACAAGCCAACGTGTTCACACCTGAAGTGTTTCTCGACAAGATAGGAAGGATGAAGTATTCGGACACCGACTCTTGTTTCATCCGGTCCATTTGAGCGAACTGAAAGCTGAACTCCTTCACCCTTTAAATAACATAATTTAGAAATTTATTGGTAGAATACATTTTTGGTGGTGTTGAAAACAGTGCACATATTCAAGTTTTTCATTGTCTAAACTTAGGCCATGATAAGTAATGTCTTCACATACACACGTTGGTAGGTCTCACAGCTGAAGTTCTTGGTGCTGAGACATTGCAAAAACTCTCCAGACACAGATGATAAAAATGGTCTTAGGTTTCCATGGAACCACATGTTGATGAAATCCACATCTGCCAGCTGTATATCAGAGAATTCATCAATTCTGAGCTCTCGAAGAACGTCCAGGAATTGGGATGTAGAAAGACTGGAGATGTGGGAGGACTAAAAATGTGAAAAATAAATATGTTATTTTTGACGCCCAGAGTTTAGCTTGAAAAAAGTGAAACTGCTGCACAGTAATTTGTGGTTTTTTCTTACCATGTTCGAAAAAATATTCAGAGCTTCATCTAGGACTCCAGAGACTTTAGTGAGGAACACTTTCCAAGTTTCTTTGGAGTACGTCATGTTGCTGGGCAATTTGCATTTCAGGAGCGTGACAAGGTTTTCAGCTCTGAGTTGTCTGAGCTTCACATGAGGAATGTATGACAAGCCATTGAATAAAAAACAATATTATCAATTAATGAACTGTACATTCAGATAATAATTATTCAGTATGTTTACAAAGGAAATTTTAAGTAGGGAAAAACAAATAGGGAAGCACATAATTAAATTTCGTATCCATCTTTCCTACATACATATGTTATTCTTTGAATTAGTCTTAATTCTATCATTAAATGGCAAATGAAGAGTAAAATTTACCGATGAACAAGAATATTGACCAATGGAAAAATGGCACAGCATTTTGGTGATATTTCCAGTGTCCAGATAGTGTTGCAGTTCAGTGCTGAATAATATCAAAGAAAGAAATAATAATTTACATTCAATGAATACTGTTTCTGATATGTTGGATTTAATTTATACATAATGTCAACACTGTTTTAGCTGTAATTTAGAATTTATAAAAATACTACATATATATCAACAAAACAAACCTGTTGACTCTGGCACAAACTCTTGTCTCTGCAAAAGGCACAAAAATACCGGAAAATTAATGCAAATAGTGAAATGAAATATTACCCTGCCAAAAGTTTTTTTTTTGTAAAATGTAACTTACCATTGTATGTTGTCAATGGGCACTGAAAAGAAGAAAACATTAAATTATTCATCCAGCACTATAAATATAATGCCACTCATTCTATATTAAATATGTACACTCATGCCACTGAATAAACTACATTATTCATTAATGCATGTGTAATTGCTTTCATATTGCACTAGTTTGTTTACAGAAAATAGCAAGTATTTGTGACAGAATAATTTTATTTCTGAATGAATACCAAATATCTCAGTTTTACTTAGGCTTACCCCAAAATCTCCAGGAAAGCAATCTTTCAAAAAATATACAAAAAACATACCATTAAAATACATTCATGTATGGTAGGGCATATATTAAATCATCACATGAGCTTTTCAAAACTGAAAGTAATTACTCTGCTTGTATTTAATAATAGTTTCATTATCACTGCATATGATATGAATAATTGAACCTTTTTAGCTTTATATTGCACACTGACCTTCTGGAGCTCTCTGCATCAGCTCATTCATACTGGCCCTTATGACTGGCTCAAACTCCCTTGGTACTGATGGCAAGGCCAAGTTGAGTGTCCTAATGCTATGAGGCAAAGAGTGATAACATCATAAAACTATGTATATTTCATAGAAACTCAATGCACTTACCACTGATGTTATGAGCAGGATACTTACATTATGTTGTATGAGTCACAGCTGATTGATTTCTGCAAAAAGATGAGTGAGATATTTAGGAGGCTGTGAAACAACAGAAATCTATTCCATCAAATGTGTTAATGATCTGGAATTTGTTCTGCAATATTTTTAACGTGGATAAAGTGGCTTATTATATTATTATTGTACGTTGCTTTGGATAAAAGCGTCTGCCAAATAATTGTAATGTAATGTGGGTAAACTGAGATCTAAATTACAAATGTCTTTGGCAAAATTCACAATAAATTAGGATCACTATTCTAATTAAATATCATGCACAAAATAATACAATTAAAACACTACCTCTGTTGAAAACAGGATGAGATAATGTAGGAACTCCTTGAGGTCTCTCTGCTTTGGTGATTCCAACAAGTGGTCAAACACTGTGTTGATAATGTCATCGTTCTGCTGCGGTCCAGATTCTGGAAAAGCAACCAGCTCTGCCATCTGCTTTGCTGAGAGAGCAGACAGGACTTCCAGCTGAAGAAAAGAGAGAAGACACCCGATTGACTCATCTTTAAAAAAGCACTTTTGAACTAAAACACAAAGATATTAAGATCAGAATATTGGTTATATATTTTATAGAAGTGAACACATTTCTGCTTGACAGCATACTTTGACACTTGCCGTTATGGAAGCATTTTCTGTTATTAAGCCTTACCGGTTCAAAGTCCTGATTGAATGTCCGGATGTCATTCAAAGTCAGAATGACAGAAAATGCTCCAAAGTTCTTGTGCAGCCAGTCCAAACTTCCATTAGTATTGGAGATACAGGCAGGATCTGAAGGGAAATCAGACACAAATAGTACTGAATCAGTCACAATAAGGACGTTTACATTTTACTGGATGTACTGTTACTATTTTCAATCAGATGAAAAAAGTATTTTAATTAATTAGTATTTTTAAAGAGTCATTAATAAACTGAATACTTTTCTCAAACTGAAATTAATTAATGACATATTTGTACCTGAAGTGTTCCGTGACAAGAAAGGAAAGATGAAGTATCTGGAAACCAGCTCTTGTTTCATCCGGTCCATTTGAGCGAACTGAAAGCTGAACTCCTTCACCCTTTAAATAACATCATTTAGAAATGTGTGAATTTATTGGTAGAATACATTTTTGGTGGTGTTGAAAACAGTGCACATATTCAAGTTTTTCATTGTCTAAACTTAGGCCGTGATAAGTAATGTCTTCACATACACACGTTGGTAGGTCTCACAGCTGAAGTTCTTGGTGCTGAGACATTGCAAAAATTCTCCAGACACAGATGATAAAAATGGTCTTAGATTTCCATGGAACCACATGTTGATGAAATCCACATCTGCCAGCTGTATATCGGAGAATTCATCAATTCTGAGCTCTCGAAGAACGTCCAGGAATTGGGATGTAGAAGGACTGGAGATGTGGGAGGACTAAAAATGTGAAAAATAAATATGTTATTTTTGACGCCCAGAGTTTGGCTTGAAAAAAGTGAAACTGCTGCACAGTAATTTGTGGTTTTTTCTTACCATGTTCGAAAAAATATTCAGAGCTTCATCTAGGACTCCAGAGACTTTAGTGAGGAACACTTTCCAAGTTTCTTTGGAGTACGTCATGTTGCTGGGCAATTTGCATTTCAGCAGCGTGACAAGGTTTTCAGCTCTGAGTTGTCTGAGCTTCACATGAGGAATGTATGACAAGCCATTGAATAAAAAACAATATTATCAATTAATTAACTGTACATTCAGATAATAATTATTCAGTATGTTTACAAAGGAAATTTTAAGTAGGGAAAAACAAATAGGGAAGCACATAATTTAATTTCGTATCCATCGTTCCTACATACATATGTTATTCTTTGAATTAGTCTTAATTCTATCATTAAATGGCAAATGAAGAGTGAAATTTACCGATGAACAAGAATATTGACCAATGGAAAAATGGCACAGCATTTTGGTGATATTTCCAGTGTCCAGATAGTGTTGCAGTTCAGTGCTGAATAATATCAAAGAAAGAAAGAATAATTTACATTCAATGAATACTGTTTCTGATATGTTGGATTTAATTTATACATAATGTCAACACTGTTTTAGCTGTAATTTAGAATTGATAAAAATACTACATATATATCAACAAAACAAACCTGTTGACTCTGGCACAAACTCTCGTCTCTGCAAAAGGCACAAAAATACCGGAAAATTAATGCAAATAGTGAAATGAAATATTACCCTGCCAAAAGTTTTTTTTTTTGTAAAATGTAACTTACCATTGTATGTTGTCAGTGGACACTGAAAAGAAGAAAACATTAAATTATTCATCCAGCACTATAAATATAATGCCACTCATTCTATATAAAATATGCACAATCATGCCACTGAATAAACTACATTATTCATTAATGCATGTGTAATTGCTTTCATATTGCACTAGTTTGTTTACAGAAAATAGCAAGTGTTTATGACAGAATAATTTTATTTCTGAATGAATACCAAATATCTCAGTTTTACTTAGGCTTACCCCAAAATCTCCAGGAAAGCAATCTTTCAAAAAATATACAAAAAACATACCATTAAAAGACATTCATGTATGGTAGGGCATATATTAAATCATCACATGAGCTTTTCAAAACTGAAAGTCATTAATCTGCTTGCATTTAATAATAGTTTCATTATCACTGCATATGATATGAATAATTGAACCTTTTTAGCTTTATATTGCACACTGACCTTCTGGAGCTCTCTGCATCAGCTCATTCGTACTGGCCCTTATGACTGGCTCAAGCTCCCTTGGTACTGATGGCAAGGCCAAGTTGAGTGTCCTAATGCTATGAGGCAAAGAGTGATAACATCATAAAACTATGTATATTTCATAGAAACTCAATGCACTTACCACTGATGTTATGAGCAGGATACTTACATTATGTTGTATGAGTCACAGCTGATTGATTTCTGCAAAAAGATGAGTGAGATATTTAGGAGGCTGTGAAACAACACAAATCTATTCCATCAAATGTGTTAACGATCTGGAATTTGTTCTGCAATATTTTTAACGTGGATAAAGTGGCTTATTATATTATTATTGTACGTCGCTTTGGATAAAAGCGTCTGCCAAATAATTGGAATGTAATGTAATGTGGGTAAACTGAGATCTAAATTACAAATGTCTTTGGCAAAATTCACAATAAATTAGGATCACTATTCTAATTAAATATCATGCACAAAATAATACAATTAAAACACTACCTCTGTTGAAAACAGGATGAGATAATGTAGGAACTCCTTGAGGTCTCTCTGCTTTGGTGATTCCAACAAGTGGTCAAACACTGTGTTGATAATGTCATCGTTCTGCTGAGGTCCAGATTCTGGAAAAACAACCAGCTCTGCCATCTGCTTTGCTGAGAGAGCAGACAGGACTTCCAGCTGAAGAAAAGAGAAGACACCTGATTCACTCATCTTTAAAAAAGCCCTTTTGAACTAAAACACAAAGATATTAAGATCAGAATACTGGTTATATATTTCATAGAAGTGAACACATTTCTGCTTGACAGCATACTTTGACACTTGCCGTTATGGAAGCATTTTCTGTTATTATGCCTTACCGGTTCAAAGTCCTGATTGAATGTCCGGATGTCATTCAAAGTCAGAATGACAGAAAATGCTCCAAAGTTCTTGTGCAGCCAGTCCAAACTTCCATTAGTATTGGAGATACAGGCAGGATCTGAAGGGAAATCAGACGCAAATAGTACTGAATCAGTCACAATAAGGACGTTTACATTTTACTGGATGTACTGTTACTATTTTCAATCAGATGAAAAAAGTATTTAGATTAATTTGTATTTTTAAAGAGTCATTATTAAACTGCATTCTTTTCTCAAACTGAAATTAATTAATGACATATTTGTACCTGAAGTGTTCCGTGACAAGAAAGGATAGATGAAGTATCTGGAAACCAGCTCTTGTTTCATCTGGTCCATTTGAACGAACTGAAAGCTGAACTCCTTCACCCTTTAAATAACATAATTTAGAAATGTGTGAATTTATTGGTAGAATACATTTTTGGTGGTGTTGAAAACAGTGCACATATTCAAGTTTTTCATTGTCTAAACTTAGGCCATGATAAGTAATGTCTTCACATACACACGTTGGTAGGTCTCACAGCTGAAGTTCTTGGTGCTGAGACATTGCAAAAAATCTCCAGACACAGATGATAAAAATGGTCTTAGATTTCCATGGAACCACATGTTGATGAAATCTACATCTGCCAGCTGTATATCGGAGAATTCATCAATTCTCAGTTCTCCAAGTATGTCCAGGAAATGGGATGTAGAAAGACTGGTGATGTGGGATGACTAAAATGTAAAAGATAAATATGTTATTTTTGATGTCCAGAGTTTGGCTTGTGATAAAAAGGTGAAACTGCTGCACAGTAATTCATGGTCTTTTCTTACCATGTTAGAGAAAATATTCAGCGCTTCATCTAGGACTCCAGAGACTTTAGTGAGGAACACTTTCCAAGTTTCTTTGGAGTACGTCATGTTGCTGGACAATTTGCATTTCAGCAGCGTGACAAGGTTTTCAGCTTTGAGTTGTCTGAGCTTCACATGAGGAATGTATGACAATCCATTGAATAAAAAAACAGGGAAATTTTTAATAGGGCAAAACAGAAGAGCTGGAAACATCATTTAATCTTTGCATTAGTCTTCATTCTATCATTAAATGGCAGAAGAACAGTGAGATTTTTACCGATGAACAAGCATATTGACCAATGGAGAAATGGCACAGCATTTTGGTGATATTTCCAGTGTCCAGATAGTGTTGCAGTTCAGTGCTGAATAATAGCAAAGAAAGAAAAAAAGTTTTACATTTATTTGAGTGAACTCTTTCTTATTGTTTATGCTTTCATATTACATTAAATTAATAAACTCTGTTTAGTTGTAATTCAGAATTCACAAGTAGGTTAAAGAGATATCAACATAACAAACCTGTTGACTGTGGCACAAACCCTGGTCTCTGCAAAAGGCACAAAAAGACCAAAAAATAAATACAAATATTGAAATTAAATATTACCCTACAAACAAAGACTATTTATATTTTTCTTTGGTAATATGTGACTTACCATTGTATGATGTCCCCGGGCACTGAAAAGAAGAAAACATTGAATTACCCGTGCAGTATGGAAGCATATCCGTGCCCAAATTCAAATGCAAATGCCTTTCATTTACATTTGATGTCCACAAAAACCATGATATAATTCAAATAAAAATGCGAAATGCCACTTCCAGCGTTTTTATTTTCAAATGAATGTACGCACTTTACCTGACAATTTGAAAATGTTAATGCAAATACATTTCACATAAAATGTTTTGCCCTCTATGACACGACCCTGCCATAATTTAAATGAAAATTAAAAACCACATTTGCATTAGCACTTTCTTATTGTAATTGCATGATCCATGACAAAAGGAAATTATAATTAAATTCGCCATTTTAACATATCATTGTCATGCTTTTGCGGCACAAGAGTGACATAAATCAAATGCAATGGCATTGCATCGGTTTACATTATCATTTCTGCGTGGTCACGCAAAAACCCTGCCAAAACTAGGAACTGAAAATGCTAAATGTCAAAGCTGCCCACTAGGCGAGGCCTCCCACCCCCAAGACATATTACATCACTACTCAGCATCGAACAGGCAACAGCTTCGAGGTGACATGCCTCTGGCTTCAGTCTTCCGAGTTCCAGCGAAATAAACATCAACCATTTTCTTTTTCTTTGACATTTCAGTGTGGTAGCGTTAATGTTACTGAGACCACAAAGAAGTTATTTCTAAAGCTACATATGTATTTGCTACATATAACAATTTTGAGAAGTGTAAAACAGGTTTCACTTACGTGCTAGTTTTCGTTAGCGCGTCTATGGGGTTTTCCATAGTAGTAATTACATTCAGCTAACCAGTAGCTAATTACCTTGAACAGCAAAACTGTATTTCTGTGTTTGATTACTGAGAGGAATAGCTGGTGTTGTGTTGCATGCCAATTATTATCAGTAAACATATTAAATTTACCACTGGCCTCTGGACGTTTCTGAGTTAGCTCGCTATATCTCCAGCTACATTTAGCCAAATGAGGGCATATTAAGCGCACTGACCTGATTTCGGGTGACAGTTATTGTTAAAGCCTGTAGTTCTAACTGTCCGTATTATGTGACGTTTATTTACCCATTAAAAAGGGCTCGTCTTTTGGGATTTCCGATTGAACATGGCAAAATGCAAGTCGGGTTTTTTAAATTGCATTGGTTGTGCAGTTCACAATGCAGTTCCCGAACTTTGTTGTCTTTTTCCTGCAACGTCGTTTTCTACGGGAGCGAGTCTGAATTATTCCCCCAAAGTGGGGCGTAGCATTCACAGAAACGCTTCAGTGACGTATGACCGCGGTTCTCTATTGGCTGAGAGGACCAGATGATGACGTCATGGTCGCATTTTAATCCTGCCCGCTCAAAACCTTGCATGATCAATTACAGGCAATGGTGAAAAAAAAAGGCGTATCTCAATTTAAGCATATCACTTAGTATTGATATTTGGGTTATGTTTATTCCACCCCAGGATGACAACAATGAACCATTGAAAAGCTGAATCATCGATTCATTAAAATGTTCAAATTGTCAGATAAAATGCATACATTAAGTTGAAAATGAAAACGCAAAGTGGCCTTTTGCATTTTCATTTGAATTATGGTTCAAATGGTTTTTGTACACATCGAATGTAAATTAAATGCAATCGCCGATTTGCATTTTCACTTGAATTTTGGCGCAGATATGCTTCACTATAATGCATAATGCAGCACTATAAATATGCAACTCATTCGCACACATAAAATATGCTCAATCATGGCAGTGAAAACAACTGCATTATTCATTTAGGCATGTACAATTGCTTTTATATTCCACTGGTTTGTTTAAAGAAAATAAAAAGTATTTATGTCTGAATCATTTCATTCAGAATAAATATCAAATATCCTCGTTTTACTTCCAAGAATAGATAGACTTACCCCAAAATTTCCAAGAATGCAATCTTCCAAAAAAACCAAAAAGAAAAACATTAAAAGACGTTCACATTTTGTACAGCATAAATTTAATTGCATGAGCTTCACTAAGCTGAATGTAATTTTAAGAAGGTAAGTTTAATTATCATTGCATATGAATAATTTAACTTTAAGCATTCTATAGCACACTGACCTTCTGGAACTCTCTGCATGAGCTCATTCATACTGGTCCTTATGACTGGCTGTAGCTCCCATGGTACTGATAGAAAGCCCAGGTCAAGTCTCCCAAAGCTGTGAGGTAAAACATCATCACTAAAACTATGTTTCATAGAAACTCAATGCACTTACCACTGAGTTTCTGACCATGATACTTACATTATATTGTAAGACTCACAGCTGATCAACACCTGAAAAACAATTAGTGAGTTAGTTAGTTATGACCTAATTTAGTAATTTCTCTATTGTGAAACATCTGAAATTGCTGTGTAATATATTTAATCTGGGTAATCCAAGCATTAAATTAAAGATAAATGAATTAGGACCACCGGTCTGGTTAAAGGGCATTAATAAAATAATACAGTGAAAACACTACCTCTGTTGTAAGCAGGATTAGGTAATGTAGAAAATCCTTGAGGTTTCTCTGCTTTGGCAATTCCAGCAAGTGGTCAAACACAGTGGTGATGATGACATCTTTGTGCAGAGATGCAGATTCTGCAAACACAATTAGCTCAGCCATCTGCTTTGCTGAGAGAACAGGCAGGGCTTCCAGCTGAAGAAAAGAAAAGACACTGCCTTATACACTGCATGCACTATACGCAAACCCTGTGTATGATAGCAGGAAATAAGTCAGAAGATGCTAGCATGTTAATTACTTTTTGCATTGTTTCTTTATTTTCTCTATACATGTTTTCTGAATGTTGAGACCTAAAACATTATAAATGGGTTGTTTTCTTCAATTAAGGATTAATTCATTTAACTTTTAATATTTTTTTGGTAATACTTACAGCAGAGAAGTTTGAATTCAAATCAAAGAAATGCTGAAGAGGTGCAAAAATAGAAAACTTTCCAATATTCTCTATCACCCATTCACGACTGCTTGTTGAGGAAATGCAGCTGGAATCTAAAATACAAGCACAATAAAATTACATGGTGTGGGAATTTAAATGACCAGCATGCTGTGTAGTATGTTTATGCCGTTACGTTTAAATAAAGCCCTAGGGCTATGTGCCATAATAAAGAACAAGAACAACCATTAACGGCAATACCTGAGTATTTGTGTCGCAGCAGGAATGGGTGAATAAAGTGACTGTATATTAATTGTTGCTTCATTTCATCCATTAATGAGATGTGATCACTTAGCTCCATGACACTGAAAACAGGGTAATAAGAGCTTTTAATCAGCATTAGGTCATATTGTATCACATAAAATCAGTACCTTAAAATGATAGCGTCCCAGGTAGGAGATGGGAGATCAAAATGTTTACTTGAAATCTTGACCCTTCCTAATCAGCAATATTAAGTACACATCATAGGCTATTGTCTCAGTTATACTGTGCATTGGGTGCATCTCCACAGAAGCATCCAATTGAAAAAGGCGGTGGGTGAAAAGCGGAAAGCAGATGACCTCCACAGAAGCATCCAATTGAAAAAGGCGGTGGGTGAAAAGCGGAAAGCTACAACACCTCACATGCGAAAGCTGGGAAGGTTTTAGTCATAAAGGCTGGATTACGTTTAAGAAAAACCTTATCCATATTAGGGGAGAATATTGCGCACGAGGGATGCACTGAGAGCGCAAGGAGATCACTGACCCGCTTAGCTGAGGCTAATACGAGCAGCAATGCTGTCTTGAGAGACAGTAACTTTAACTCTGTCCTGTTTATAGGCTCGAACGGCCTCCAGTGATAAATCCCATGAGGGAATGAGCTTTTTAACAACAGGCAGAGAATAGCGAGCCCCCTTCATGAACCTGCACACGATCCATATGACAAGCAGTGATAGCTGCCAGGTAGACCTTAATGGTAGAAAAGGATTTCCCTTCATCCATCAGCTTTTGTAAAAAGCTCAGCACATCTGAAACAGAGCACTGACACTGACTGATGGGAGGCACACCACTTTTCATATACAAGCCAGCAAACTGGAGTTTGTAGCCTTTGGCTATTGTGTGTAGCAAATGCCAGGCTTGTATGTGGCTCGTGGTGTGGAAGACCACGGGGGGGGGGGGTGCTGGCAATACGCATTTTCTCACTGTAAGGCAGACCAGAGAGATTAAGCCAGAGGGCCCGCTCGCCAGCTACAGAGAGAACCCTTCTGCAATTGTTTCCCCATCTCCCCTGTGAGCTCAGCTTGGTAGGTTGAGAGAAGAGAGGAGATATTGAGAACTCTAACTGCAAGGGCTGAGGCCCTGTAGTAAGCCTGGTGGATGGAGGCAGTGAAGTTGTGCAAGTTCCCAAACCTTTCATGCCCGGCGGAGGCAGATCTGGAGATATTATTCCTTTGCGGATAGTTAAGTGCCAAGGTTTGTTTGGGATACAAGGTCGAAGCTGTGAGCGGAGTACTCGGAAGAAGCGAATGTCAACTGAGGAAGAGTAGTGTTGCAGTGTCCTATATGCTCTTACAAGGAGGGCGAGAGCCTCCTTTCGCATTGGACACGCTACTGTGTGTCAGAAAAAGACTTTGTGCAATTGGATGCTTCTGTGGAGGTCATGACCAGATGTCATTCCCCATAGGTGGATCTCAAACACGAGATGATGAAAGAGAACCATCATCAACAAAGATTTGACCCCTTACTACAGAGATGCATGTTGCCCAGATAGTCTACCTCATACAGTAATCACATGAAAAGATTCCTAAGGAACACAGAAAGCACTGTGTACACATACAGCACTTGGAAGGTTTCACAGCTGAAATTCTTGGTGCTGAGACAGAAGAGGAAGTCTTTTGGCACAGATGGCAGGAGAGGCTTCAGTTTTATTTGAAACCACAGTCTGATGTACTCCACATCATGAAGATTTTCATCAGTGAAGCTGTCGCTTTGGGGCTGTCCAAACAAATCTATGAAGTTGGACTCAGCAGAGCTGAAATTCTGGAGTGAAACAATTTTCAGCTGTGTGAGATTAATTAACTAAAATGTTTTAATAAACACTAATATTCCAAAATTTCTGTTGATTTCCATATTATTTTAAATTGGCATTGAAACAATGCTAATTAGAACAAAGATTATTACGTATGCATTATATCATCGTGTTATATCAAAGTGTTACATCATTTTTATCTTACCAATGTGGAGTACTGTCCGACCAATGAGTTGAGAATTTGAGAAAGCTCAATGACCAGCACCCTCAAATTTTCTTCAGTTATGGTCAGGTTGGTGTAGCCAACACATCTTAAGACATAAGCCAGATTTTCTACTGCACTGGGAATCTGTCATGAGAAAAAATGTATAAAAATGTTTTTACATGGAGTAATACATGATTTTTTAATCAGTAACAACATAACTGTTTATTGTAAATAATTAAAACTACAGCTCGTAAATAGGCTGGATGTAGGCAGGGGCACTGGGGGGGCAGAGATGCTCTTAAACGTTTGATTGGCACTACAGCATTTCTGGGCATGCAAGAGCTGGCATGCAGGGGGCATAATGAAACAGAAAATTCTGCTATTTTTTGATGTGTCAAGTGAGTGGGATGCACAGTGTTTGTTTGTGTTTGTAGAAACTAAAATATCATGGTTCAACTTCATTGAAAATCTCATTTCTCAAACTAGCTGTCATCTGGTGAAGGAAGGCCATCTTTTTATAATAACTAGTAACTTATTATTAGATAACATTATAGGAAAAGGAACTCACGGAGCAGGAATGTTCTTCAATGGTGATGCTGCATATATCTGGAGCACCAGATTCACTAACATTCTGGTTTGAATTCAAAGAGCTGCAAATTTTTTTTTTTAAATAAATCATTTTTAAAAATGTTAGAATTAAATGCAAGCAAAGGCCATACAATTCCCAATTCCCCCCCAATTCCCATGAGATCCATCTAAATGCAGAGAGGTTATAGTGTCGCTTGTAAGAGTACCAGAAAATACTGTTCCATTTCAAATCCAATTTGCTAGAGTACAGAGCCAAAACTACAAAAATTGTGTCACTGTCCAAATACTTAAAAACTACACTGTGGTCCACAAAAATAAATAAATAATAAACAATAAATCGGACACCACCATGCAGCACCCATACAGCGTTTTGTCCTCTGACAGTCCTCCAAAATACTGTACCTAGGCCTGGGAATCAATCCCTAGGCACATCGATGAAGCCACAAAGACAAAGAAACCTAAAGTTCTATTCATCTTAGCTGAGATAAATGCAAGACAGACAGATGCACAAGAAAGTGTGTAGATGGTAAGGACTTTTTGTTTGCCTGATGACAAATTTTCAGCAATTTTTTTCCATTCTACAGATTTATCCAAAAATAATTGTAAAATGATATGATCATCTTAGTTAATCTGATCTATGTGATATAAGTACATATATTTGCCACATTTTACTATTGTATTCAAATGATGCTCTTGGTAACGCAGCAAGTAAACTGACGAATGGGATTAATCAGTTATTTTGATTAATATTATTCTTTCAGTTCTGGACATAGATTTCATACTCACAAGAGGCGGTAGAAGACAGCAATGAGGTCCTTGGGAATCTCAGTCTGATTGTCAGGCAGGAAGCGTTTTAATACAGGAACCACTACTTGCTGGAACCAGTCATCTATGTCAGCGATGTCAAAGTTGTCAAATGAGAGAGACTGGGCAGGCTTAATCTCATTCCCCACTGTGTTGTTTTGGGTGTAGCGTCCAGCCAGCTCTGCCAGTGTCCAATTAATCATTGCCTGGGTCAGCGTGGTGCTTTTCAATGAGGTCATGTTTTGCTGCACAGAAACAGTAAAGGTGTCATGATGGCCATGACCTTCACCCCTTTGAGGGCGCATATTTGAGTCAACTTCATCAAAAGCTTTTTTCTCACAAATTGGGGCACTTAAAATCCCCGGATTAAATCCTTATTTCAGGGGTTTTGTTGAGGGGATTCAGGAGCACACTCACCCGACAATTTCAGGAAGCAAACCGGAAGTAAAAACTACAACTTGTAGTACAAGACATAGAGCGTATATGTTTTATGTCTATGGTAAAAGAGTGGGACGTATTACAAACTACTTCCTCACTAGTTTGTAAAGAGTTTTGCAGGATTTATATCGCACACTGCTAGCAAAGTGAGGGGAGAGGGTAGACATAGTAGACAGATTTCACATTTGTATGTATGGCAGCTGGATAAAAAAGCACAGTACCTGGTGAGTGAGAGCTACAAACTCCTTGACAAAACTTCCAAGTGGTTTCAAGAACACCAGAAAGCCACTGAACACCTGCAATTAGACAACAGTGCACACTTTAGTTTGCAGGTATCACTTTAGTGCACTGGCCAACCTGTGATTGCTCATGCATAGTTCATATATTTGCGCCATAAATTTGGCCCCCACAAAGGTACCGTTTGAAGACCACTATGTTGATTTGGCATGTAATAACTTGGCCCCAGCGTGGTTCCATGGAGCATGGGTGCTGATGTGGTAGTGTTATAAAGGGGTCTTGATGCATCCATAAGCTGGTTTTCTTGCAGAGGTTTGATCAGGCTCTCAAAGACCAGGGCGATGGTCCCATTGTCCAGGCCACCGACCTCAGGGTGCAGGATCAGCTCAGCCTTCTGCTCTGGCGTGAGGAGATGCAGGACTTCTAGCTGAGGGGACAAGGCAAGCCACTAATTTAGTACTGTATGTTACCCTTCTATTCTCACCAAATAATGCTGATAAATACCTGGAAATTCCAAAACGCTATAAGAACTTACTCCACTGAACACAATGTTCAATGCCGTGAAGTCTTTGAAGTGGGCGATGGCAGAAAATGACCCAAAGTTCCTCATTAGCCAGTCTTCACTGTTTTCCCCATGTGAAACACAACCATCACCTAGAAAACAAAGAGCCTTGGCTTGGTGCGATAGAAAATAATCCCACCTCTTAGTGGGGACTCATATACAAAACATTTGTACACACATATTTGATTGTAAATTGTGTTTATGTCAAAATGTACACCAACTTTTGATTTATAGATTTTTTGATTTATAGATTTTGGTTCCTGAGCAGAACATTTTATTATTAAATCCATGCTAATTCTATAAATGAATTAAAAACGCCAAGTGTAAAATTTAACAAACATGTGACATCAAAATAAAAAACCCATGAATAAATTTATGGTTCACTGCAAGTTTTTATGTTTTTATGGTGTTTTGTTCAAAATCATGTATTGAGTTTAGAAAATTTGACATAGTGATTTGTTCATTCATGTGTCAGACTTCGAAATTTGATGTTGATGAGGTCATTTGTTATTTTGTGGTTGTTTGTCCACCTCAACTGGATTTAGCTGCACATTAAATAAATACCTGTGTACAATATATTATGGAAGGATAACTGCCCATAGGATAACTGCCAATATATAGAACAGAGGTTTCCAACCTTTTACAACTCGCGGCCCACACGACCGACCACAAAAGCTTCCGCGGCCCCCCTGCAGGACCCCAGCATTTTACAAATGCAATTACACATGTAATAATCGACACTCAAAATCACGGACAGACTTACACGATGTAACACTGACGGTTTAGCTTGCACACAGCTAAAATGGTGGTCACATCAATCAAACAATTATCCAGCCACCATAGAGACCAATCAGAGTTCTCCCTAAATCTGATGTCTTATTTTTTGCTAAAATAATTAAAATACACAATTTTTAAATTGTTATTTAATTTGGGGTAATAACCTATTTTTTGACGATTTTTGTTTCAGTTTAAAAAAGAAATGGCGGCCCCCCTGCAGTACCTAGGGGGCCGCGGCCCACAGGTTGAGAACCTCTAGAGCAGAGGTAGCCAACATGGTGCCCGCGGGCACCTGGTAGCCCGCAGGGACCACGTGAGTCGCCCGTGAGGCATGTTCTAAAAATAGCACTAATCACCATGGAGATCTGTCTAAATAAAAATTGTCCCGTAAAACTTTAGTTTCACCAGAAGAGGGCGCTGTTGTCTAATAAAGTATTAAACAGGGCAATAAAAGGAAGTAATAATATCTTTTATAATATTTTTCTCTGGTTATGCACATTTTGAATGAATATTCATGATCACTTGAGACCCAAAAGCAAGATGGACGGCCCCACAGCCAGCCGAAATCGTTCGGTAATAACAGCACAAGAATGACAACTATGTGGACGAACAAAGTACATCACCTTATATCATCTTATAGACAATCTGGTTTCAACAAGAATCTTCTAGAAGCTAGAGCTACTGGCTACCGTTGACTGAGGTGCCGCCGGTAATGAATATTAATGAACCGGCGAACTCATCAACATTGCGCAGCATCGATGCTAGTGGAAATGTTTTGAAATTGAGATCATAACACAACCATCGATTCCATGTCGATTTATAATTTTGTATTAATTATAAGCATTAGACCGTGTAACTTTGCCAGTAATAATCCAGTTCCGCGAAAATATTTCAAATTGACTGTGATGATAATTTTATAGCATTTAGCGCCATTGACCTCCATGTATTTTTTCAGATTCTACTGTTTAGCAGTGCCTCAGCACTGCCCCCTGGTGCTCAAATAACGACATTGCACTTTTTTACGGTTACATTGCAGTCATTGGAGTTGGCAAGGCTTTCTCTCTCCATGGGCTTTGCCATATCTGAGCAGATGAGTATGTCCTGGTTAACAAGACTATGAGCCTATACAGAAGCCTTTACAATATTTGAATGCTGATAACAACCTTGCTCTCTGTCAAATCACAATAGTTACATAGATAACATTTGGCCATGGTTTGAAAAGTGTTTTTCTAAACCTCACTAAGTCCAGTTTTGACAAACCATGTTTTTCAAGGTGGATATGATTTTTCTGATAAATGGTTAGATATTTGAAGTTTTACTTTTATACTATTATTTTTAGGGACTTTAAAAATGTGATTTTTTATGCAAAAAACTCCACACCAATTTAAAATAAACAAAAACATTGATTTTCAGCACCATAGGGACATTTTATGAATAATTAAAATTACGGTGAGCTGCCAAATTACTTTTAATGTGTGGCTATTAAAATACAAACTAATTTCCATATAAAGCTTAAAGTGGAAAAGACAAATACCTGCTGTACCATTCCTAGCTAGGAAGGGGTACATGAAAAACATGTAGATCCACCTCTGCCGGACAGGGTCCATGTTTGAAAAATGAAGGCTTAACTCTTTAACCCTGCAGAAAGTGCAGAATAATTATGTTTAATCTTGAACACATGGAAATAAAAAGATAACTACAATTAGGACATACACCAATGCAGACCGCAGGCTGTACTGTAAAAATATAATGTATATATTTGCCATGGAAAACACAACAGTGAAAAAAATAATGAGAACCATACACAGTCTGGTAGGTCTCACAGCTGAAATCTTTGGTGCTGAGACAGGATAGAAACTGCCGAGTCACAGTTGACAGAAGAGGCTTTAGCTTGACCTGGAGCCACAGCTTAACAAAATCCAAATCACGGAACTGCTCAGGTTCTGCGTTTACACTGATCCCACCAGACAGCTCCAGGATGGGGCCCTGACTGAAGCTGGATCTCTATGTGGAAAACCACGACAGAAGTTACTTATAACACAACATCACATTTATAAATGAATGGAATATTACAAGAGTCCGCTCCCTACAGTGTACCTTACCATGAAGGAGTAGACATTCATAGTCGTTTCTATTACTCCTTTCAGATTCCTCATGTGATCCACATTGTTTTCAGTGCCGAGAGGCACCCCAACGCACTGTAAAAAGCTTCTCATGGTGGAATTTGTTGACTTGGGGAAAAAGGACAACAAAGAATGACTGGGAAATGATTTAACACTTTTTTTCCATTGCTCAATCTTTACTGATCACAGATAAATGCACAATGTGTGGAATTTGAAAGAATGACGCATGACTGCTTTTCACATTCAACAGACCATATGGCAGCAGCTAACTCCCATTTGACGTATGCCAAAAGCCTTATCTATGCTGCAGGTGTTATGGGCACTATGTGTAAGAGTGTCACATAGACGCAGCTCAGAATGTCACCTGTGTGTCTTAACTGGTTCAGTCTGCTTTGCATCTCTTGCTCCTCTTTTTCCAATAGGCTACAATAATTATAAGGTATTTTGCTTTCTCTTGTATGGTAGTAGTTATTTTGTTGAGTTGAATTATCAGTGTAAGGTTACATTACTTGATGGGGTATCACAGTATAAACAGGAATTTAATTTGATTTGATTAACATAAACATTTTTTGCAGGTTTGCGCTTAAAAAATAATATAGACGGTAATATAAAGGCACATAAACTATTAAAGGTAACCATGATTTTAAAATGTATTTATAATATAGCAATATAACACATACGTGTCATATTGGCAGCCTTGTTCAATTTTGCATTTCCCATTTTCTTTTAAGCATGAATGCCTTTTAATTTATATTATCTGTCAAATCATTTTGAAACATATTTTCACCATTTGGTTTTACATAGTGAGCACCACAATTCATTGGACAGTGATACATGTTTTGTTATTTTGGTTCTGTACTCAAGCACTTTGAGTTTGAAAGGATAAAGGATTATAGAACCCCCCCCCCCCCACAGTTTAACATAATGTAGAATAAAGTAATAATTTTTTATATTTGGTCGCATATCCTTTGCATGCCATGACTTCCTGATGTCGGTGACCCAACAACATCAAAAGACTTTTGATATCTTATTTTCTGGTACTCCTACATGCGATAATATAACCTCTCTGCATTTGAATGGATCTCTATGAGAATTGGGGCGTGAGACTAGATTTAGCTGTAAATTACACTGGAACAGTATGGAACACATGGTTGGCTAAATGGCTCTAAGTCATCAAGGGTCTGTCGTAAAAAAAAAGCCTTAAACCATCACAGCTGATTTTGATATTTTGTTTATGGTGCACAATTTTTATAAAATGAAAGAAAAGACCTACATTGAGCATCATAATTCATTGGACAGTGACGCATTTTTTGTTATTTTGGTTCTGTACTCTAGCACTAGTCATCAAGGGTCTGCGGTATCAAACAAGCCTCAAATCATCACTCTGCTGCCAGATATGCAGTAGATATGGATGGATAACTTGAAGAGTTTCTTCTCCTGACTTATATTTCCATAGAGTTCAATAGGAAAATTTGTCAGGAGAAACAACCATTAAAGTGATCCATCCATATCTACTGCATATCTGGCAGCAGAGTGATGATTTGAGGCTTGCTCACTGTAGGTCTTTTTTTTTCATTTTCTAAAAATTGTGCACCATAAACAAAATATAAAAATCAGCAGGTTAACATAGATAGAGTCATTCATGCTGTGAGGTCAATAATGACATTGAATCCATTGGATGCCCAAATGTTTGTAACTTTGAGTTCTTGCATAACATTTTGAATTCCAAAATACCATAGTGGCAAAACAGAATGCTAAAATTTTACAAAATGGCCGCTACTTTATGAGTGACATTTTGATTTACAGCTTGAGGGTAATTGGATGTTTTGGAATTCTAGTAGTCAGTTCCTTTGTCATATTTGCAATATATACATTATTCCATTGTTATCTATGTGCACTCATTCTTGTCTGCATAATGAAATTGATAATGCCTTTTATGAAATGAAAGATAATGATCTTTTCCCTACCAATTTAAGGATGCCCAAAATATTCTTATATCTTGCCAACATTATATAAATGTATTGATTTTGCTCTTATGGGCAGGAATGCTAACTTGTATTTCACTTGGTGGTCTGTCAAACAGTTTTAAATTTTATTCTAAGCGCAGTTGGATATTGACAGTAAGATTTCCGAAAGGTAAAAGTTTATCTATTCACTTCTCCTCTATTGATGCACAAAACATCAAACATAATCTTAAATTGGGGTGAATATCTCCCAGAAGCACCACACACAGATATGCCAAATTCCCAGCTATTTAGGGGTGGCTTTAATTTGATGAAAACCAATCAGAGAAAGGTATTTATGGTAATTATGTACTATAAATTGCACTAACAGTGATGTGAAAAAGAAAGTACAATGCTCATCTAGTCCTAACAATAGATAAATCTCACCTCACGTGACCAATAGCACATAACAAATTTGTCATTTGTAATAATCATTACATTGTGTACTGTAAGGGAAAAAAACTGTACCTGAGTAGAGACACATTTATTGAAGCAACCTAAAGAAAGATTTGAATAAAAATATTAAACAATGTTCAACAAGGAGTTTTCGATCTGGAATTATCTAGTGACAATGTAACTAAAGATCCTGACTTGGTCAACAGAGAAAAGGTTGCCTTCCAACTCACCGAATCCTATGGCTCCGAGGGACATGAGAAGAAAATGGAGTTGGGGCCTCATGATGTGCAATATTGCTCATTGAATGACTGAGAAATCACTCTGTATTCAACAAATGAAAACACACCTCAGCAACACATCCCTAATTCATGGAGAACAGTTAATTTATCTGAAAGGCTTCATGAGTCAAAATGCCAAGCGCTTTGCTTATAGACAGGGCTTGCATATTTTATTTTTATCTGATAACCTAAAAACAGCTCAATTTAGTTACTTGGGTTTAAAAAAAAAACATTTATTTCAGATTTTATCCTAATCTAATTTAATTTCCTGTGTAGCAACCGCTTTGAGAATTCGCCACTAGACCCCGTCAGCCGGTAGTAGCAAGTAGGACCCCGTCAGCCTCTTCAGGCCATGACTCCGCAAGCTCCAGACTGTGATTCCAGCTCGCCCAAGGTCATTCTGTATGCGACGATTCTCACCCACTAGTCCTCCCCCCACCCCGGGAGCGGCCGCCAATTGCCGCTCCCTCAGGGCACCGGCCATACTCGGATCCGGTAGGACCGGGGATCGAACCCCCGATCCTCGAGGCGCAACCGCACAAGTCTGTGCCTTAGACCTCTGGTTCACTTTATGTGTGCATACTGTATGGATCAACATACTATAGTCGACAGCAGAACATACTGTGCAAGCTTGAGAAGGACACAGCTGCAGAAATTTGCAGGTCCAATGTGAAATCAGCCTGTTTTTTTCAAATGACATAAATATTGTCTTCCTGCTCATTGTGGATACTACATTCCAAAACCATAAATACAATACCTTCTGAAATATCATCATTAATGGGGATACTTAGTAAGCCTTTGTTGCTTTTCCAGCGACTTGACTCAAAATTAAGGAAAACATGCATTTGCTAAGAAGGCTCTGGAATAATATTTCAGATGAGATCATGTTTACATCATTTTTCATATTGTAACTACGAGTAGCCCTTCTACAGTATATATCCATAGGATTGTAATTCAAGTTTATCTGCTGTCAAGACATGGGCAAGTAATATGTAGCTAATGCTGGGACAATTCTAACCTTACTGCCTTATACTATTCTTTGATTGTAGATAGCTAACATTAAAAAATTCACTTGCATTCAGGAATGCAATAAGCTTTCTTATTTTAGCTGTATAAAACTGCTACCAGCATGCAACACCATTTCATTGTACTAAAGTCATGTGTTTCTGATGTTAATCAGTATGAAATACAATTAAGCCTCTGTAAAATTCAGATTTACAGATATCATTTTTAAGAATAATAAAAAGCCATTAAAGATTCTTTATCTTTGCAGCTCAGAATAGGCAAGTTCCAACCTGCACTGACATTGGTAAAGTAGGTTTACCGATTATTTAATTTCTCACTTTTTGTCACAATCACAATAACATTTCCATATCCATGATTACATTGCCTTACTTATATTAATTAACAACATTAATAACTCTTGGTAAACCATAAAAAAACACCAAACAAATATTTGAAATATCAACACAGTTTTGCTTAAAGTAATGAAGGGTACCTACATCAAAATAAATTATATTCAAAATATTTACTATATATTCAATATTTTCTATTGCATGTATGCTAAACGATGCTCTTGGTCAAGGCTGAAATAAACAAAAGGTACATTCAGTATTCTTACCTAATCACAGCAGTCCTTAAAAACAGCAGTTCTGCAAGTCTTGAATTCTATATGAAGATATAAGTGTAAGAAATGTGCTGTTTTGAACTTAAGTAGGTGCAGAAAGGCACAGTTATGAATTTAATAAAGTTGTGTTTGGTCAGAATAAGGTGTAGACAGCCAAATATGTAACGCAGAACTCTAACAATAATTCTTAAAGACAGTGTGAACAATACCCTTCCACCTCCACAAAGAAGGACAAGGACATAACTGACATAATTATGACGTGCAGCGATGCTTATGTACAATTGTGTACATGTGCCTGTGATACTTTAAGGTGGTCATTATACTGTCCTTTTTCACAAATAATAAAAATGTTGCTAATTCCTGGTTTGACTTGTCATAACTTGTCTGACTACTTTAGGAGTATTGTATGTTACCAGTAAACAAACTATATCTCTACTGCAGTCTATTCAAGCTGTGGGTCATACACAGTCCAGTCCTTTTTGTGTTGAGGGCTTTTGCCCCTTGCTGGTTACTAAAACTATGTTTGTGTTTTCACTGGCTGCTCTCAAAAGACAAAGCACTTGTGCCCCTTTTTAAGGATATGACACTGTTTGCGTGCAACCTGATTCTAAATTAAATCCCCGGATGAAACTCCCTTCTGAGCTGTTGTCAGAGCCACCAGTCAACAGCAACTATTCATATGCACAATAAAAATACATGTTTTCCAACCTTTTCTCAGATTATAAAATATAATATTACTCTATTTACAAGCATAGTATAAATAAGTATTATTCATTTATCTATTTATTTATTATCTTTAGAAGAATACCCAATGAAAAAAAAACCTATGACCAATCAATGACAATCAAATGGTAGCTTACCTGTAACTTTTGAAGAGAAAACTGTGCGTGACACTACTTAGGTCTTAGGTAAGGTGACACGAGACATGCAGATACCAGGAAGCACTTTGGAAAAGGAGGGAGGTGCACAAAAGACTAAAAAATCACCAGGGGTGTGTACAATTTACTTTTGTAGCTGGAAACTTGAAACCATTCAAAGAATGAATAATGATATATTTGCACTAATACCAAACACACAAGAATAATGCTAGTTAAACTTCTGTAGGTATGCCCTCCATTACTTTGAACAGTACAATGAATTACAGGTCAGTAATTTTATGTAAATGGCTGGACAATTGCAAATCCACTGCTTCAGGGATTAGAGTTCCTTTGAGAACTTTTTTATTTCAGCCAGATCTGATTACATGTGAGTAAGTGCTTGAACACTGCTTTATGTCTCGCACTGTGAACTTAAATCTCAGCAAAAAAATGCTTACAACATACAAAAATGGCAAGTTACTCACACATACAAAGCACTGTCTATAATAAAACTAGAAAAATCTAAGCCTGACATTAAGAGTATTGATTAAAAAATGGGGCCAAGTTACAACAAACAATATTGGCTATCTTAGTTCACATACGTAAATTAAGCAAGCTCGATTCCAAAGTAATGCTACCCATTCATCCATTATCTAACCCGCTTATTCCTGGTCAGGGTCATGGAGGGCTGGAGCCTATCCCAGCATGCATTGGGCAAGAAGCAGGAATACACCCTCACCAATCCATCGCAGGGCACAAACACCATTCACTCACATACTCATAACTATGGGCAATTCAGGATGCATCCCAATATTCTTCACTCCTCACCTCCTTTCCATCTCATAACAATGCGGATTATGCTGATATACGAAATATTCTCACTCACACATACATATATTCTCACTAATATATATTCTCTCTCTCACATACATATACACTGCCTGGCCAAAAAAAAATCGCCATTGCACCCGTCATGCATAGGAACCACTGTACAAACCCCTGGAAGCAGTGTTATGATCTGGGGTTTCTTAAATTGGTCAGGTTTAGGCTCAGCAACGTTATGCAGCAATACAATTAAGACAGCTGAGTACCTGAATGTACTGAATGACCAGGTTATCCCATGAATGGGCATATTCCAGGACGACAATGGTGGTCCAACGAAATATTCGAGTTTGTGACTTTTTTTGTGGCCAGGCAGTACATGTATGTGAGAGAAAATATTTGTATGTGGGAGTAAGAATATATGTATGTGAAAGTGAGAATATACAGTATGTATATGAGAGGTTCAAAATGAATTATGGCCCCTCATACAGATGCATCATTCATCCAATACAGCTAATGATCATACAGCTACTCCATATAGCTCCTTCCTGACTTTTCCTGAACACATAGTGATATAATGTGAATATCAATATTGAATAACAATAAGGAAAAGTTATAAACACTTACTTAAACGATGAAATTGGCCACCGTGTATCTTAGCCTCTCGAGATAGTGTACTTTGAGGGCATGGATCATTTTTGATGATGAATTCAGTGAGAAAGAAAAAAAAAGAGTTTGGGGCTTTATTGTGTGGATGTGTGGCGTTGAACATTCATTTTGTGTGGTTACATGTGGTCAGAATGTACAGAAGTGAATGTTTTTAAGGGCTGAGAGTCTGTGGTCATTTGGTTATTTCTGTAGGAAACCCTGAAAAGTGGCAAACTCTCGGTGCTGTATAGGTATGGGGCATGCCCTAACTTTGCAGAAGACATACCTGCCATCCCAATAAACGTTTGACTTAATAGAACCACAATGAGAGTTGCCCTTAAGGTTCACAAGAAATTAAGAATAGTTGTTTTCCATGCTTGATGAACAACATTTCATCCATATGCTCACAAGCCTCTATGCAAATGGACTAGGAAAAATACAAAATAGTAATAGATTGGAAAACACCTTTATTTCTGTTTTATGAGTAGAATTGATTACATACAAGATAAATCTTTTCGAAATTAGGTTTTCAGTATCTTTTCGCAACACCATGACAGTTGGCCTACAACTGAAATTTGTTCTTAGATGATAGAATAATGATAAATAATACATATCTTTTATTACGTTTCAGGATAATACAGATTATTTTTGTTTTTAGTGTAGCATCTGAGCTTCGGGCTTTACAGTTTGTCTTCAACTCAATAAAAAAACCAAACATTGTGGAACACATTAATGTGGACAATATGGAAATGGAGACTATTGTTTTGTCCTCTTGAGGGAGTTGCATCAATATACCATTTTACTGAGAGTTGCAAACACCACAGAAGCACAGTGTAGGTGGTTAATTTACAAAGTACACTGTTCCATTTGCAATTCCTTAGCAATGTATAAGCAACATCCTAAAAAGACAGCCAAAATATATTAATCGGTTTTGCATATGTTCAGGAAAATCATTTAATTTGTTTCACTTATGTTTACCAGTAAGCAAGAGAACTATAAGACTCTAAAATGACAGAAGAGTCTGCTGTGCGATGATCCTCAACCACAGGAAGAGGGGGAGAAATGCATTGCTTAGTCTCGGGTATGTACTGCTGCTACTTGCTCCATCGCCTAAAAACAGATTGAAAAAAACATTCAAGTTAAATTTATATCCTAGTATTCAATATTACATTCTCACTAACTATAATAAATATAGTAAATATATAAGGAAACAGAAGTAAACTGTTTTTGAACAAATTCATTTGAGAGTTGTTACCTGATGCAGAGGTGCTTATTGCTGTTGCTGTGTTCATTTCTGTGGCGTTGCTATTCTGCCATGCCACCGTAGAAGAGGGAGGGTCCGGTTTTCCCCTAGTGAGATTCAAATTCAACCTGCTGAGCTCTGACTGAAACCGTGTAGAGATCCATTCTTGTATGACAGTATCATTCTCAAATGTTTTCAGATCAGGTAAGCCGATGCCAAGAAGTCATTTCACCTCATTCACTGTGAGGCTCTGCAAAAACATAAAGGAGAAAACGATGACTGGGATAACTACATGAAATACCTAGTTGAATTGGTACATGTTTAATAGATTACCTGTTGACAATGCTGATGTTTTTTTTTATTATGGAGGAAGCCCTTGTCTCATACTTGATCACACTATTTTATAAATTTGGTGCTCTATACATTTCATATACTGTCAAGACATTGTTATTAGAAAAATAGCCTAATCCAAAGTCACTAAAACATTTTGTACAGTCTGACATTATTTCCACACTAACCAAGAAAACGCTTAGACTCTTCAAAGTTCCTGTATCCACAAGGTTCTGCGCAGAAAGCATCCTTATGTCGTCTATGGGGGCACCTTCTAAATGAATAAATGAAAATATTTTACTGTTGACAATTATTTTTGCGTAATATATAGATATATTTATCAATTTTAATATAATATTTTAGTTTCAATAACTACAAATATTTGTTTATATTTTGATATTCATTTTTGATAATTCATTCATAACGTTCATTTAGCATTTTAGAATGTGTTATTCTCCTCAGACTGAGCATGACATGAACATGGAATCTGGATGTATGATGGTTTGTGGCGTGACAAGAAAAAATAAAGAAAACATGACACCGGAAAAACACTTTTCAAAGACGCAAGAATTAACACTGGTCTAACTAGATTTTTAAAGACAAGAAATATCACTGGTCTAACTTGATTTTCAGGTACCACCCACATAGAGAATGACATTTAACCAAAAATAACATCTGAACTGGATGAGTTGGTAAAAAGCACCAGTATCATTCCTTAAAGAACCAAAGAAAGTGTTAGCAATGCTGTAGAGCTCTTTCTTCTGCTCAAGCACGCAAGATGAAATGTGTATATGCATTACTTTCTGTGGTGCATTATAATTTTAACGTTACACTGTGTGAAGAGTCTTAAACATTGGGTAGTAAGAAAGATCACAATGAATGTTGTAAAAACAAAATAAAAAAAAACAAAGAATTTAAGCAATGTGGCTGTTCTCTTTAGAATGGAAAAATACCTTATCTAACTACGTTAAGCCATTGCAATGTTACGGGTACTCAAGAAAAGTGAATTTATTACGAAGCAGGAGAACATACAGGCAAGCAAACAGAGGAGCTGGGTGACAGTCAGGATACGGGGGTTGGCAAGTAACAGGAGGGCAGGGCAGATGACTGGGCAGGAACGGTGGGATCGGAAGCAGGTTGGACGGGTGAACTAGGGGACAAGGCTGAGACAAGTTATAAAGAATGAACAAACAGCGGGCAAAAATCACATCTAACACAAAGCAAACAGACAGTATGAACTGGCAAGGAAACTAACAAAGAGGGGAACGTAAATAGAGGAAAAACAGGTGAGAATGTGCTGGGGTCATTCAAAAGGCATGAGCAATGTGTGTGAGAGCTAATGAGCTAATGAGGGAGTGCGGAATGCAAGCAGGGGAAGGCGAGTGATTGGCTGGATTGTAATGGGGAGAAAACGAGGCACTTAAGCGGAAAAACTGCACCCAGCCTGCACAACACAGAACTGACAGACAGGGTGAGTGGAAAAACGTGACATGGAACAACAGGAATGGGGAAACACAAGAAATGAAAGGACGATGGACTGGAGGGAAATGGCATATGTTACAATAAACACACATAGTGGGGCATCAGTTCTGCTCTGACTGGAATCAACATAGAAAGAAAAACTTAATCGACACATGCACACTGTTATACACACACAGATTACATCAATCTCAGCACATCTCATGTCAATCTCAGCACATCTCATTAGCTGTTATCATTGTCCATCATACAGTACCTGCATTTACTCATTAAGTTTGCCTATGAGAAAATACAATAATAAAAGTTTACTTTTACAATTGAGAGCGCACTTATTTTATATATGTCACCACCCCCACTTGCTCTTACATTGTTCTCTTCTTAACTCAAAACATCATAAGGTTTTCTACCTTGCATCATGTAAACTTTCACTGACATGGTTAGTCTCCAAACATAAACTTTGCAAACTTAATCAACTTAAATTTTGTTGCAGGTTTCGTCATCTACAACCATCTGGTCTGTTGGGCAATACTCCAGACTTAGTTTTCCATCATTCACAGTTGACCTTACGAAGTGATACTTTATGTCAACATGCTTACACCTCTGTCTGCTTACAGGATTCTTTGCTAATGCTATTGCACCTTGGTTATCCTCATAGACCTTAGGTGGTGCGTACTATATGTTACCACTCGGTGACATCATCAGAGAATATAGTGTTGATTTCCACAGCTATGCGGATGATACACAATTGTACATATCCGCCGAACCAAATGATGTGACAGCCATAAACTCCATTACCAACTACTTGTTGGCAATAAACAAATGGATGAACGATAACTTTCTTAAATTAAACAAAGACAAAACCGAAGTCCTAATTGTTGGCCCCAAATCTAAAAGAGAGATGCTAACCAAAAATCTAGGAGGTTTAACCCCTTGGATTAAACCTGAGGTGACAAGTCTCGGTGTCATCCTGGACTCAGATCTGAACTTCAACTCCAAACAAAGTGACCAAAACAGCTTTCTTTCACCTCAGAAACATAGTGAAGGTACGACCATTCATAAATCAAAATGATGCTGAGAAGCTAATTCATGCTTTCATATCTAGCCGGATAGACTACTGTAATGCACTCTTCACTGGTCTCCCCAAGAAAACCACCGAAAAACTCCAGCTCATTCAAAACTCCGCAGCTAGAATGTTAACCAAAACCAAAAGAAGAGAACACATTAGTCCTGTCCTAGCTACTCTACACTGGCTTCCTGTAACTTTCAGAATTGACTTTAAGGTCCTCCTCCTCACATACAAAGCTCTAAATCAGGGGTCTTCAATCTTATCCAGTAACGGCCGGTGTGGGTACAGGCTTTTGTTCCAACCGAGCAGCTACACACCTGATTCTACTAATCAAGGTGCTTAGCAAAGACTCTAGTGATTGATTAGTGGAATCAGGTGTGTAACTGCTTGGTTGGAACAAAAGCCTGCACCCTCACCGGCCCTTTCTGGATAAGATTGAGGACCCCTGCTCTAAATGGACAAAAACCTAGCTACATTGGTAACTCTCTTATAAACTACACACCAGCTAGAACACTGCGATCATCAGATGCAGGTCTATTAGAGGTCACCAGAAACAGTCACAAGAAGATCGGTGATGCGGCCTTTGTCAATTACGCCCCAAAATTGTGGAACACACTACCCATAAATATCAGGGAAGCCAACACGCTAGACATTTTCAAAAATCTTTTTATCAAAGCATTTGATTGACCCTGTATTGCAAATAATACCTTGATCTTATGCCTACATCACTGCACTTAAATTAATTTTATCTTGCACTATTCTATACTGCACTATTTCTCTGTGTGTTTATTATTATTTAGTTTTTATTTTATTATTATTTTATCCCTGCGCCCCACTAGCTGAGGCTGGGCGTCTGTAGTACAGGCCCCAAAATAGTTTTTATTGTTCATGATTTTGTAATGAGATTACAGTAATTCAAGAAGCCTATTGGAATGTTAGGTTCTGATAGGCTGTTGATAAATGTATTATGCTGCTATTTTACTTTTTACTTTTACTTGTGCTATGCATTGCTCTTGTTGCTTGTTTTATACTGATTTTATGTCTTTTTATTTATGTAAAGCACTTTGAACTGCAATCCTTGCATGAAAGGTGCTATATAAATAGTTATTATTATTATTATTATTACTGACGTCCGTCAATACCTTCTAGTAGTTGTACTAGATACATACACTCTTGTGTAGTTGCGGCTAACACCATATACTCTGCCTCACAAGTGAACAGTGCAACAGTGGGCTGCTTTTTGGTTTTCCATGAAACCAAAGAACCATTTTCATTTAGGCTTACACAATAACCGGTTGTACTGCATCTGTCAGTTAGATCAGCTGCCCAATCTGCATCACTGTGCCTGTGCCCCTGTAGCCACAGTTTCTTCCTGTAACACAACTCTTTATAAATTGCACCTTTCAGATATCTCAGTACATGTTTTACAGTAATCCATTGCTCAGTAAAGTACTGTGACAGTTTACTTCTGACAAAACTTGTACATGCAGGCTACCTACTACCTCTCTGTATTTTCTGGCATCACTCATCATTTCTGCATCATCAGTGTAGTTCAATTGTTGTTCACAAGGTGTCGCTATAGATTTACAGTCTTGCATGTCAAACCTTTCTAGCATTTTCTCCACATACCTCTTCTGTGACATTTTCATACATTTATCACACTGGTCAAAATCGATACCAAGAAAATGTTTCAATTTACCCAAGTCTTTCATCTTGAATTTTGCTGTGAACATCTCTTTCACAACCTTCAGTGCATTTTCATCACTGGCAGAAATAATCAAGTCATCAACCCATATTATCATGATCACTTTCTCATTTTCTCATTTGTAAACACAATGATCAGCTGGGGTTTGCACAAACTCGTTTTCACTCAGATACTCATGCAACATTTTGTTCCAGTTTCTGCCTGACTGTTTTAACCCGTATAGTGACTTTTCTAGCTTATACACCAACTTTTCATTTGTACTAGATTTCACCTCATAACCCTCTGGTTGTTCCATGAAAATCTCGCAATCTATTAGTGCATGCAGGTAGGCAATTTTGACATCCATCTGATGTAAAGTTAAGTTTTCCTGTGCTGCATTTTGCATCAACACTCAACACTCACTGGTCAAGTTAGCAGTAGGAGAAAATGTCTCCTCATAGTCTACACCCATCTTTTGACTGTATCTTTTAGCTAAATACCGTGCTTTGTATTTGTCAGATCCATCAGCATTGTTCTTAATCGCATATATCCATTTACACCCCACTGCATTCTTACCCTCAGGTAAGTTAGTCAGGGTAAATGTGTCATTTTCTCTCAGCGATTACATTTCATCATCCATCACATTAACCCATTCCTTTGAGTTAGGTTACAGCTTCTCTGAATGTTAGGGGTACATTACACATCAATCTGTAACAATAATCTATATTAGTCAGTACCTGATCATCACTCTCCTCCTCAGATACATATTCACTTAAATAACCTGGTTTCTTCCTCACTCTAGAATGGTATCGTGTAGGCTCATGATTGGTCTCGCCTGTCTGTGCTTGGCTGTTCACCTCAGGCCTAGTTACTGGAACCTGGCCCTGAGTACATCCTGGACTCACATCAGTATTTTTTCTGGTGTTGCTAGTGCTATTCTGCACCTCAAAGTCATCATCATCAGGTGTCATGTCAGTCTGTGTCTGCTGCTCTACAATCGTTTTGGTCACAAACTTCACCAGTCTGTGCTTCTGCATTTTCCTATTGTCAGGATAGTAGACTATGTAGGCTGGGCTATTCTTGTCATACCGACAAAGATTCCTTTCTCACACTTTGAGTCTAGTTTTCTTTTGTCTTGTTTATAGGCATAACACACTGACCCAAACTTTTGCATCCTAGAAATGTTAGGCCATCTTCCTGTCAGCATTAAGTAAGGTGTCTGTTTTGTGCGATTGCTAAAGCATCTGTTCCTCACTACAGCTGCTGTCTGCACTGCATAGGTCCATAACGCCTTTGGCAACTCGCTCTCTATTTATAAGGGGAGTCAGGTTCGGAAGACCAGACGCGCAGAGAGGAATCTAAAAGTACACCACAGAGTGGAATACCAATAAAGTGGAACCATGTCCACGACAGGGAAGAAAAAAAACAAAGAACAGGGATAAAGACTCCCGGCATACAGCCAAAGAAAAACAACCCAAAAAATAGGGCGTAGACTCGAGACTCGAGTAGAGCACAAATAATCAGAAAATACCTCCGACTCTCAATAAGAGAGAGAACTAAACAGAGGTAAGAAAAACAAAAATAAAAGCGACCCAAATAGTAGGGCAGAAAAACTTGAAGACACGAGTGGAAGAAAAAAAGAGAGAAAACCTCTCACCCTCAATACGAGAGGGAACTAAAAAGAGAGGTACAGAAACGGTACAGAAAGAAACAGTCTCAGCGAGACAAAAACATGAAAACCAGAACAGGAAACAGAAAGTGCAAAAGAGAAAAAATATGGTCAAAGACCAACGCCATCTCCTCCATCAGCCAATTCGCATTGCTCATTAAGGGAACATTAGCCCAAATCAGGGAGTCAGCCCATGCAAGAGCAGTCCCGGTCAGCAGAAACTAAATAAATGTTACCTGTGATTCCTGGGTAGCAAACCGGGAAGGCTGAGCCTTAAAAAAAATAAGGCATTTTGTTAGGAAACCCCTACACTTCCCTGACTCACCACTATACCGTAACGATAATTGGAGCTTGGGCTTTCTGGTAGTGAGTGGAGTGGGAAAAGGGACGAGGCTCTTAGTTGTTTGTGTTATAGGCAGGGCGGCTGCGATAGTCAGCGTGCGGAGACTGCCCGCCAAATCCCGCAGGCAGTCTCCCTGGTAGCGCAGCTGATCTATCAGCTGCCCCTGCTGAATGTGCATGGCCTACTGCCTGCCCTGGAGGGCAAGAATGCCCTCCTCATGAGAGGCCCAGGCAGTACTCTGGTTAGCCAGAATTTTTATGATTACCTGCGGTGTCGCTGGTCCCTTCATTATGGCTTTCGTGTTTTATAAGGGGAGTCAGGTTCGGAGGACCAGACACGACAGAGAAAAATCTAAAAGTAGACCACAGAGTGGAATACCAATAAAGCGGAACCATGTCTGTGACAGGGAAGAAAAAAAACTAAGAACAGGGATAAAGACTCTTCGGCGTACAGCCAAAAAAAACAACCCAGAAAATAGGGCGTACACTTGAGAAAAGCACAGATAGGCAGAAAATACCTTCGACTCTCAATAAGAGAGAGAACTAAACGGAGGTAAGAAAAACAAAAATAGTGACCCAAATAGTAGGGCGAAAAAGAGTGGAAGAAAAAAAAGAGAGAAAACCTCTCACCCTCAATACGAAAGGCAACTAAAAAGAGAGGTAGAGAAAACGGTACAGAAAGAAACAGTCTCAGCTAGACAAAAACAGGAAAACCAGAATGGGGAACAGAAAGTGCAAAAGAGAAAATTGTTATCCTATAAGAAAACTCTAAGCACAACCAGGCAAGTCCCGCGTTACACCAAAGCAGAGCGATAGTGCAAAGTGGTCACCTCAGTTTCTAACAACCAGTACCAGCTTTGTGGCGGTGTATAATGATAACAAAGAAGCGCCGAGAGTTGCTCCTTGTGCCATCAGCCAACTCCACGCAGTGTGTCTCGGCCTGGAACCTGTCGTTGAACTTCTTGAACTTTGCTATATCTGTGATGAAATGCGAAGTTGCCCCTGTATCCATCATCAGACCTTTCATCTTGATACCGCGCCCTGGCTGGATCTCCGCGTCCCCGTCGCTCGTCAGGAATGCATACGCCTTGTTGCTCGCCTCCTAGCCGCTGTCCCCATCTGCAGGTTGCGTCCTGATGTGTGGTGCTTTTACACTGACTACACCACTGATTGCGTTGACATGCTCCGGCTTTGTGTTCTTTCAGGCCACATCTGAAGCACACTCAGCTCCCCGATCACTTGCACTTGCCATAGCGGGTTCCTCTTAGTTTGCGATTGTATATGTGCTAGAAGTGTCATTTTGAGACCGTTTTAGTTTCCCCATAGAAGTGAATGGAGAGCGACAAATACCCTATCCCAGGGGAGCACAAAGCAACAACATATTTCGCCTCCATTTGGACTCATATCATAGCCAGGTAGCTACACAACCCAAAGTTCTACCAAACTTCAGTTGTGCTTTAAAGACCAGGGTGAATCAATTGGCTCCTGATCAATGGCGTCTCCAGACCTAAAATTCTGAGGGAATCCCTCCCCCATCCCCAACATGATTCCCTGATCATGAAGAGTGATCACAAGTTAAAATTGAATCAATGTGTAGTTCAACACATGTGTTTTTAAGTTTCCTCATCATTTTTTCCTTAAATGTATTAACAGGTTGGGCATTTTCTTTGTCTTTTCTTAATTATTTATCAAATGGTTCGTTTTAGTGGCATATATCCACAATTTCACCAATTAAGAGCCTATTGATTCACCTCAGTCTTTAATTTGATCACTCAATATATTTCTTTTGATCCCCTTTTTGTAATTATTTGCAATATAGCACAATGAGAATATTGGACTTTTATTATTCATGGCATGCATAGCTATTGCTAGCATAATGTGGCTTAAGAGGGTTAATAATCCCTCTAAATATGATTTAAGAATTGACAGCTAAAATTCTGGGATTGCAATTGTGGTTGGAATGAAAACCAGCATACAGTGGTCCCCCAAGACCGAGTTTGAGAACCACTGACCTGGATGACTATAACGACTATAACATTCTCATTTTCAAATGTTATTTATGACATTATAATGTATTACCCTACAGTATACTACCTATATCCCCAAATACTTTTACTTTTGACACTTAAGTACATTTAAGAGCATGTACTTATATACTTTGACTTAAGTATACATTTCTAAATGGTACTTTAACTTTAACCTGAGTATTTTTCATGTGGGTATTTGCACTTTTACTTAAGTAAGGGATTTGTGTACTTCTTCCACCTCTGGTGGCATGTAGCGCCTCCAAATATTGATCACAAACACTTTTTAATTAGCAGGGTTGCTAGCTAGGTTCCAAGGTCACTATGGCAAGCCGAATGTGGATGCTTTCCCACAAGTTGCCTTTTTTTCAACAACGTGTTCGACAAACAAGTACAATAAACGCGAAGTAGTGGCTCAAAATGCATGACTAAAGTGCAAATCTTTGATATCGAAACGGATTCTTTGAACTAGTAAGACAAAATGTTGACATTGTGAAAACCAGTCGGGACTGAGTATAGACAAAGATTTTAGATATGACAAGATACACAACTGGTGCTTTTTCCCATTCTATTTTTGTAGACTGCTTTGATTGGGGGGGCATAAAGAGATGTTGGTAGGGCACAATGGGTTGGACGAATTAGCGGGGGTCTATAGGGCTGCTCCCCCTAATTTCCTGCATTTCTACACAACCTCACACAGGGCATTTTATAAAATAAAATGTATCATTTTATTTTTTATTTTAAAAAAAATTGAAATGAGATTTGAGATGCTTTCATATAAAGCTAAAGTATAGGCTAATCAGTATATTAGTGGATATGATAATTTTATTACATTTTAAACCCATCTCCACCCCTCCTCATCTTATAGGAGGACAACTTTATTTATGCCCAATAATACCAAATCATTATCTAATCTTGGAAACAAGTATATTAAAGATGAGCTATATTCCTTCCTCATTTCAGTCTTTTTGTGCTATTTTCTATTTACATGTGAAACTAAGTTACTGTAACCGGCTCATCATTTTCATTTATGTTTTAGCCACTCCACTGACTAGCCAACACACAGCAGTAGGCTAGCTAACACACACACATGGGCACCGCACACACACGTGCAGCCAGCTAGTGCAATTTTGCAGATGTTTTGCAGAATCGCAGCTATAAAAACTAGGCTACATGCAACATGTAATCAATCTATTTAAAATCAAATCTCCCAGACGGAGATTCTCGCCACTATCTTCAACTCACTGAGTAAGCTAGGCTAGCGAATATTATATCCTAAGCAATGCGTAACAGTTACAGTTATCAAGAAGAGACAGCATAGATTGATCAAAGAAACTGACCTATTTCTCTCCTGTTGCGTCTCCATGTTTTATATGGCCAAACCAACCAATCAGATATTAGAGAAATATATTATGTCAATGCGGCATTTTTATGATTGAGCGAATCGTCTGTAGCTCTAATTGTCATGGATCGGTCCTTCCTTCCCTTATCTCCGTGCTTAGTATTCCTTTTTTCCGTTCACCTGTAATCTATCAGATTTTTCTGTGTTCCGCTACGGGTTTTGCTTTTGCCTCTGTGATTAGTGAGTTCACCTGTCCTGCATTTCCGCTCACTATTTATACCCCGCTTCCTCCTTTTCTTGTCGCTTCCATTTTATATCATGTAACATTCTAGCCGGTAAAGGTATAGGAGTTGTGCGTGCTATCGACAGCTTTGCTTCTCAACGCGGGACTTGTTAGCCGTAAAATTTAGAAAAGTAAAGTGCGCTCTTTCGCTCTCTTATTTCAGAGCAGAGGTTTTGATTTCTTTGTTTTCCATTCAAACCTACGAGTGCTCTCGCCCTAAGGTTTAGGGTTTTTTTTATTTTTCTTCTTCCTTTTTTTTGTTCACTCCACAATGGGAGTTAGATAAGTGAAACTGCTTATTTCTTTTGTTTGCTCGGATATCGAGCTCCTCGCTTTTTATCGGAAGGTTATTTGTGTTCTCCTTATTTTCCCCATCCACTACAGATTATTGTTTGTCTTAGTGGTGTTCGTTTGAACACTTTTAGATTCCTCATCTGTCACACCTGGACCTCCAATATTTCCTCCGTGTCTCTGGGCATAGAGATCCCCTACACTAATAGCCTATACTGACGGGTGTCAACTATAAGGGCGTCAACTTCATATTGTCGGATTTTATTTGTCTGGATTTGTCTTCAAAATGGCCAATAGGAAAGCAGTGCATTTTTTGATGACCAATGACAAAATTACAGAAAACTATGAACGCTCAAAAAAATTGCTATAACTGATTTTTTCAGAGTTTTCATTGGATGGGCAGGCGATTCCTCTGTTGTGGGCAATGACCACCCCAGCCCACCCGTAGACATGCCCCTCCTACGGCACATCCTGGTACTTGACAGTTCATGCCCCTTTCTGGGAGAAAACAAAGGGACAAACGTCCATTCAATTGCCCCGAGATACAACAATAAAAGCCTTGTATAAATAAAGACAAACAACAGAAGATATGTTTTGTAATGTACAATGTATTACATAACTCCCCAGCATCGAAATGTTAAACTTGACTTGATCTGGCAACATACCTCTGGCTTCAGTCTTCCAAGTTCCAGCTAAATAAACATCAACAAGTTTCTTATTTTTTGACATTTCAGTATAACATTCAAATGTAATCTTGTCAATTAACACACAATGTAATGTTTTATAGCAAAGTGCTGAGTCTACAAACAAAGAGACCTGTGTGGTTAGTCAGAGCTTTTGTCATAATTCTTTAGTCAAATTTTATTATTTTCTTTTTTTTTTGCATTTTGTTTGTGTTGTGTCTCTCTCTATGATTACATATATCATTAAAAAAAACGTATATTATTATTATTTGGTATTGAGTTCAGATTCTAAAAAATTTTTTTTTTTTTTTTTCAGGCGCTGCCAAATATGTGGACGTGAGTTTGCAAAAAACCTCATACTGTATCCTGCCCATTACTGTGGTGACAGGTATAACTAACCTTATACTCTTAAGTATTTTCTTTATTTCATCTGTTTGCAATGCCTTATAAAGTATGAAAATTAATTCAAATGCATTACACATATGTATGTACTGTATCTAACATGTAACACAAGTTTCATTACAGACATTTTTGTTTGGTATGGTTTTAACCCTTCATGCATGAATTATTACAAGACCAAGCAATATTTTTTTCACATCAAACTCCACATGTTTCACCCGCCTAAGTCACAGAAATGTACCCCAAATGGCCGCTTGATAACATAGACCACACACGCAGATTACAACTCTTAAGGCATGATGTCCACTTTAGTGGACAGAAGGTTTTTTGTATACAATACAAGAACTATGGTAATTTTTTGTTACAAATATAACTAATTCTGCTCCTTGCATCTTCCCTAATAAGACTATATTTTTTTAACATGCTCTGTTCTCTAGGAATAGAAGGTTTTCACAGCTACACCAGAGGGAGTTTGTATGTTTCCACCTCCACCTGCCATTTTGATCCTCACTGTATCAAAACTAGAAAAGCCAATAAAAATGTAACAAGGTGGAGCATATCAAAATTTAGGCAAAGGTGCAAGAAATCTGCTCTGATATTTTTTGGAGATCACAAATGTTTTTGACTATGTTAAAATAGACTTTGAAAAGCCTGTCCACTGTAGTTGACTCCATGCATGAAAGGGTTAAGATTGACCATTGATGATGATGATGGGGAAACTTTGCATGCAAGTGGAGGTTCCAGAGCTGCAGAGGGAGGATGTTCCAGACCTGAGGAGGGGGGAGATTCCAGAGCTGAGGAGGAAGTTATTGAGCTACAGAAGGAAGAGGTTTCAGAGCTGAAGAGGGAGGAGGTGTCAAATAAAATGTTGCAGATGGGCCTAGCATGTCCATTACTGAACCAGAACCTGGTATGGATTTCACTGAGACTTGAATCAAGTTTTTCTATTGTTAACCGTTCAATGATCAGAAATGCAATATGAAAACAATATGAAAGAAAAACTGATGTTACAGCATCTTATGAGGGAGTGGGTGTAAGGTGGATATCAAATCAATTAAGTACTGATTCTGTTTTTGTCTTTTGCTTGTGTTGAGATGATGTTAGCTCTAAATCCTCAAATACACCATGAGATTTTAGCACAGATTTAGCCATGCGCCCATAAGAGCGGAGAAGGTCGGACTGGTTTTTATGATGGTGGGTATTTGGCACCTGTTAGCTTGAATCATTACAATCATCAAGCAGGTCTGTGCTTATCATAAAAAACCATTGCAGTGCAAACAAGTTTAGTTTTAATGAGTCTTTGAAGGCTGGTGAAAATGGTGTATTCAAGGCTTAAAGCTTCAGTAGGAAAGTTTAAAAAATACAAGGCAAAAAGACTTCCCCCTTTTGCTCTCCTCCCGCCTATCTCTCTCCTAAGCCCCTCCCACCAAATGATGCTCCAGTGCACGTGCGGAGACGTAGGGAGGTGTTTAATCTACAGGGAGGATCTTTTGCTTGTCAATAGTTGCCCTGATTGGTAGCTACATAGCTAGCCCTGATTGGTTGGTTTTTATAAAACCGGGTGAAATGTTTTGATAGCCTAATACAGAGCCTACGACACTCACAGAAACCAGATTCTTTCCCAGAACACTTGATTTATTGATAACTGCTGGAATGTAATGAGAAAATTTTATAATTTAGCTAAAATTATAGCAAAATAATCTTGCCTACTGCAGCATTAAGACGTGGTCATATTCTGTTCAAAGTCATCTTTGAGAAAGTTCCAGCTCCAGATCCTTATTTATTTTTTTCAGAATAGAAAGGCATTGAGAACCCGAAAAGAGCAGCTGTCCTCTTCTGGAGGAGGCTACTCCAAGGGGAATAAGGAAAGCAACCCCTCCAGTTGTCGATGGACATCCGGGGAAGTGTAGCAAACAGAGAGAGGGCACTTATATGTTTCTACAAGTCCCGCAATGTAAACTGGGCAAGACCTCTTCATTGCATACTGGAAGGTAGGATGCAGGGTTCTCTCCGGATTTTGTTCACAGAGTGCTCAGGAATTCGGAGCAACGGAATACCATTATTTCTGTATGCATTACAATAAGCAGATGTAGCCTTTTAGATGCATTAGCTCTTTAATTGTTAATGGATATACCGGTAGACATACAGACTAGGACTTGTTCATGGAATATGAGTTTTGCACAACTTTGTTACCCCCAACATAATTCTAGATACAAGCCTGTTTATCCCTGATTACAAACAACCTCAGACACGGACTGCAGTCAGATTAATAAAGAGCTCTGTAGATGAGTTTTAAAGTGATACAGTTTATCTAAGCCCGTAACTTTCTAGGATGGGGTTGCTCATTTGTTTACGTTGGACTTTTAAGTGCAGCACATTTAAGTGAAGGTAGTTTGTGGGTTGTTTTATGAAGCTGGACGGTGACGCAGAACTGTCTGAGGAGGAAGAAAAGGCAGTGAAGGAGTTGGCAGACACGTGGGAAGTGGGCAGGCAGTGGGTCACAGCCAAGACTCCACCGTCTCCTACAACATGCGGTAATCAACCTCTACTACAGAACAGATTGTTATCCTAATATTTTAACAACGAACTTGAGAATTAATTATTTATTTCCAGCCATTTATGTATGTTTATGTTTTTCAGGTCCTTGGAAGAACTTCGCAACAAATATCACAGTTCAGAAGAGGCACTAAGGAGACAAACGTGTGGCCTCTGCTGACCCATCGAAAGGATGTTGTGACTACAGTGATGTTCCACCGAGTGGCCGACATAGTGTCATAGTAATTTAGCACCAACAAATTTTAGCACTAAATCACTTTTTTGCACTTCAGTGGGCAGATGGACGTAATGTCCAACGCGGCGACTGAGTGCCAGTGACACACGGCGGATGGCCTGGCAAGCAGTGGATTTATGAACATTAATCATGTCACCTACTGTGTTTTGAAATGCTCCGTTTGCAGAGCCGGTGACAGTGCTGCGTTGCGGTCACTATGCATCAGTTCCGGTGACAGCTCTTCAATTAACCGAAAAAGGTCTCTCCTACAAAGTCGAAACCTCTCTGAGTTCTGTGTCATTATAGACATCTAATGGATTGCTTCGATCCCTAATAATTCTTTCTCGTCTAAAGGCTTGCTTGTTGATGATATGATAGATCAGATGCACCATTGTCATTAACTTGGTTATTTAAATCCGTTACCGCAGAAACGTTCTAAAATTAGTTATGCCTGCTGTTGGGTAGGCGTAAAATTTACGCCCGGTCTTTGTGAAAATAGTGTTTACAACCAGTTGTGATTGAAAGGAATACAAAATAATCAAGGGAAAGCGAGACCGGGGTGAAATGCTTCTCCAATTTTTTGTGAGACTGTATGCTGTGCATGTGTCGGCCAAGACACAAGGAAGGAAGAATACACAGGTTGCAAGAAATAACACTTCTTGTTTTTACCCATGTCTTTGTATATTACTGAAACTAGGTCATCCTGGATCATATTACTTGGCCTGTGAAAGCAGCAGAAGAAGATGAGGCATACTCAATTGAAATAAGATGCTGCATAACAGGATCCCTCCATCAGTTCATTGAGAAAAGTATCATATAGATACTGTATCTATCTCCCTATGCTGATGAAAAGACAGTAATTTCCACTTGAAAGATGAAGTTAGTTTCATGAGTCAAAGCAGTCGATTTGTAGTATATAGCGATACTATAACCTCTCTGCATTTGAATGGATCTCTGTGGGAATTGAGGGTTGGGACTAGATTTAGCTGTAAATTACACTGGAACAGTATGGAACACATGGTTGGCTAAATGGCTCTAAGTCATCAAGGGTCTGACGTATCAAATAAGCCTTCAACCATCACTCTGCTGCCAGATATGCAGTAGATATGGATGGATAACGTGAAGGGTTTTCCTGACAAATCTTCCTATTGAACTCTATGGAAAAATAAGTCCAAAGTGCCTACGACCCTCGTCTTGCCACAGACTATAAAATGCACTGTAACACACTAAGAAAATCATGTTCAGATATAGAAACAATAATCGTAGGGTCGTAGGCACTTTGGGCCATTAATAAGACCCTGCTATTTTATTGCCCTGCAGTGCAACTGGAGAGGCTGAGGCCCAACTTTCTGGGGTTTTCTTAAAACTAGTTTATAATTTCAGACAAGCATGAATACTGTAATTGGGATGGATACGACTACCACTAGGGGGCCAACGTGGATCAGATTAAGACTTCAAAATTGGTACTTGTTTCTTGTTTTAACTGTGTTGAAGTTTATAATAGTATTTAGAATATAATTGTAGTAGAGCTGATTTACCCAGTTTACTGTGAACTGCATTCAATGTTCATTACTAGCGATAGCTGCTACTTTATGGGAAGGATGTGCTTTGTCTTATCTGTTCTGTAGTTACTTCGATGACATTTCTATATGCACTTACTGTATGTTGCTTCGGATAAAAGCGTCTGCTCAATGACTAATGTAATAATATATTTTTAAAACATTGTACAAATAAGCATTCGGTGTTTGCCTTGCTTACTGTACTATGTACAGTACCCAATGTACTTTCGGTTTAGTACACATCTCGTATAAGTATGTTTATGAACCCAAATATGCTACCTGGTTACGAAGCTACAAATGTTTTCTGATTAACCCTGAAGAGTTTATCTTGTTACATTTCACCAAAGTCCTGTAAAGTTGACATTTCAAAAGCGACCACCTATCGCACTTACGGCTGTAATGCATTGCTGTTGTTATGTAAAAACAAACATACTTTTGAATGTTTTTTTTATATGTATTTAAAAACAGGCTACGTATTTTATGCGTATTATGTACATACTGTATGTGACGATTCTTACATAAATGTATTCTGTAGCAAATTTCTGAATGATTTCTGAACCTCTTCTTCAATTTGAACTTTAAACCATGGATGTACAGTGAATATTTTTTGAGATATTGACATTTAAACTAAGACTAGTAGAAACTAGGTGGAAATTTTCTCTGGTGGGCCAAAGTTAATTGGGTTAAAAACACTTAAAATGCTACTCCTCCTGCAAAATTGGACAAATTTGCACAAAATTTGGTATTTTGACTCAGCTCACATGCCTTTACACAGGAATTACTTTTCTAACGCCAACATCAAAATGGCAGATGATGATCCAATGAATTTGCTGTGGGCGTGGCATGAATAATTTGAAAACCCTTTGGCATAAAGTTATGAAACTTGGTGGGGGTGATTGAACGTTAGATCAAGACTCCTGTTGCAAAGGCTTAGCCCAATCAAACCACATGGTACTGCTATAGAGATCCAAAAAATCACTGTTCCCTTGCAGAAATTTCAATATAGATGTGCTTTTTGGGTCAGCTCTGTCTTGAATTGTCCACCACAAATCTCCTGACTCATTTTCCTATTGAATTCTATGGAAAGTCAGGAGAAACAACTCTTAAATTGATCCATCCATACTGTGGGGTGCAAAATGTGGGCACCCCTGGTCAAAATACCTTTAACAATTAATATCTAAGTGAACAGATGCTAACCTGACCTCTAAATGGTACGTTGGTAAGTTAACCCCTTTCTTTGCTCCTGCAGCCCAGAGTGGGAAAAAGAAACTCCATGTTGTATCTTTATTAGTATACAATTTGTGACAACTCTGCCGAATACAAGAGTTTCTAAGTGTAACTATTCTCCCGTAGCAAGTCCAATTAACAAGCAACCCCACACCCAGTCGCTTTTTCCCACTCATAGTTTGACTGCAGGAGCAACGAATGTCTCAATTGATCAAAATCTTGCCGCCGGCGCCATGGCCACTAGGCATCTGCGCAAAGGGGTTAACTAATTTTTTGTGCACATAGGAGAACTCTTAGTCGTGGTAAGATAAAATGTTTTGTGAATACGGCCCCACACTGGAAATATACTGTTTTCCCTGCCGAGTTCTGTTAATTATGATTTGGTATAGTGCTATTTCACATGCACAATTTTTTCACATGGTTATTTCAAAAACCGTAATAGCTTTCAAAAAAACTATTTCTACAGAACTGCAATCAATTGATATTCACCAACTAGCTACATAGAATATGTAATAAAATACCTGGGCATTTAGAATGCAGGCAGGTCAGCTTTTTAAACTAACAAATTGTAGCAGTACGCAAACTGCGCATACAAAATATAGGGCCATAGTGCAAGCTCATTAAGAGAGCCTTGGACCAACATTTTGCCCTTGAGTCACATTAAGTAATCAAATCACATCCATCTTTGACTGTAAACAAGTTGACATTAAGGGCATATCTTCAATTGACTTTGGCAAGCTTGCTTGGGTAATTTCATACACCAAATGAATGCACTACATAAAAATGTCTGAGACGATTTCTTAAATAAGTTTATTTCTTCAAGAATGACTGGGAGAAAAATATCCACATCTTATGTACAATTCTATCATTGGTTTTCATTAGGTTTGCTTTAAAAAACATATGATGAAATGTTGCCAACAAAATGGGATCCAGCAACTTATTTATCTTAAGAATAAGCCCAAAACAAAACGCTGTGTCTGGCTTTCAATGGTTATTCATGACAATGTTTTTCATGACACTTTGCTCACTTTAGTTTTGTTCTGTATGCCAGATCTTCATTGTCAAGAAAGGACGCACATTTAAAAATATTGCCATTTTCCCAGGACCGTGTCTTTGATTGCATCTACATATTGTGCAGGCACCCAATATACCCAATACTGAGAAGCTTCTGTTGGACCCAGCTGAAATGCCTAGGAAAAAGTGAAGAAAAAACAGAAATCATTCTTCAAATATTTGTAAACTCACTTTCAAATTGTACTTTAAAATGCTAATATTATGCATTAGTTATTGGAGGTTTTATTTAAAAGTGGAACCTCAGAGATACAAGCCTGGGTTATGGACTCACTGGTCAACCCAACAGGATATGAACCCAGAAATAACATATGTGCTTACGCCGTTTCAAGATCTTTATTATAGATTCCCTTTGTAATCTCTGATGCAAAATTTGGCCATTCTTGCCAACAGTTGTCAACTATTATCCTATTTTCTGCATGTTAGTTAAATCATGCCCATTGAAAAGGCAATAAAAGCTTACCTATAAATATGCATTTGCCAAGATCCCGGTTTATACCTTATTGATTGTTGGTTGATAACTTAAACCAATATTTATACTAAAATTTAGACTAATTTATACTGTTATTTCAATATGGCCTGAATAATATCAAAGGATGCAAATTATGATATATCCGTCTTAACTTCACTTTCAAAGTTACAAATAATCCTGAGCAATCCCCCAATCCCCCCAAAGTGTTCATATCTATGAGGTTCTGTTGTATTCAAGAGTATTGTCTGGTGAGCACCGTGGTGGCGCAGCGGTAAAAGCATCGACTTTGAGTTACTGTTACTGATTGTTCCTGGTCCAAATCTTGACATTTTACTGCAGTCAGCGCAAAACAGCATAAACCCAAAGAATCTAGCTCAAAAGTGTCTCTAGTGGTAAAAAGTTAGGAACTGCACATCCAGTCTGTCATTGGCTAGAAACTTAAACCAGCTGACGTATTACTCCCGGTGACGAAAAATTGACAGCTGCTGCCTGTGTTGGCGGAGAGCGGCGGGGGGCGCCCCCCATGAAAGCGAATCTCTCAGATTTCAATCTTGGTGGTTGATCTGCGGAAAGGAGATAGGAGAGAGCGAGAGAGCGAGCGAGCGAGCGATATATATAGCTAGCTTACAGTTTCGCTTTTTTGAATATTCTAGTAAGTTATAAGAACTGATTTTTGGTATATTTTTTGAACTTGATAGTCCCTTGGTTTTTGATAGTTTGTTTTTCAGTCTAGCTTAGCAAGTAGCTAGCTAGTTTATTAAAAAAATATATAGATATACACTTTATTAAAAATAAATAGTTGAGTCAGGAGTTGTATTATATGCATGCTACACGTTTACCTTTGCAACGTCCCGACAACAAACATTCTCTCTTGGAGAAAGTTCAGTGCAGTGACCACATGTGCACCCGTTGAAATGGAAACCAATATTGTTGATATCTTGCAGGTAACGTGTGATTGCCTACAGTCTGTGTAAAATGAGTAGCCTACATGGCATGGGTAACTATTTATACAGCGTGCGATTTGTTGTTTGCTGGCCGCATCATTATAAGCCCAAACGAGGCTATGCGCACCGCTGCCTACCACTCCAAAACATTGCCCATCCTCTCATTCTCAACCATTGCTTCTGTCTCGGCTACTTGGGGCTCGGCAGCAGCTGGAGCTAGCGTGATTGTTTGTGTGTATGAGAGAGAGGTAGCGAGAGAGAGAGTGGAACAAAGCAGCCGCTGTGAGTGCTGTCCAGAGCAGAAATGAGCTTTTGGCTACTAGTGAAAAAATAGCTGGGGCGCGGTCTTATACCTGGAGCTCCGCCCCTATATTATTACCTTATCACACCCAGATTTTGACATTTCAAATTTCAAAAGGGGGCGGGGTCTAGCTAAACCAGCATGCTTTGTTAACCTGTAATACAGAGGGAAAGTGGGCCACTGTGAAATTACACATATCTATTAAAAAAAAACTATATATAGATGTAATATGACAAAACAGCAAGTAATAAACTAATCACTCATGTAGTTTTCAGAAAATGTTGAAGATGAGAGCCTACCATCATGTAATAGTCTTCATGACCTTCAATAGGTTCAGTCACCACGTTCTTGATTGAGCCCATTGGAATTTTTTCAGTTCTTTCTGTGAGATAAACACATGAATTGGTTAAATAAGTATTAAAATAAAGCTACACTATTTGTGAGTATCAAAATAATACAAATTGACTATGGGTATATGATTCATTTCCATTGCGGTTGCAGATAAAGCTAGGTCCAAAAAACATGATTTGTTGGTTTAAACCCCTGATCTATACACTATTTATATTTATGTTGTTATCCTTGCTATGACATCGTTACAATATAAGATTGCTTATTTAAACGAAAAATAAAAATGGAAAGTACCTATAAGTTCAAAGTGAAACGGTTCGATTATGTCCAGCAGTATCAAAAATTTGTCACAGCCACAAAAAATGGCAAAAGTACCAGAACAGGATGAATCAATGTATTATTTTTAATAATTTGGGACTTTAAGGTATAATCCAGATTTTATCCAGTGTCCAGTGAAAAGGGCAAATTTGTCCACAATACAGTGGGGACGGAAAGTATGCGGGCAGTGACAATTTTTGTTGCTTTGGCTGTAAATTACGCTGGAACAGTGTGGATCACATGGATGGCTAAATGGCTGTAAGTCATCAAGGGTCTAAGGTATCAAACGAGCCTCAAATCATCACTCTGCTGCCAGATATGGATGGATAACTTGAAGGGTTGTTTCTCCTGACAAATTTTCCAATTGAACTCTATGGAAAAAATAAGTCAAGAGAAGAAACCCTTCAAGTTATCCATCCATATCTACTGTATTTCTGGCAGCAGTGATGGTTAAAGGCTTTTTTTGATATTTCAGAACCTTGATGACTTTTAGCCATTTAGCCAACAATGTGTTCCATACTGTACCAGTGTAATTTACAGCTAAATCTAGTCCCACCCCACAATTCCCATAGAGATCCATTCAAATGCAGAGACATTTTGTATTGCTTCTAAGAGTACCAGAAAATAAGATATCAAGAGTCTTTTGATGTTATTGGGTCACAGACATCAGGAAGTCATGGCATGCAAAGGATATGCGACCAAATATTTAAAATTATTACTTTATTCTATATATAAATGCAGGGGTGCCAATAATTGTGGCACATGTGGTTTTGTTAAAAATAATTATTTATTATTATGAGGGATTTTTCTCATAAAAAATGTTCTTGTTTTTTTCAGTGTGAGATTAAACTCATTCACCAAACAGTGAATTTTTAATAACCATTTTTACTCATCTTTACCAGGGGTGCCAATAATAGTGGAGGGCGCTGTATATTGTCCATTAGAATATGCCTATAGTTAAATTATTATGTGATTGATTAATAATAATAGTGCTACTCATAGACTAACAACATGAATACTGTGAATGTTAAGGAAACAGAACAAATTAATAGAAAACATTTGTTTATAGTGTTACAGCCAGGCTAGTGGAAATGTTGGTCTACTAGCCCGGCTGGCTAGTGCCAAATATCCTTCAGATCCACCCCTGGATACAAACAGGACATATCAGAAATTATGTTTTGAAATGAACCATCCCATCTTAAGAATTCCCTTCAAGAACCATGGCAGGCTCTCACCCTTTGTTCCAATCCAAATCTGGTCTTGTTCCAGCTTGAAGGTGAGTCGCACTTTTCCACCTGATTTGTTGTACATCCCTGACAAAGGCACAGTTGGCAAACGTTCCTGTTTAACAAATTAAAAATTGCTTTTTGGTCATTGGTAGAACAACAAAGGATTCCCTCAAAACACCCTATCACACTCAATAAATACAAACTGAGAGAGAGAACTGAAAAGAACAAAGACAATGCAGAATATGCACATCATCTGAAACGTAGATTATGCCTTTGAGCATCTGCTGGAATGTGATTTCATGTTCATTATGGTGCACACTGTAGTGATATAATTTATCACACAATTTAATAAAAAGCCCCATGCATTTTCTGAAGGCCAACTGTGTTGCCTGTAATTTGGTCCTCCAGTAATTATGGCACAGCCTCTTTATCAATGCACTTGTTGAAAAATAAGGCAAACATCTTGATTTATTGCATATATCAACTGTAAAAATAATGTGCTAACTGTGGCACTGATTCTGAATGTGCATTATGTATTGTAGACTAAATTCAGTTTAGAAACAATTATGTTAACCATTACAATAAACTGCTGTGGGATCACTGTAATTGTTGCTAGCTGGCTAGCACATTGACTAGCTTCTGCTATATTACTTAGCTATTTTGATCAGGGAGTCTTTTATGCTATGTCACTGGCAGAGATGTTACATAAAAGGCATTATGAATGGCCTAATAAAACGCTAGTTTCTCTGTATAATCATTCTCTCCACAAGTCCAGCATTGTAAATCCCTTAACAACATAGAACCCCAACACTATCCTTTAAACAACCATCCCAACATGAATAATCTCAATTCTACTGCCTGTAGACTGACTTCAATACAAATATGCAATGGCACTTCACCACTTAATGTTCAACTCAAAATTAGGAAAAGATCATTAATAAAATTGAGAAAAGAAAATTGCAAACTTGCATTGAGAGAATTGGGAGCAATTCAAGAGATGGTTGCATCACATCTTTAAAAATTACCATTTTTTTCAACTTTACCTGAAATGAGAAAATAGTCTAAAGAACGTTGTCCGCAATGTAAGTGCATATCAGCATTGATTGATTTGAGGTGAGAACGTCAATGCGCAGATAATGATTTAGTTAAAATAATCAGTAAGCCTGGAATTGTTGACAGTTAATAGACTTCCTTTAGCCTAATAATAGGTTACCTTTTGCGCATAATGCCTGGCCCCATCTCATCAATTTTGTGATTGTAGTCTGAAACCTCACGAAAGTTAATATGTAGCCTAGGCTATGCGACTGTCATTAAAGGAGTTAGACTATTCAATTGCAGTATTTTTGATAATTTCTTTCGGCTAATTAAAAGTTGATCAAATGCAGCCACATTTAAAGACTTTTAAAATGGTATTTTCAACAACATTGTTATGTGCACCCTTGTGGACGATAGGCTACCGCTTACGCCTATCATTAAGCAGCGTCACTTAGGCTATTATAGGCTACTACATACTATCCGACAATACAGGCTACATAGTGTAGAATATATTCAAATTCATACCAATTTTAGAAGGTTAAATTCGAACTCAATTTCATGCCAATACACCCCTTTATGCCTAGCTACTATATAAACAAGGCATAGCTACGGTTAGATTATAACAAGCACATTCAAGATACAGTATGTCAAGAGTAGGTATAGGCTAGGTGATTTCATGATTTCACATGAATCTGGAAATTGGCAGATACCATCTTGGCTCGGCTCCATCCCCAACACCAGTGTCAAAATAGTAACAAGAAGCCTAGGCCTAATGAACGCTATTCGTAATTTTATGAAATCTATAGAACAAAACTTGAATATTACGAATACCTAGGTCTATAGCCTAGCCCTAGTCCTTTTATATTGATTGTTCATAATGGATTAGATATCCATCTATTCATCACAGATTAACATAGCCTACATCAAATAATATATCACTATTCTCAGATGTCGGCTATCGTGTTAAATTCCATCTGGAAATCCAAAAATTACAAACGTACTGATTAGGCTACATTCTGTCTGAGAAATGAGCGCAGTTTAGAAGATATAATCCACATTTCCATGACAACTATACTGACGCATGTTAAACTAGTAGCCTAGCCTATATAAAGTGTGGACGACATAACTGCAAGCTTTGTTGCTAAGCAGTAGCCTAGCCTAACATTCAGTTTCAGGTTTTTTGTAACGTTAGCCATGACGCAAACTTTAGGCAAACTTTAAGGTGGCTTCTGTAATATATCAAATTGCATATTATTAGAGTAGGCCTACGCCGAGTCAACAAATATAAATCTTCCATGATCAGCATGTTCTTAGTTGCAGTATACCTCTGTAGGAAACAATGCAAAAACATAAATTAAGAATGGTTCCTGTTGAATGGGAATCTGCGATTCCCCGATGAAATGGCCAATCACACAAGTCAAGGCCGGTATTTAAAATGACCAATCAAAGGAGTGGAGACATTAGCCACTGTGTATCCCTAGAGTCCCTTGATAGAGAGAGTAGCGACATAGAGGGTCCGGAAAAATCTAGTCACGTGATTGCGTGGAGCCATTTTGAGTCCATCGCAGACAGGATCGTGATCGGACGCATATCGATTTTACGACAAAATGACAGGTTGTAGCGCTTGTGGGTGCACAAATAGAACGGAGAAGGGATTCAAGGTATATAGATTTCCATCAGATGCAAAAAGACGGGAAATCTGAGAGAACAGTCAGTCGTGTTGGATGGAAAGCAACTTCTTCCTCAGTTCTCTGCCAGGTCAGTGGTAATGGTCCCATATGCGTATTGAATTAACATGCACATATTTGTACTTTTGTGATGTCATTATTATGGAGTATGGTTTAAGACAAGAGAAAACACCCTCTACCTTTCCATGCGTAATGAAGAAAATTATGGACATATTTGTAATGCCTTGACGGCTTGAGTGTTTGTTAAATTTGGTTTTTATTTTTAATTGCATGTAGTACAGTACGTATGTAGTATTTAAATGAATGCAGGGCCCCAATGGAAACCAGTTTTTAACTGGGTAAAGAAATGCAATAAATAAATAAATAAATAAACCCTAGCTTTTAAGAGTAGGTTATACCTAGGGATGTGCGCGTCAACTAGTCGATTAAACGTTGCTACCCTCGCTAGTCGGCACCAGAAATACTAGTCGGTTAAACATTATTTTTATTAATGTACACATTTAAATTACATATTGACATAATTTGCACTGAAATGTCATGTTTTCCTGGTCAAATGTTGCTTTATAAAAAAAAACGAGCATCCGTTACTAATGTTAACAACGCCCGATTAAACGAAATTTTAAAAAATTTTAAACGAAGGAAAAAAACAAAACGCATTAGCCTGTTCGCCCTGCAAGTTAAACAAGCGAGATGGAAAGAGTAAGTAGGCCTATCGCGTTGTTGAATAGGCCAATAAAACTAATCTAATGTCAAGTCGATCAGTAGGCCTAATTGTTATTTTTTTGTGAGCCTATTATTGGTAGTTTTTCTGATGACCGATTATTATTTTTTACTGTATTTGCTATGCGATCGCGTTCACCCAATGAAAATGCCGTTGTAATAATCAGGCACGTTTCCTAAAAATGTTTTGTTACGTTGAATATTGTTTTCAATAAATGTTATTTGTTAACTTATATTTAGTGAGTTGTTGTCATGTTTTGTAGGATAATGTGCAATGTTCATAATGCAAGGCGCAAAGTGCCACACATTTCAGCCGCATTTAAAATACGATTTGGTTATTGAAGTATGTGATGAACGGTTTCAAATGGCTCTTATAATATACGCAATATTTTTTCGTCGACTAGTCTAAGTTTAAATTTCCGTTTAACCGTCAGGGAAATTAGTCGTTAGGAACATCCCTAGTTATACCAAAGATTTATTTTCCCCCTTTGGCATGCACGGCATCTAGTTTAGCATGAAAAAAATATCACATTGCACCACTATCCAACGTGTTCCTATTTGTAATTCGCAGGTTCATTTCGAGTACCTGTCTAGTTAATTCCTTCTTTGTCATGGTTCTAAATGTCTGTGACTGTTAAATCACAACCAGCTCTGTGATTTTCTTCTTTATCATATGGCTCTTAGTTGTCATAAATCTTCTATTTTGTCATCTTCATATAATTTGTTCATTATCAACATGGAAAAGACCATTCCCATCTCTCATACATAGAGAACATAATGGAATACACGGTTCAATGCACTAGCGCCATACGGCGGCTCCGCACTGAATGGACTCAAAATGGCGTCAAATCGTGAGTTGTCGCTACTCTCTCTATCAAGGGACTCTATGTATCCCATCCCCGCCCCTAAAGACTCAAAAATCTACTTGGTGAGCGAGCGAGAAGAAACAAATTTCAAGCGAGAGCAAACCAAGTTTGGTTTCTCTGCTCGCTCGCTTCACAGCTCCACGCTCACAAATGAGCTTTGTGCTCGCACGGATGGTTCTCTGCTTCACAGCTCCACGCTCGCAGATGCTTCTCTGCTTGCTCACTTTATAGCTCCACACGCGCGGATACTGTTCTGCTCGCTCGCTTCACAATTCCACGTGCGCGCTATTTATGGAACTAAATAAACACCATACGACTAGTACAACATATTGGCATCCGCTGGCCGAAAGACCATATTGCACCCAAAAATCCAGATTAACTGAAATTAATTTGGATATGATTTTATTTCCCGTTTTCTCAATTATTGTCATTTTGGCGGTCGTGATTTCCCTTTGGCGGTCCGTGAAATCATTTTGGCGGCCACCAAAGAATTTACTATGTAGGAAATACCTTGGATAAAATGTACTAAAACTGAGACCGAACTAAAACAGGGCATTGCAAACTGATTTAAAAAAATCTGGTTGGTTTAAAAATCTGTCGCTGTTATCTTTGATAACAGTGTTAAATTTCTTGGAAAAACAATTTGTTGCCACAAACAAAATGTTTGTGACTCTTTGAGCACACAAGCATGCCATGTGCTAAAGCTGAGACAACACACCACATTTCTAAATAGCAACATACTCACTTTGATGCCTTTTAGGGAAGGCATAATATCTTCAGGTTTTCCTTTATCCAGCACTTTTCTGTGTTGCTGAAAGAAAACAGAACATTGGCATATGACACCTATTACTTTCACATGATCTGACAGCCTTAAGTTTCTACAATAAAGACTACTACACTTCATCATGCAAGGAAGACCGCCTGAAATTTGTTCAGTGTCACTGTGTTGGGACATTGGATTTCTATTTGAACCAGAGGAAAGAGTGCCCCCTACTGGCCTGTCAACACTTCTTCCAGCAGCAACCTAGTTTTTAGTTTTTACTGTAGCCCCCCCAAGATTCAGTGAAAAATAAAACATACTACTACATCTAATACTGGTACTCATATACTAACTAATACGGGTTATGGTTATCTAAGGCATTTATATGTCAAGTTATAGTCTGAATACTTGAATACTTCTCATATCCACTTACTTTTTGTCCACATAAAGGCTCTTTCTTATTTTCTTCAGCTTTTACCTCTTGCTGAATAACTTCTTTTGGTGTATTGACTGCTAATACATCATTAATTGTGGATCCCACAACCATTATTTTTGCACCATTTGTTACTTTGATTTCCCGTAGCGTCTTGTCTTCTGGCAGCAATCCCTTGTACATCACTTTTTGCATAGCAGGGGGAAGACCTAACAACAAGTAAAAAAACATTTTGTTTTGATTGATTAAAACTAATTATAAACTGCAGAAAGAGAGCGGAAGTCATAGCTGAAGAAAGTATTCATGTACTGCACATTTGGTGTTCTGTATCAAGTTAAGAGATGAGCAGTTTGTTACCTGTTAGGGAGTTAATTCTCTCTTTCAGGTTTGCTCCTGTTCCATCTAGAGATATTTTTAAATCGTACTTGTTCTTGTTCCAGATAATTTTCAAGTCCACCATTTCTTTTCCCTCAAAAGTTTCACCCCCATTGCTGAGAGGGAATTCATCGTCTGTCCGAGATTCCTGTGAACAGACTGCTGAGCTTCCACCTTCACCAACATTTTCAGACTGTTTCTCAATGGAATCTTCAGTTTTCACTATGTCTTCAATTCCTGAAATAAAATGTCTTTATTAGCTAGAAATCATTTTACTTCAGTAATAACTACATAAAACTGCTAGCTTACATGTCCAATACAATTTATTTTAATGCAATACCAGGGGTCCGGTGGCTCGGTTATGCTGTGGGGGGTATTTTCCTGGCATGGTTTGGGTCCACTTGTCCCCTTAGAGCAAATCCATAATAAGTTATTCTGAGTGATCACCTTTATCCTATGATGAAGCATTTCTATTCTGATGTGAGTGGTCTTTTCCAGGATGACAATGCCCCCATCCAGAGGCCATAGCAGATTCACATAATTTTCATACTCATCAAACCATTCAGTGCCCCGTGAATGGGAGCATTGTCATCCTGGAAGAAACCACTCCCATCTGGATAGAAATGTTTCAGCATAGGATGAAGGTGATCACTCAGAATAACCTTATATTGATTTGCAGTGACCAAGTGGATGTAAACCATGCCAGGAAAATGCCCCCTACAGCATAACAGAGCCAACAGACCCCCACACTGTAGGGGGTTTTTCCTTTAATTTGTCACCCGTCTGTGTGTATATGTATATATATATATATATATATATACACACACACACACACACACACACACACAGAAACATCTCATCTGCTCAAGTTCAAGCAAATGCCTCCAAACTCATTAGATGGTGTTTCATCCTACAGCAAGACAATGATCCAAAACATACTGCTAAAGCAACAAATGGGTTTTTCAAAACCAAAAACGGGAAAATCCTTCACTGGCCAGGTCAATCGCCCGTTCTGAATGCAATTGAACATGTGTTTCATAAGCTGAAGAGAAAACTTAAGGCAACTAGCCCCCGAAACAAGCAGGAGCTGAAGATACAGACCTGGCAAAGCATCGTCGGAAAAAAAAAAAAAACTGGTGATGTCTATTTGTCAAGATTACATTACTCACTTGCATACATAGTACACACATTCATGAGCTGGTCGACTAAGTACATCACGTTAGGTAGCCAAGAAGTCAACACTAAAAATAACTTCAACTAGGAGGTTAGTGTTAGTTGGCTTGCTTCCATTGAACCATAAAACGTAAGTAATATAGCTAACGTTATATCGTTCGTTAGCCATACGAGGTGACATGACAGATATCCAAATTACTTTCTGTGTTTAGCTAAAAGGCGACACTATTTTCCATACGCGAGCTAAGTTACTCAACGTCGTCAGAAAGATGAAAAGTCATCTACTAATCGAATGTCACTTGCGAACTAGCAGCTAGCCAAATAAGCAATGACGGGGACTTGCTAGCTAACTAGGAAGCTCGGACAGCTAAGGTTGCATATGACATAATGTTCGCGTATATGTACCTTGCCAGTTGGTTTATAAAAACGTATTTTGGCTAAAACTAACCAACGGGCTATAGCTATATTTTTTCAAACGAAACCGAAAATATTTACTTAGCTACTCGTGGTGTAACAATAGCACTGCCGTTTGTAGTAACATTACCACGTTTTGAACTCATTATTAGTTTGCTAGCTATCGCTTTTAGGCTCACAGAGTAACTTAGGTAACGTTACAAATCTAACAGTAGCCTCTACAGTTAGATAACTAATGTTATCGGTTTACCCAACAACTAACGCTAGCTACGGTCAACAGAAAACATTGCTATAATGTTACCAGTCTAAGAACACACGTGGTTAAAAATACACTATTCTTTATTCTCGACACCATGTAACGACAAATATAACGTTGTATTGCAGTTAGCTGTTATCAATAGTTACCCACCGCACTCAGCCGCCATGATGATTGTGTACAATAACACAGCCGCGGACGTTGTGCCTTCTGGGAAACGTAGCTAGCTAACGTTAGCCAGTTCCAGCAGACACCGTCCAGCGAACACGTACTGAGCGTATCTTCTTTTTCGGTTAGCTAGCTGAGTAACGTTAGCTAAGTTAATTCCGGTTATGAGTCGAGTTTCCCCGGAGTCATTGAGATCCTGTGTGGGAAAGTACTGGGCTTAGAGAGACGTAATATTCGACAATCAGTCCAGTAGAGTAGTCAATATCTCAACGGAAAACTTTAACGTCAAAAGTCAAGGTACTCATGTGACGTTACACAAAGTCATGTCAACACAGGACACTTGCTTGGTGTTGGTAAACATTAATGACGTCACATAAATACTGTCGGTAGAAAGCGCTTCTCGTCGAGCTGTTACTTCTAAGATGTCAGCTCCACCAAGACTCTCAGAATATGCTTTGTTAGCTACTGGAGCCAGGTGGTCCAAACTAACGCTGAGTAATGGCTTCAAAATATTAAACGGTGACTCTGACACTGAAAGCTTAGCACACAATGGCCTGACATATGCACATAACGTTACTTGATCGAGAGCTGAGCAGGGCCGTTTCTAGACTGCAGTTTTGATTGGGGGGCATGAAGAGACGTTGGTGGGGCACAAGGGGGGGACGAAGTAGCGGGGATCTGGGGGTCGTCCCCCAGAAAAATTTGCGCCTTTTAAAACCAATTTCCTGCTTTTCCACACTAAAATAAAATGTTTAATTTATAAACATTTAGAATTTTTTTCCCCCAAAGCCCTAGATGAGATTTGAGATGCTTTCATATAAAGCTATAGTATAGGCTACTGAGTATATTAGTGGATACGATCATTTTATTACATTTTAAACCCACCTCCACCCCCCTCATCTTATAGGAGGACAACTTTATTTATGCACAATAGTACGAAATCATTATCGAATCTTACATGGAAACAAGTATATTAAAGATGAGCTATATTCCTTTATCATTTCAGTCTCTTTGTGCTATTTTCTATTTACATGTGAAACTACGTTATTGTAACTGGCTCATCACTTTCATTTATATTTTTATATTTTAGCCATATTCATTCAATAGGTGTCAACCTCTGGAGAGAGGTGCCCTTATTTTTACGCCTGCAAAACGGTATAAATTCACCAAAACCCGTATTGAACATACAGTGAGCACCATAATTTATTGGACAGTGACACGTTTTTTGTTATATTGATTCTGTACTCTCGCACTTTTTTGTTTTTTTGAAAGGATACAATGACAATGAGGTGTGGTTGCTTCGCTGTGGTATCAATTGCTGGAAATTGTATAAGATGGTAATATCCTATGGTATAGTGTGAGGTGGTAAATAAAAGGTGGAAATGGTATGACGTGGTAATGCGGTATAAAGGGATCTAAAGAAGGTGAAAGTTTTAAAATATAGAATAGAACAGAATAGAATAACTTTTATTTTCCCGTTAGGGAACTTCAGTTGTAGCCCCAGCAACAACAAAAAAGACATAGACAGTGGGGCAGACCCACAACACAGAAACAAACATATAAAATAAAGACATTCAATGAAATCATTGCATTAATCAAACTAATTAAGTTAATTAATGATTAAAAATAGCAGTCCAACACACAAAATCCGCCTCCACAACTTTCCTCCATACACGCAGTGTTGCGGTCTCTGCAGGCTACACTGTCGAACTGCGTCAACTTTCCCAGTCGTCACCTCACACCTCTATCACATTTTGTTCTCCTTCCGTTCCCTGGTTGCCTTTTGGAGATTGCCTTCACTCCTGGATCGGTCCCGACATCTTCAACTCGGGTGAAGAGTGATAGCAAACCCTGTTGCTGCAGATTCTGTGCTGCAGATGCAACGGACATTCCCGAGCATATGTTGTGAATGCGTCTGCATGGTGACGACCACAAACAAAACCATTTCGACTAGACAATTCGTCAATATTACAAAAACGAGCAGCAGGAGTGCCCCAAACTATCTCCAGCCTGCTTCTCCGTACCACAACAGACACACAAAACGGCACTTGTTAAACACATTTCAATTTACTACATTGATGACACTTATATTCAATATATAGACAGCATTAGCTAGCAAATCAGTTTTTCTGTGATTAATTTTGGAGGGAAGGGGGACTGTTCCCATAATGTAGTGAACAGTTACGAACAATATTAATGCAAACATGCAAATGTAGTGAACAGTTACGAAAAATATGAATGCATACATGCAAATATTAATGCATACAGTATGTATGCATTCATATTTTTCTTTTGCTTCTATGGTCATAATTACTCACATCCTAATGTTACTTTATGTTAAGTCATTCACATAAACATGCACACAAAGTGAATATGGAAATGCAGAGTAACAGCTCGAGGTATGATAAGAATACGATGGACACTATAGATAAGATATAAACACTATAGACAGTAGAATATGCTACTGTCTATAGTGTTTATATCTGATCTATAGTGTATACATCGTATTCTCATCATACCTCAAGCTGTTACACTGCATTTCCTAACGTTTACATTTCATTTTGTCCATACTAGTGTTCACACTGTATATTATCTTAATGTATTCATACCACTCTGTTCATACTGTTCATACTGTATATATCTTAGCACATTCATACCTACCCTTACTGTTTATTATATTTATATTATACATATGTACATTACATTGCACTGCTTCTTTTGCACTTCTGGTTAGATACTAAACTGCATTGTGTTGTCTCAGTACTTGTACTCTGTACAATGACATTAAAGTTGAATCTAATTTAATCTAAATATCAATCATGCCAGCAACTGCTCAATTTAAGCCAAGAAGGAACTTTGGTCAATAGTACAGAATATACAAGGCAACCAATTGCATTCAACAAAACATTTTATTATATAATATGTCCAGGGAGAGGGTAAAGGTCCAGTCTGTTCCCCCACCCATGATCTTCCACTCCTGTTATTGGTAGTGCTAGATCCGAGCCTTTCTGTCACGATGGCCGCTCACAAACCTCAGACTGGACACAGCTACCTTTAGCTTAACATTTAGCTACCTGCAGTTATACTTCATTTTTACTGTGATCATCCACATTTATGCTGCTGATCTTATCATCTGTCATTGTTGAATGTATTTCCTACCTCATAAGTCGTTCGCAAAGTGTTTTTTGTTAATGTTCTGAATGCTACACGGTTGACATCCCGCCGCCATTTTTAAAGCCAGAGACAGCTAAAATTGTGTAAACGTCATGGATGGGCGGTTCCTGCTCATTTGATTGAACGGTGTCATATAGATGCCCACGTCTACGAGTTGTTTACAATGAAACTACATAGTATACCTTTAAGTCTAAAATACTTGAGTATGAGAATATACCATAAAAGTGTAAATATGTAAACCTATTATTATGAGATAATAGCCTAATAATCATCCAAAAACTCCCCATCCTCTTCGGAGAGGAGAGGACGTGCTGTGACCTGGCAGCACAATATACTATAGCTGTCTGCCATCGTCTTAGGGACAGTGAGTGAGAGATCATTATAAACCAATTTTTTATATTTATTATATTCACTTTATAAGATCATATGTGTCAATCTCATCATCATTATTATCATTTCTATTGATAATATAATTTTTTATTGTACTTTATTATTTTACATTATTGTTATTTCTACATCCATAATCAAAAAAAAGTTATTGTTTTAATGTATGGTTACTGTACATTCGTTTCTAGTCTTTGCTGTTTCGTATTGTTCAGTGTTAGATGTATGTCTTCGACTGTTTTAATGCAGTATGCTTTCGCAATACAGATGCAATGTCTTGTCATGCCAATAAAGCAAATTGAATTGAATTGAGTCCACGGTCAGAGAAAATATGTGTGAAACGTCCCCACAATGCTCGTGCGTCATCGTGCTTTTTCTTCTACGCGCTCTATATTGCCATCTGGTGTTCTGAAACTACATAGTATACCTTTAAAGGGGTAATCTGGTGGTTGAATGTGACACATGCCAGTTATCTTTAGGTAACATCAAAGTGAATGTGTCCATCAATGTTGTTATTCTGTCATTTTTATGTAGCCTACTATAAAACTCCTTTTTATATGCCCAAATTTTTCATTCTACAAAAAAAAAAAAGCTGGTTAATGAACTGTTACATGAACGACACAAAGCTACGGCGCTAGCTTGTCATGCTATGTTTAAAAGCTTCAAAACTATATTTTTTACTGAATTCGACATTAAGACACGCTTATCATGAAAGCCAAGACATTTTTCAAGTAAAATCATGTGAAACCCAATACATTAGCTTGTCGCTTTGAAGGCAGCTGATGTGATTGTGACTGGTGGGGGCAGGTGAAAGCTGGCTAACGTTACACCATACGGCGCTAATTTGTCATGCTACGTTTAAAGGCTTCAAAACTATATTTTAAAGCCGAATATGACATTATCACACGCAGATCGTGAAAGCCAATACATTTTTTGAGTAAACTCAGATGAAACCGAATAACTTTCATTCGCATGTTGCCGCAAATTGGTGAAGTTCAAATTCACGTCTTTTTTATTTTGTGGGCGTGGATGGGGTAGTGTTCCATAGACAGTCTTGAGACACCTGGGAGTGGTCATTTCTCGTGTGATGTCACAAGAGAAACGACTTGAAAATGGGACCACAAAATTAAATCGTCTATTTCTCCAAACCTAAAGAAAATACAAATTTGATAGTTCAGTGGTGTTCCCGCAATGCCACTATGTACCAATATCATACAAAACACCAGAAAGTAGGTAAACCACCATATTACCTCTTTAAGAAAATAACCTCAGATCACCTATCAGTTTATACAGCTGAGCTTGTAGCTATTTTGATAGCATTGCAATGATTAGAAGAAAACAATAAAAATAATGCATTAAATCTGGGAAATCATGCAGGCAAGATCTTATGTTTGAAATTCATCATTTAATATACAGACTGCAAAATAAGGGTCTGACAAGTTTGTTTAATTTGGGTTCCTGCCCATGTAGGAGGAGAAGGAAATGAGGATGTTGATATACTGGCCAAACAATCACTTAAATCGAAAACAGTAAACATGAAAATTCCACAGAGTAAAGCTGAGGGTAAAGCAATCATAAAAAGACAAATGCAAAAAGTATGTCAAGAATACTGGGACATAAACGGCACAGGAAGACAACTTTATAATCTCCAGAAACAGGTGGGTTTGGGAAGGATGCTGGGCAGGAACCAGTCATTACCCGTCTCAGGATAGGACATACTGGACTTAATCAGACATTTCATAAAATAGGTAAACATCCAACTGGTAGATGCGCACACTGTGGTCATCCTGAATCTGCTAAACACGTGCTGCTAGAATGTAGGGCCTATGAGGAGGAAAGGAAGGAACTGACATCAGCATTAAAGAAAGCAAAACTAAGGGTTCGAAGTTCCCTATATCACTATAGGGAACTTCCTTAGAGATGCATCAAGGGAAATATACAGTCACCTAATTAAGTACCTGAAGGAAACAGGGTTAATTGAGATAATTTTTAATTTTTATTTAAAACATTTTTATTTTATTTTTATTTTGTCTCCCAATCTACTGTTCCACACTCCAGTCCAGTAGGTGGCGGTAATGCAGCTATAAGCTGGTCAATAAGCAAAAAGAAGAAGAAGAAGAAGAAGAAAAAGAAGGAGGGGGAAACTCCAACCAGTTTGTAGCGTTAGCAAAGAGGGTAGGCGAATTTTTGGCATTAGCCAGTTAGCAAAACAACTCAACGCTATGAGTTGATAATTGCTAAAGTAAGTATGTTCTTAACCCCGTGTTTCAGCTTTATCTCATCGTGTCGTGTGCGTTTTGCTGCAAAGTTTAGACTGAGCAATCACGTGAATTGCAGGAGAGAACAGATCTTGGGGTATATTGTCGTGGCACAAACTCGTGGAAATCAAACCTCTGCGGTCACTTGGAACGGTCACAGTCACACAAAAAAATATGGTCTGCAGAGCAGACAGTCTTCGTTTGAAAGCGGGAATGTAAGAGTGAGGTTTGCTCCAAGTCCAACAGGTACGCTAACTTATGGTTCAGGTCCTTGGCTAGTTTAACTTTACAATGTCATGTCCAATATCCTATAATATACAGATTGTCAGAGCGATTACATATTTAATGAGGATAATTTCTGATTATCAAATCTGATAGTCCCATCTAACAAGCGAACTCCCTAACAAACCAAGTTGCTAACGTAAGTGAATTGTCACGTTATTGAGTAGCGTTACAGTATAAGCGCCTCCCTGTACTGTGGAAGGGACATTCATTCAACGAAATTATGTTGTGCTTTAGGTTTTCTGCACCTGGGAGGACTGCGCACTGCCCTCTATAATTTCATTTTTGCCAAGAAACATGGCGGTACATTCCTTTTAAGGATGGAAGATACTGATCAGAGCCGGTTTGTCCCAGGTGCCGCAGACGGGATAGAGGATATGCTGGAATGGGCGGGTAAGCTCTATTGGTTATAAAATGAGACCGTTATACCCCGTTTCGGAAACATAGACCGTTTAATTGGTACAATACTTACATGATTTAGCTTTGTTAGATATTGTTTTTGTTGCGTTGGAATACTTGTGTCATGCAAACTCAGTATTTTATTTTAGTACAGGAACAAAAGTAGGAGCTTTCTGAGTCATTCCATATAAAAGCAATCAATTCTGATAAAAGTTCCCACCTGAAACCCTCAAAATCACCTGATATTTTTTTTTGTACATGAACTATATTTAATGAAGCTATGCAACATTGAAACACTATTCTATGAATATCTTCCGAGTTATGGCCCCTTGGAGTACCTAGGTGTAGCTCAAATTCTGGCGCTTTTTATTTCGCGTAAAATTTTCAGTCATTTTTGAGACCTCATACTTTCATAACTTAAGGGGCTAGCGCAGGGGTGAGCAATCTTACCGAAAAGGGCCGGTATGGGTGCAGGTTTCTGTTCAGCACTAAGGCACCCGATTCTACTTATCAAAGTCTTGATTGAATGATTAGTTAATTAGTTGTATCAGGTGTCGTAGTGTTGGGCTAAACCAAAAACCTGCACCGGCCCTTTTCGGATAAGATTGCCCATCCCTGGGCTACGCACTTGACATTTTCAGGGCTCAAAGATACATTGAAGTGCAATCCGATATCTATTTTACATTCATAGCACTTCTCTCAATTTCATTCAGCTGAATTTTTTTCTTTTTCTTTTAAACAATCAACTTTGACCACCAATATCATGGGATATATTATGTATCATCAATGTTCAAACTGCACCAGTTTAATGTATGTGGCCTAAAGTAAAAATTCTCAGAAACCAGATTATATGTACATGCTACCAATGCCTTCTTGTATTAGTCTAGCCACAGACATTAAACCGGTGCAGTTTGAACACCAATGATATAGCTGATCAAAGTTGGTTGTCGGAAATAATTTTGGCTTGAGATTGTGAGAAGTGTTATGCATATAAAATAGATCTGATTGCAGTTTTGAACACAACTTCAATGTATCTTTGAGCCCTGAAAATGGAATGTGGCTAACCCCTTTAGTTATGAAGCTATGATGGCCATAACTCGGAAGATATTCATAGTATAAAATTAACATTTTGCATAGCTTAATTAAATATATTATAGTTAATGTACAAATAAAATCAGGTGATTCTGAGCACTGATTGATTTTATATTGAATGACCCTTCTCATATTAATGAGCAGTTGTTTTCATATGAAAATAGTCATCGCATTCTAATAGTTAGCCCAGCATTGGGTCGTTCCTCCTTGGCAGAGACTTAGTCATTCATGATTTCATGCTTTTATTTAGTCTTGACTGTAAATAATGTGAACTGAAATGATGTGTACTGCAATCATGCGTTTACTCTGAAAGCTCCGTGGCTATCGGAAAAGTCAGCTGAGATTAGAGCTGTAGAATTAGAGCACATCTTGGAATTATATTAACAAATAATAAAAATATTATAAAATGTCAGTACTTGTCACGTGTTAATTTTCCTCTCATACAGGGATACCCCCAGACGAAAGCCCTCGAAAAGGAGGTGGCTTTGGTCCTTATCAGCAGTCACAGAGACTGGATGTGTACAGCCAAGCAGCTCAGAAACTAATCGACAAAGGGGATGCCTATCACTGCTTCTGCACTCTACAGAGACTAGAGTTATTGAAAAAAGAAGCCCTTCGAAGCAGGCAGACACCTCGGTATGTGCTAGGGACAGCTAAGCATAGTTACTCCCCAGATAAGCCACTTTCGCATGTGGAACATTTTCATATAAATTTTTCTGGAAACGCTAGTGGCTTGTCATTGACCACATGGTGGTTGAATGTGGCACATGCCAGTTATCTTTTGGTAACATCAAAGTGAATGTGTCCATCAATGTTGTTATTCAGTCATTTTTAAGTACTATAAAACTGCCCAAATTTCCCATTTGACAAGTTCACCTCGTTTTGTTGGCGTATCATTGAGAACTGTCAGTCAGATAGTTACCATAGTTACCTCAAGACTGGATTTACCAGGAAGTGTATAGGTGTTTACAAAGTCCTTAATATAAGCAATGTGAGATGTCACACCAGCTTTTAGCCTCCAAACATTGTTAAGGTAGCCTACCCTGAGGCTATGTGCAGAGCTAAGGTAACGTAGTCCACAGGAAGCCTGAGACAGCGATCAAAACGAGACCCAGCCTATAAAAATGGTGGATTCTTTTGTATGGTGCAGGCCTATAGACTAATTAAAAATATTTATAATTTAAAAAACTCGTGTAGGCATATTCCGCGTAGGCTATGTTGTGTAGACTGTCATTCATGTCTTTACCGGGCAGATGGCAGTAAAAGATTTGTAAAAACTGAAAGACACAGCAATTGAGCTTCTTTTATTATTGGGTGAAAACACTGGGGAAACGACCCACGGGATATAACCCCAACTCTGATCTCTCTACTCACAGGCCCATCAACCTGGGAAATATTACCTGTGACCTCGGCTATTGTAGCCTAATAATCCATATATATAGCCTAGTCATGAAGCAACATAGCCTACAGATTAAAACAAATGGACATTTACACGATTTTCTAGAATTATATTTTATACTGGCTAGGCTCATCGTAACGTTTAGGCTACCTTGTTTCCTTTCTAGTTTGAACCATAATTCAGTGGTTTGACGGTCCCCTGTAATGCCCCTTTCTTCTAGGCCCCGCCTTGATGGGCATGCTTTGACAGTTTGCATGTTCAATTCAGAGTTTTGGCAGGGTTTTTGCGTGACCACGCGGAAATGATAATGTAAACGGATGCAATGCCATTGCATTTGAATTATGTCACTCTTGTGCCGCAAAGCATGAAAACGATGTTAAATGGCGAATTGAATGATCATTTCCATGGATCATGCGACTACAATAAACTGCTAATGCAAAAGTGTTTTTTAATTTAAATTTAAATTATGGCAGGGTTGTGTCGTCGAGAGCGAGAAAAAATAAATGAGAAATGGATTTGCATTAACATTTCCAAATAGTCAGATTAAGTGCGTACATTAACTTGAAAATTAAAACGCAAAATGGTCTTTTGCATATTCATTTGAATTATGTCATGGTTTTTGTGCACATCGAATGTAAATGAAATGCAATCGGCGATTTGCATTTCCATTAGATTTTTTGAGCGGATATGCTTCCATAGGGGGAGGGTCTCTGGAACAACTGAGCTGCAGTTCTTATCCTAGTACCGACTAGTACAACATATCGCCATCCGCTGGCTGAAAGACCATATTGCACCCAAAAATTCAAATTAACTGAAATTTATTCGGATATGATTTTATTTGCCGTTTTCTCAATGATTGTAATTTTGGTGGTCGTGATTTCCCTTTGGCGGTCCGTGAAATAATTTTGGTGGCTGCCAAAGAATTTACTATGTAGGAAAAACCCTGATCATATTCGGTCACAGCCAATATAACATTTTTCAAAATGGGTGAACTATCCCTTTAATGCCTATGATTTTGATTAGGGATTTATGTAGTAGATGCATATAAATCCCATTGGTTTACTATATCACACATGAATATAAACCTGGGCTTATATATATATATTTTTTTCTTCCAGAAAACACAAATTAGTATTTTGGGGGGGGTTGGAGAATATGTATGGTAATGATGCACCTTATATCGTAAACTTTGCTGTTTGTTGATTTGTTTGTAGGTATGATAACAGGTGCCGGCACTTGCGACCAGACCAGGTGGCAGAAAAGCTGAATCGGGGGCAACCCCATGTGGTCCGCTTCCGCCTACAGGAGGGTGTGGAGCATTTCAATGACATGGTGTTTGGCTGGAACAGGCATGAGGTGGCCGCTGTGGAAGGGGACCCCATCATAATGAAAGCTGATGGCTTCCCCACATACCACCTGGCCAATGTGGTTGACGATCATCACATGCAGATCAGCCATGTGCTGAGGGGCACGGAGTGGCTCATCTCTACCTCTAAACACCTGCTGATGTACAAGGCCTTTGGGTGGACACCACCCACATTTGGACACCTGCCCCTTCTGCTGAACAAGGATGGTAGCAAGCTCTCCAAACGCCAGGGTGACATCTTCATTGAACACTTTGCCGAAGCGGGGACTTTGCCTGAAGCACTGCTTGATATTATAACAAACTGTGGGTCAGGATTCACAAGTGAGACCTGTCATATTATCTTTTTGTATTGTCATGAGCAAGCATTGCATTGTTCAATATTCAGTTCAGCATTGGGTGCTATTGCAGTATGAACATTACTTGGTTTAATGTTAGGTTGTAGACATGAGTTTTCTCTCGTGCACCGAACGTTTAGATGGTGTAAATGTTTGGCTTGATAAAATTAGTGAGTTTAAATATTTCCTTTTTGCTATATATTTCAGCTGAATTATGCTCTTGTATTTCTCACATGCAGTGTGCAGAAATTACCAGAAGATGGTGCAAGAATTTTGAACCTCAATTGAATTATTTATTCTCATTTTTATATTCTCCTTCAAAATGCACACAGCAGACAATCATTCAGGAAGGAAGCTTGATGAAATGATTTCAGAATTTGATGCTTCAAGAATAACAACCCACTCTGCTCTTTTGGATCTAGACAAACTTCCTGAGTTTAACAGGTAAGTCAGTTACTGAATTGGTCTATAAATGTGTCAAAATTACAATATCGTACTCCAGTTATGTGTATGTAATTGCAGAATGTTAGTTATGGCTGATATGTGTTGGAACTCAATTCGCTCGACTCAAAAGAAGGCCCAAAGAAATCAAGCTTAGGGGTGTGACCTTGGCTAGTATGATAAGAAGCTATGATAACAATTTTATATTGTATTGTAAATTATAAACAATTAGGGAGGCACCGATACTGTGCTCATGTAATCTACTTGTGCTCAAAAAACAAAAACAAAAAAAACATCACAGCATCTAGAGATGTCAGTAGTTTGGAAGTACTTTTAGATAAAGACAATAAAAGCACAGCAGACTGAAAACATTCATCACTATTTGCGTCACCTACACGATGATGCGAGGGAATCCCTATTTATAAACCAGAGACATTCTGGACATAGACGTATGAATTGATGGACGGAATAAACGTCACACACCATTCTGCCTGTGTCTTAAGCCGCCTTCACACGGAATATGACCTCCGCATCTGAAATTCACAATATGCCCTCTAGTGTATGGAAGATTTTTAGTGACTTAATTAAATGCAATCGCTTTAGCGACACATCGTGAAATGTAATGCATGTCTGCGTTTGCTTTTATGTAAGGATCCAAATTTGTCATGCCATAATTAAAAACAAAACACATATTGCATTGCATTTCATTGTGTGTTCTCTAAAAACACTCTTACTGAAATAAAATATGCAGTGTATTACTTTTCAACGCCAGCTGCGCAATTTCCGTGCCAAAATTGAAATGCAAATGAGCCCATTGCATTTAGCTTTGTCAGCATAGCTTAGCGCATGGAACGTGACACAATTCAAAGCAATCCTCGTGATTGTATTTATTGACCTGCAGAGTGGTCTGTGATTGCATTTCATTTTGTCACTGACAAGGCAGAGCACTTCGATAAATGCAATCAACTGTCCAATCATAGTCCGTGGGGACAAAACGGTGCGAAGAAGTCCATCGCCCTCTGTTTAGTGTGTGTTCGTAGCCGAAGCTATCTTGCGAGATTCCTGCCGATATTTGCCTTGTTGACTGAAATCGGCTTATCGGCAGACGAGATCAAATTTACCGATGGCAGTGGCCGATAATTATCCGTCAATTTGTGTTGTGTCAATCTGGTCCACATGTTCAAACTTTGAATGGAACAACAGTGTTTTTACAGGCTAAACTGACTGAAACCACGCCTACTCCTCCGACATTCTGCCAACTGTCACAAGCACTCTGGCACTCCATGCAGTTTTGCACAAAATGCATGCTGTTCTTGTTTCTTTCAATCACCTTAGGAACTTGTGGTTTATTAATTGTTATTTATTAAAAAGCTGTATCATTAGCCTAGTTAATGTTGTCGCTATGGTAGCCTATCTGATGGAAATAATAGCCTACTGATAATAATTGACGTGGCATATTTCAACCCTGCAGAGATGAGACAACCTTCAATGAGTAATTTATTCATATTTCATATTGTGACCTTGTGGTTTTATGCAACAAATGAAGCAATATTTTACTCATATTGTGAACTTCTATGATTGAAATACAATAACAATCATCTGAATTAGATTATTTGTCCTACTACTTACAACCCCAATTCCAAAAAAGTTGGGATAGTATGTAAAATGTGCATAAAAGCAGAAAGCAGTTATTTGTAAATAATTTTTTACATATATTTAATTGAAAGCAGTACAAAGAAAAGATGTTTTACCTTATCAACTTTATTGTTTTTTGTAAATATATGCTATTTCTGAATTTGATGCCTGCAACACATTCCAAAAAAGTTGTGACAGGGCCCAAAAAAAGACTGGGAAGTTAAAAAAAATATATATATATATATATATATATTTTGTTTGGAACGTTCCACAGGTAATCGGGTGATGCTATCATGACTGGGTATAAAAGTATGTCAAAAGACTCTTGATATTTTATTTTCAGCGATACTATAACCTTTCTGCATACTACAGGGCATAGGGCAAAAATGGCCCAAATAAATCTATTTTGCCCCAGAAAGCACAAGAGCAGGGGCAAAAACTTGTAATATTTCCTGTATTATAAAAATGTAGATTAATTTCTGTCACACTCACTATCAAACACAGCTAAAACAGTTCACACATGATTTATGTACACCTGCACCTATGCCAAGTCATGGTATAGCCGACACTTTGGCTACGCCATGACTTGTTCCCTCTTCTCTCCTGCCTTGGCCTGACTGAACATTCTCATTATTACAAAACGGACTGCTTCGTGGTACAACCTAATAAGTCTGTGTAGTGCTCTGCCTCCGATTCTGTAATGAAAAATGAAAGGGGCAACATGCCAGAAAACACCTCCGAAACAAAATAGCTCACATGTCAGAAATGGACAAATGGAATTTAGATTGAATTGTAATGGTGAATAAAGATAAATGTCCCCAAATCTATGGAAGCATATCACAGGCAAAATTCTAATTCAAATGCAGTACGTAAATTGGCAATGTAATTCTACATTTGCATTTAAATTTCCCACTCTTATATGCAAATTTTGTCTCAAAATTTAAATTCAATAATTGCATTTGAATTTGCCATTCCATATACTGAGGTGGCATGGTGGTGCAATGACTAGCACTGTCCCCTCACAGCAAGAACTGAGTTTGAATCCTGGCCAAGCGTCTTTCTGAGTGGAGTTTACATGTTCTCCGTGTGTCTGCGTGGGTTTCTTCCGGGTACTCCGGTTTTCTCCCAAGTCCAAAGACAATTGGAGACTCAATTTTGTGAGTGAATGGTGTGTGTACCCTGCGATGGATTGAACAGTTGTCCAGGGTGTATTCCTGCTTCTCGTCAAATGCATGGATGGATTTATATACTAGTATTGACAATTTATTTAAACAGATTTGCACGCTTTGATTAGCTTTATTCAAATTATAATGCAATTTGGAAAATTAAAATGTATTTCCTGAACTGCATGGATAAGTGTGATTATCATGTGATTATGCAATAATGATAGTGTCAAAATGATAATTTAAACGTCATTTACCTCACGTGATTTTGCACTCTCTAACAAGGTATTTGAAATTTTGTTATCAAAGAGAGTACTATGCTATAAATGTGGTAAAATTATAATTGTTATCCAAATGTAAAAAGGGAAACAGCACCTACTGTCTGCCATATATATATATAGTCACCTACTACTCTACAAAGGTGGCCATTTTCCATGTTTCTGTGATGCTCACACCTGGAGTTATAAAGCCATAAATAGAACACCCCCTAAACATGTGAGAATTTATCAAATTTGGCCTCTACGCAAAGGGATTAAGATTTTTATTTCCTTGAATTGAAAAATGATCTGTCATTCAAGGTACTCAAACCTTCTGCAGGTTCTACAATTTTGAGTGCAGTTGTAAAATGTTACAATGTGAGATTAAGAAAAATGTTTAAAACTATAAATGAATGGTAAAAGTGACTATTTAGGATTTGTCAAATCTGTTTAAAATGTAAAATATTTAATATATTGTTTTGAATTTGTTTATGCAAATATTTAATGGACCATTTTTGTGCCGATGGGTCAGACTGCTACCCCCACCCCCATTACACCACTCGTTGCCATTTCACAATTCTTCTGTTCAAATAGGTTTGACACAATCGTGGTCAATAAAAACTTTCAACTCGTATTCAAGAAAGTACAAGGGTTTGCAGGCTTGTTTTTAAAAAAAAAAATATATGGAGTCCAATTTATAGGCCACTGTACTATGGATTGAGGTTGATTCTAGCTAACACAATCTATGCCATATGGGTATGAGATAGCTGAAATTTGTCCATTTTAAAATTATCCAAGATAAGTTGTGCATATCCTCATGAAATATGTAATACTGTAATTTTGTTTTGCTTGTTTTTCTGTTCATTATAATGAGAACACTGTTCCTGAAATACTGACCTGCATGTTTATTCTTCAGGATCCATTTAATGCAGAGAATTAATGATGAGCAGAAGTGTGTTTTCCTGGTGAAGGATTTACAGGGCCTCCTTGGGCAGACTTACGGAACCCATGTCCAGGAAAGCGATGTCCTTCACAGCGAGTACATTAAACGTATCCTTCGCCTTCGAAAGGTGACATTTCTGCAGATTTGCTTCTACTATCCTCCTTTCTCTTTAGAAAACCCCCTCCCTGTACTCTCCAGATTAATTTAGTGAGGCCCACCCTGATGACACATGTTTGCGTCAACTCATTGCATCCACAGGATGTCAGCAACATCTTTCTCCTAATCTTTATTTCTTAATGATATTGTTCCATTGATGCACCAAAAACTATATAGATTTTATTTATTCAATTTTCTTTTTACATATTTTAGAAACGATATGCCTCTTAATTGTACAACTGTCATGGATTTGTAATTATGTTTTTGTATCTGGATGGGAAGAAAAAATACGGAATGTAACAGTCTAGTACGAAATCTAGCATGTGCAAGATACATTCATATTAGCAGTGGCAATTGTGAAGGCACTCTTTGTAATATGATGCCCTGTATTTGCACATTTTAGTTTTGGATTTAATTACTGCTGCATATGGAGCCTGGCTTGTTTTGGGACTGGGGTCTTCTTTTCAGGAGGAAAACTATATTGGGTTATGCAATATTATATCCTATATTAGGTCACAATTAAGAATTTGACAGTGCCTATTGCTGTTGTATTAATCATGCAGATCTGTCAAAAACTCAACTCTTGGCAGACAGTTCCGGTGAATCTTTCAGTTTTAAACTTTATTCAGACTGTGAGAAAGGATTGACCTTCTCCTTGCCATGTATTTATATTTCCTTAGTGTTTCTCTTTCAGTACTTTATAGGTTGTCGAGTTATTCAGGAAAAGTACTCATCAGGAGTGTAGGCTGGGTCCTAAAACTGGGCTTTTGTTGGGTTCTTGCTTAGCGTAGTTAATCTTCATTAGTGCTTTAGTGATGTTACCAATGTAGTGGCTGGTCTACAAATGTTATTAGCCAGTTCTGGCACCGTTACTCTTGTGAATGGTTTTATGTTCTCCTACATTGTAAATTGCTCTGGATATGAGCATTTGCTAAATTAAAGTAATGGGTTCTTACCACCTGACTATGACCAGGATTCCACAGTAGTGGGACACACATGCCTTCGTCCTTACAAGGTTAGGGTGAGTATAAGTTGGCGTGTGTTTCTCAGGTGACCATATATATTTATATTATGGCTTCTTCTAACAATGCACCTGGGGCCCACAGGGCAACAGCTGTTGTCACTAAGAGATATAGAGTACCTCTACTCCAACCAGAACTAGTGTGGCCTGTACTATGGAACATAGTCACTGGCTTGCAGGTGAATGCATCAGATCTTCTTTAATTGATTGTGAATAGCAACATTACCTAAACTCCCGCTCATGCCATAGATTTGTATTTGTATCTGATGGGTTTTCTGTATGTAAACTGCTCGGTTAGGGGTAGATCACTACCATTGTTAACTGGTTGTCGGTTTGAAGTTTTGAGGGCCATGACCACTGTCTTATTGGTGTTGATATTAAGGCCCTCTCTGTGCGCAAACTTGTTGAGTCTACTGGTCTTGTCTTGGATGTCTTTGTGGGTGTGAGAGATTAGAGCCAGGTCGTCTGCAAAGTCAAGGTCCTCTAGTGTGGAAAAGAGGGTCCAGTGTAGGGGTGGACCGATTATCAGCCTGGCTGATAATTGTGGCCGATATCAGTCATTTTTCTAATCGGCATCGTAATTCTTTCTGATATGATTGCCGATAAAATAAATAAATAAAAAATGCGCTCCTCTGGCTCTGATGCAGTCGCCTGTCTCTGAAAGGTTACTACTTAGGCTATATAGGCTATATTTGTGGGAGAGATGTGGGAGACAGGGTTGCTAGATTAGGGGATTAAAAAAAATGAATAGGGGAATTTTTAAAGAAAAAATGTATGGGAGCTCAATTTAAAATGGGGGATTTTCTGAATGATTACTTTATTCTATGTTGGCTGCAGTTATTGTAAGGGGGAAATTACTTTTTTTATTTTACTTTTTTCTTCTCCAAGAAGATTCTTGCCAATCTTTGTACAGTGTGGTTTGCCTCTTGGTACTGCAGTTTGTATTGTTCCCGCAGGCGTTCCGACTTTGCATACGAGAGTTTTTTCTTCAAGTCGCATCTGTTCTCAATGGCACTTCAGGTTTTGTGACTTACCCATTTCTTCTTCTTCTTTGCTTTTCTAGTTCCCAGGCATGTCTTGCTGCATTTTGTGAATGCAAAGGATGCTTGATTCCACATGTTGTTTAGTGGGTGAACTTCAGGTATGGTTTGTTCGTTTGTCATACATGCAAGGGTTTGGACCCTGTTCTTGAGATGGGTGATGAAGATGCTCTTCACTTTTGGGTCTTTTAGTTTTTCTATGTCAAAGCGTTGGTTTCCTTGTGGTTTACGGCCTTTGCCCCTCAATTTGAATTTCAAATAGCCCGTCACCAGGTGATGGTCACTACCAACATCCGCCCCTCTTCTCACTCTGACGTCAAGCAGTCAAGAGCGACTCCACATACCGTTGATAAGCAGATTATCAATCTGGTTCCTGTCCCTGTTGTTTGGTGAGTACCATGTAAGTTTGTGGATATCACGGTGTGGGAACAGTGTCCCTCCTATGACCAGATTGTATGTGACGCACAGTTTGGCAAGCCTCTTTCCATTTTCATTCATGATTCTGCATCCCTCCTTCCCCATTGCTCTGTCGTAGTGGGTGTTGTCATTTCCTACCTTTGCGTTCAGGTCGCCCATCACTATCAGGACATCATGACCGGCTGCTGCTTCTATTTCTGTCTGCAGCTGCTCGTAGAAGGTGTCTTTGGAAGTGATGTCGTTGTCGTTCGTTGGGGCTTAGCACTGAATAAGGGTCAAATTGATATGTTTTCTTTTCATCCTGGCTGTCATCAGTCTGCTGTTGACTGGTTTCCACTCTAGCAGGCATTTCTCCACCCCCTTTTTCAGGATGATGGCAACTCCTTCATGGTGTTGGTTGTCAGCTCTGCCATAGTAAAGGACAGTCTCTCTAGCTGTAGTTCTTAATCTTCCAGATCCTATCCATCTGCACTCGCTGACACCCAAAATGTGCAGGCCATAGCACCGCATTTCAGCTGTTATTTGTGGTAGCTTGCCTACTGCAAACATGGTGCGTACATTCCAAAATTCAATCTTCGTCTTCGTCTTAGTGTTCAGGATTTCCATCTTCCTGCCAATGGCTTCCTTTCGGCTTTCACCACCGGCAATCATTTGAGTATCTTGCGATGACTCTTGGACGCCGTCACACAGTAGTTAGTGTTCTCTGTTGCTGTTTCCATAACATAGCTGTGTTTTACGGGACAGGGTTGTTAGCCCTGTGCCCAACCCCCTGAAACTAGGAGGGTGGATCGTACTTAATCTGATCTCAACCTTTTGACATTTCCGGCACTACCAGGAGCATAGCTCCCGCCAGTATAGCTATCTGGATCAACAAGATGCACAAGCCTCTCAACCACAACAAGGTGACAATCTTTTGTGAGGGGCAAAGTGGATTGAGTTAAATACATTAGGCTACTTATTTGAATGCGAATTATGCATATACTGTATGTGAAATAAATGTATTCTGAACGTTTTACTTTCAAACAGGTATTTAACCACCTGATTGTAATCACCTCCTTAATTGAACGAGTTAACCCAATCTTCTTTGATCTGAGATTGCAGGGTAAACAGTAAAGTCACCTGGTGAGTCGATCTCCAGAACCGAGTGTGGGCAATCCTGTCGTAATGGAAGGATAGTGGTGGGGTTGGGGTGCCGAAAAATCTCCAATGTTTCCAATTAATTATTAAACTGTGGTGGCCCGCCACAGTTTCAGAATGAACCCAAAATATGCGTTTTACTTTCTTAATAATAGTAGAAAGAAAAGGGGGAAAAAAGAGTCGCACACTCTATATGCTCCAATTAGATTTATTAGTAGGCAACGTTTTGGCAATAAATGGAATTGGAGCATATAGAGTAAGTGTGCGTCTCTTTTTTTCTGTCTAATATAATTTTACCGTTATTCAGCATATCCTCTATCTCCCCTCTTGTTTCATAATAATAACAAATATGTTGAAGATATGCTGGTAAAGGTTAAAGCATTTATCAAATTAACTGCGTCATCGCCATTTATATGTATACAACTTATACCAGGTATGCCTTACATTTTGGGGGTAAGTAGAACTATATTTTTTTAAATGGGTGAATTATCCTTTTAAATTGAATAGACAGACTCGACCATCTGTTCTGCCTCCGTATTGATTCCGTCTGGAGATTAAATTCCGTCAGTCTCGCCATTCCATGAACCCAAACTCGCCCTGTAATTAATAATTCTACACCGCAGAAAACAATGTTTGAGATCATAAAATAAATCGGGATCAGTATCGATTGAGCTTTAAAAAGAAAATTGGTATGGATAAAATTGATTATTAATATGAAAAAAATTACCATTTTTTGAAAACGGAATTTGCCTTTTTTAAAAACTGAATACGACGAACCCTATCTGTGACAGAATTCAACGTTAAGACGTGAATCAGAGTTTGTGGAATGGGGAAATCAGTAGCTGACCATTTATTTTTTGCTGAAACCTAGCCAAAAATTGTAACAGCACCTCAAACAATTATGTTTTGTAGACAATATACAAACTAAATAACTGAATTTGACGCTACGTCATAGTTTTGATGGCATGTTCTTGTCAGAAACCCTAGCTGCATTTACTGGATTACTATCGATACCATCAAAGTTCTTGTGACATCTAAGTTAGAGTAACCACATGGTTTTTGTACCATTCTTAAACCTTTTTCTGAGACATCTACTGACTTTAGAGATAGGAGACCGGTCACAATGTTGCTATAATGTTGTCCGTAACCTTTTGACTCCAAATAATGATATCATGAAACAAAATTTTAAAACCGTAACAGGATTCACTCGCCAGAAAACTAATGCTAATGACTAACAATACTAGTTAACTCCTTTGTGCAGATGCATAGTGAAGGGAGCGCCAGCGCCACCGCCACCTTTTTGCTCAACTGAGACATTCGTTGCTCCTGCAGCCAAACTATTAGTGAAAATCACAAACTGTCTTTTAACTTTATTGGTAGATGATTCGTGACTATTCTGCCTGATTTCGAAGTGTCACTATTTTCCCGTAGCAAGTCCATTTAACAAGCAACCCACCACCCTGTCTATACCTACCCATGTGTCACATAGTGGACAATAACGTCTATGAGTTCATAAATATATTTATTCATCATATAAAATTAGAATTCCGTCATAGCAACAAGATAAACCCAACAATCGCCTGATTGTATGTCAGAAAAGCCGTGAAAAGCCCTGCTCACTCAAATGCAAAATAAACTTGTGAAAGTATTTTATCATTCTACCATGTATTCTACTAGCAATATATGCTACTAGATATGAAATTAATATGCAATCCTACCATTGGTTTTACACATCGAGATGTTTCTTTCTAAATTCAGTGGTCATTTATTGTCTGGTACAATCAGTTTGAGAAATATACACTTTATACCGCTATTACATTATCTGAAACGTCGACACGTAATACCCCCCATGCCCTGCAAGCCTGTCTCATTCATTGCAGTTCATTCTGGTTTAATTGTCTGCTCTTTTATCCAATAGAGTACATTATAACCTTAGCAATGGTACATGCCATGTCTTCTTGGGTGCTTTGAACAATTTACTATAGCCCAGCGTAATGGCAGTTTTCGTTTTCACAGTCTCATATTACGCAAGCTCTATAGAACATGCATTAGGGAGGGGAGTATTCCTTTTCGCAAACTTTTTGCGTCTAAAATACGGTTGGTCTCGCTGGCTACATATGTATGTTCGTAGTTCTTTGGTTGATGTTTAAAATTATTAATTATAAATTTTGTCATGTACTATCAATGAAATAATTAATCAGTTAATTTGTTTCTTTTCTTGAAGGGACACATAACGCGTCTCCAAGACTTGGTGACTCCTGCCTACTCCTACCTGTGGATGAGACCGTCTGTTCCTCTTGGGCAGCTTGAAGGAGTCTCCTCCGAAGCGCATACCATTCTCACTCTTGTATTGGAGTAAGCACAAACTTCCTCAAACAAGATCAATTAACTGTAAAAAGTATTGGGAGAGACATACAGCTACAATTGGGTATTCCAAATTGAACTGCACCCATTTCTAGAACATCCTTTGGAAGGCCCACACTACTAAACACGTTCTCTGAAGCACAAGCAGCCAGCCAGTATTTATCTTTACCCTGCAGCCTACCAACAGAACTGCACAGCCATTGTGCTGGAGGACTGCAGCACTTGTGCAGCTGTCACACAGGCAGACGAGGGGTGTTTTTTGTATTGTGGTTAAGCTAGTGAAGAAGAAAACAGGAAGTGACAGAAGAAAGTAGGCTCTAGCCTAATGCGCAAACCCTCTGAACTAGTTGGACCAGTGTACTTGCTGCAGTACTGTGGGATAAAGTATGAAATAGCTTGCCAACTGTGGATGGGCTGCATCCACAGTTGGCAACTGTGGGACTGGGAGGGCTAGTTCTTTAGCTAGATATGCCATCCACAAGCCCTTTGGTCTGTCGCTTCTTTGAATTCGTAATTATCAAGTAGCCCTCATCGGGTGTGAAAATATTCATCTTAAATGAGGAAGAATACATTTAGAGCAAGGAAAAACATTTGTATGGGAACCAAAATGCTTTATAATTAATATTGATTGCATTGTTTTTAAAATGAGCAAATGTTGCCTCTAATCGAATGATTATGCTGTTCAAGAACAGCAGAAGAGCTCATTGAATTTGTCTTGATCTTTGTCTCAAGTTTGCATGGGTTTTTTCATGTTAAATGGGATGGTTTGAAAAGTTGCGCCTTGTTTTTGCAGGTTGATTGAGAAGCAAGGTAAAGAGTTTACTCCAGAGTATGTGAGTTTGGAGTTGAAAAGACTTCCAAAAAAGATGAAAGCAACAAAATACAGTGATGTGATGAAGCTTCTGCGCTTGGCTCTCAGTGGCCAACAGGTAATTCAGATGCATTTTTGCCAAATATTTGAATTTATTTATAAACAACATTCAGAATGCGTCTCACCTATAAAGAATTTACATATGTCTTCTTATATGCCGAAGTTATCAATATTGTAAATAATACCTCATAATATGTAAGCATTAAATTGATCTTAAATTGTTTCTTTCAATATTGTGGTACTAATATTAATCAAAAATAAATTTTGTCGTTCGTTTTATAGCAAGGACCAAGTGTCGCTGAAATGATGGTGTCGTTGGGACCCAATGAAATTTGCAATCGTTTGCAGAGACTGCTATAAGACCTTGAAGAATTTAAGTTACATTATAAATCAACACCTCATCACTAAATTATGGTTAACCATTTTAAGGCATACCCATTAGTAGCCTCAGTCAACTGTCGAGGATTAAACCTAGATTACATACAGTAATGTACACAAAAAAGTATGTTTTTTTGTTTTGTTTTGTTTTGTGTTAAATGGGATGGTTTGAAATGTTGTGCCTTGTTTTTTTACCGTGTGTTTTTTTTATTACCTCTTTGTGAAAGTGTGAGGCATGTAAATGTTGTCACATTTGATTGACAGTTTATAAAAATTCATCAAAGGTCTGTGCATGGTGACACTGAATTATCACTGAACAGGTCCTGAGCTACTACCTGGGTGAGGCTAGAGACATTTTACCATGTAGTTTTTTAATTAACCCTTTGTGAAAGTGTGATGCATGTAAATGCCTCATTTGGTTATGTAAATTTTGATTGAAAAATGTATTTAAAAAATTGTACTGATGTTTAATTTAAACAGAGATATGCATGCTTTTTCATTTATTCAAATGATAATGCAACTTGGCAATTTTTTTCCAAACTGCATGGATATATGTTTCATGTGATTATGCAATAATGGTGTCAAAAATTACATTTAAATAATAATTTTCCCAACTGTGGCTGGGCTGCATCATTGCACTGGGGGCTAGTTCTTTAGCTAGATATGCCATCTGCAAGGCCTTTGGGCAGGTTAATTAAACCAAAGGGTTAGTTAAACTACGCAGTAAAATGTCTCCACACTCACCCATCTGGTAGCTAAGCACTAGTTGTATGATAATCTAGAGTCACTTTGGACAGACCTTTGGTTAATTTTTATAACCGTCAATCCAACTTGACAAAACCAAATGAGACATTTACATGCATCACACATTTATAAAGGGTTCAATTGAAGAAAGAAAAACTACAAAGTGAAATGTCTCCAGCCTCACCAATCTGGTAGCTAAGGACTAGTATGATAATTTAGTCACTTTGGACAGGCCTTGAATAATTTTAAATAAACTGTCAATCAAACTTCACATAACCGAATGAGTCATTTACATGCATCACACGTTCACAAAGTGTTCATAAAAACTACAGTAAAACATCCAGACTCACCCAGATGGTAGCCAAGGACTTTTTATTTGGGCACGACCAGATAAAACAAATAAAACAGATAAAACATGCCCAAATAAAACAAAAGACTGAGTTGCTGTCCTTCTCTCTTTTTACTTAATTTAAAAATTACACTAAAAAGTCTCCAGACTCATCCATCTGGCAGCTAAGCACTTGCTGTATGAGAATGTAGAGTCACTTTGGGCAGACCGTTGATGGATTTGTATAAACTGTCAATCAAAGTTGACAAAACCGAATGAGACATTTACATGCATCACACATTCAGCAAGGGTTAATTAAAAAACTACATAGTACAATGTCTCCAGACTCACAGATCTGATGGCTAAGGACTTGTTGCATGATAATGTGGACTCACTTTGTAGTATACAGGTGCAGCTAAAAAAATTAGAATATCGTGAAAAAGTTCAATATTTTTTGTCACTCATTTCAGAAAGTGAAACTCCTATATTATATAGATTCATTACACAGAGTGAAATATTTCAAGCCTTTATTTCTTGTCATTTTGATGATTATGGCTTACAGCTAATGAAAACCCAAATTCAGTGTCTCGGAAAATTATAATATTTTGCTTTACCATATTTTTAAAGTATCATATTTAATATTTGGTCGCATATCCTTTGCATGCTGTTACTTCCTGAAGTCTGTGACCAATCAACATCAAAAGACTCTCGATATCTTATTTTCAGGTACTGTTACAAGCGATACTATAACCTCTGCATTTGAACTGATCTCTATGAGAATTGGGGGGTAAGACTAGATTCAGCTGTAAATTACGCTGGTACAGTATGGAACACATGACTTGCGAAATGGCTGTACGTCATCAAGGGTCTAAGGTATCAAACGAGCCCCAAACCATCACTCTGCGGTGAGATATGGAGTAGATGTGGATGGATCCCTTTAAGGGTTGTTTCTCCTGACTTTTTCCCCCATAGAGTTCTACAGGAAAATGAGTCAGGAGAAATAACCCTTGCAGTGATCCATCCACATCTACTCCATATCTGGCAACAGAGTGATGGTTTGGGGCTCGTTCGATAGCTCAGACCCTTGATGACTTACAGCCATTTAGCCAGCCATGTGTTCCATACTGTACCAGTGTAATTTACAGCTGAATCTAGTCTCACCCCCAAATTCCCATAGAGATCAGTTCAAATGCAGAGAGGTTATAGTATCGCTTGTAACAGTACCTGAAAATAAGATATCAAGAGTCTTTTGATGTTGATTGGTCACAGACTTCAGGAAGTAACAAACAGCATGCAAAGGATATGCGACCAAATATTAAATATGAAAAATATGTTAAAGAAAAATATTCTAATTTTCTGAGACACTGAATTTTGGGTTTCATTAGCTGTAAGCCATAATCATCAAAATTACAAGAAATAAACGCTTGAAATATTTCACTATGTGTAATGAATCTATATAATATATGAGTTTCACTTTCTGAAATGAGTGACAAAAAATATTGAACTTTTTCACGATATTCTAATTTTTTGAGCTGCACCTGTATATCCAGCTGTATGAATGGATACGTGTAATAAGAAGTTGTGTAAGTTGCTCTGGATAAGAGCGTCTGCTAAATGCCTGTAATGCAATGTGTTGGTGGGGTGTATAAAAAGAAGTTAATAAATACACCCTCCATTTAATAATTGCTGTTTTAATCTTTAAAAGAAACCCCTCAGAAAATACCGTTTAATTTAATAGTATATGCTAAGTGAATTATTTCAATTCGTGCGAGACTCAAAGTCCAACATTTATTTCACCTAGGCAGAGCCCGAATTGTCGTTCTATCTACTCAGTCCAGAGTAGGCTACTTGTTTAGCTACTGCTTACTGCCCAGGCTACTGTTTAGTAACGTGCAGAATGCGAATATTGGCTGCGTCCCGATATTCTTCACTCCCCACCTCCTTTCCTCCACTCCTCTCCTACACGGGAGTATGCAAAACTGCGTGAACGTTTCGAGTACAAGTAGTTGCATGTACAGTATACAACGTAGGCTACTTGACATTGTGGTCTGCGTCGAGACATTAATCAACTTTTTGTAAGTAATATGTAGCCAAATCAGCAATATTAGATTATGACTGAAAGATCCGTTTCTGGCGCACGGAGTAGAGGAGGAAAGCAGGATGCTTTTTTTTTTTTTTTTAGTATTGATCTAAAATCTTTGGTATTGTGACGGACCCATCAGCGAAAACCCGGAAATAGTTAATATCCCGGGATGATCTACCTAACGGTTTTTCTTTTTGTAATACTCAACTGGCGTACTCACTCTAGACGAGTGCGCTAATTCGGACACGGCCCTAGTTTAATTTTCTACCACAATGTGACGTATGAACGCGCACAAATTTTTTTAAATTATTTTGTGCTTATATTATTTGCCTAGCCTATCTAAACTATCCTGACAACGATTTTACATTGATGTCCACCTTGGCACATAGCCTATTTGTGAAATATGGGTAATCCACTCTCGGCTGCTACGATTAAAACATTGCCAACTGTGGGTGGGGAGAGAACTAAACGGGAACCATGTTATGTCGTGCATAAAGGATCCGTTTTTGTATTGGTGAAAAAATGTGTAAATGTTCTTCACACAAAGTAGCCTATGCTACAAAGGCTACGATACAAATAGCAGCCTTTCCTGCAAACCATCTACGAATGAATCAAATTAAAAGGTCCTAGCGCTTAAAATTCAGATGCCAGTGAAATGAATGTCACATGCTCTAACCCGCGACTACCTCTGAAGTCATCACGAGACGCAGTGTAGTTTTAGTGTGTTTACCGTGAACTGATATGGACATGGCGGCTAGCGAAGAGGGAGCAACTTTAGAATCTTGGCTGAGTAAGTTTTGGAATAAAATACAAGCAACACACCCATACAACATATTGAAAATGTAGACAAAAATCATGTTTTGCTGTCGCATCTAAATAGATATGACGGCTTGATACTCAAATTACGTTGTCAATAGGTATTTGCAAACTCAAACTTTACTTCCCCAATTTCTTAATCTGTAGGCAATATCTAGCCTACTTCTAGTAACGACAGATGATGTTGTGAGACTTGGTCATCTGTGTTTGTGTATGTATTTCTCTTCGCAAGAAATATACATTTTGGAATGGTATAGCCTAATTCACAGCAATCGGCTGTTATAATTAGCTAGCTAGGCTACTTGCTACTATTGAACTTTGGCCGTCTTACGGGTGCTTAAACGTGCATTTAAATCACAAGTACAAGTGATATATAGGCTATAGTTTGCATCGCTTGCGAAATTAAATGAAAAAGAAAGAATAAATAAACACTGGTTTTACAGTGTTATTGTGGTTAAGATAGGGAAGAAGAAAACAGGAAGTGACAGAAGAAAGTAGGCTCTAGCCTAATGCGCAAACCCTCTGAACTAGTTTTGTAAATTTGTTTAAACAATCCCAATAGTATCGTATTATAGAGGCTATAAAGTTGTAGATAGATTATGTTCTAATTTTTCTATAGTCACTAAGTGCAGAGGTAAGAAACGACTGTTCAAAATAAGTTCACTGCCATTTCTTGTATGAAGGGCTTTTATGTTTAACCCTCAAAGGCTGAATATAGTCAGGATTACACTGAACAGTTTTTTAAACGTTTGATATCATACTGTGTAAACCTTAAACTATGCTAAATGTATGGCGATATTTATCTAATATGGGGGTGTTATTGTCTCAAAATAAATGAATGTAACTGACTCACAAATAAATACAATGGATCCACAAATAAATCGAACAAATTCACTTTATGCAACTGATTACAAATGGAAAGGGATCAAGCCACATTTTACACATTTTTAAATGACATAATTTGTCAGTTGGCCTCATCTAAATCCATGGAAAATTTTAAGACTATGAACAAAAAGAATAAGAAAATATATTGGGCTACTATGTCTCTTTGTTTTTTATTCTAGCCTAATTGTGGACATGTTTGTCCACTTTGGATTCTTTTTTCCCTGATAGATATTAGGCAGTTTTGGTGTCTTGTTTTTCGCAACATGCCTTTTACCCCCAAATTTGTATTTTAGTTATAAATATATTTAATTTAATTTATGTTATTGATGTGTGTAATGTCCGCCACAATGTCATTTGTTCCCCGACTTGCCGTGTATGTGCAATTTTTTATAATAAAAAGCTTTTAAAAAGAATTTTGCTTATTTCCCGCTTGTAACTTGTGACACTATTGTTGGCTTTAAGTTACCTGTCTTTGTGTTCTTTATTTTTTTTGGCTGAATATTGAAAATTCCAATTCGCTTTCAGCTTGGAAAACGCATAGGGAAAGTATGCTCAGATGCATACTTAGTTTTTTCGGTCCTCCTGAGTAGGCTACGCCAAGAAAACGTCTGGTGGATTGTAAGCATACTTGCGTGCTTGCATCAAGGGGTTCATTCCAATCGCTTATGTTCACTCCTTGCATCCTTTCCTCGCTCCTTAGATCCACCCAATGGAGAATGGAACGTCCTTGCTCAGTCAAGCATCAGCGTCATATTATGCTGATGTGCTGAAAGGGATAGTTCATCCATTTTGAAAAATTTTATATTGTTTTACTTACCCCCGATATAGTATGTTGAGCTGTTCTGGTCTCACTGTAGCTAAATTATTGTAAATTCTGCATTGGAGCAATGTTCTTGCCACTGGATATAATTCCCCCCAGTCTAACTTTCTGTAAATTAACTGCCTAAATAAGGTTTAACAACAGCTTTACAAGTGTCGTTGGAAACAAAAATGCACATATGGTTACAGAGTGCACAAGGATGATATTTTCGATCAAATTACTTTATATGATGTCGTTTCCGATTTCAGATGTCGGTGTTTACATTTAAATACGAATATCATCCGGTAATAAAGTAAGTTTTAGTAGACTGTCATTCCGCCCAGTGCCCAGTGATACGGAAGTAGACTGGAAGATGTAAACAAAGTCTGCCTGTAAACAAAGGAGAAGTAGCTAGTGTGTTTTCTTAGTGAAATGTCTGATTATGAAGAAGATCACGGGGTGGAATTTGTAGTTGAACCATACTTTGAGCTGGTGTATATTGATTTAGAGTTAGAATTACTGTCCTCGTGTGGAGTGATACTAAAAGTTAACGGATAAATGTTACTTTTACCGGATGTTCTTATTAAATGTAAACAATGACATCTGAAATCTGAAACATATACAGTAATTTGAGTTAGGATTTACAATAATTTAGCTCCAACGGTCAGACCAGGACAGCTGAACACACAATTTTTTCGGGGGTAAGTAAAACAATATAAAATTTTTCATTAAATGGGTGAACTATTCCTTTAAGATGTTTTTTTGCCTCTTTTTTCATGACTAAACATGGCTTTTGTTAGTCATAAATAATGAGTGTCATTAGCTATGGATTAAAAGCACATTATAATAAATGGAAGGGAACAGTAAAATTACATTTGTGTAGGGGTGTACCCCTGGATAATTTATACGCATCATGAGTTTGAACAAAAAGGCGTCCGCAAAGGCTAGGCCTACATTTGTGTTTCCTTGCTGAAGCATCCTCTGAGAGCCTCCTTGTTTCTCCTGGGAGCCTCCTTGAGCATTTAGCAGTTTGGAATGTTCTTAAAGATGGTGAACCTCTATGGATTTTTGGGTCAGGCGAGGACCGAGGAGATGAGAACGGATAAAATAAGTGATTTGAATGAACCCATAGTGTATAGGAACTGGAGAGGGTGGGAGGGGCCAGGCAGTGAAGCATCTGGAATTATGCTTGCTGAGCGCAACAGAGCTTTCTGCCTATTGAAATCAATGGAGAAAACAAAGCTCATTTGATAACCAAAGAAAACCTAATCAGTCAATTTTTTGTGATCATAACATTCATTACATGTAGCAGTTTATGAAACAATGATTGTTTTGTTCCAGAAGAGGGAATATTTATTCAAATTAAATGTTCCTAAAAATTGGACATTTTCACAATCTGCTTTTCATATGAAACGTGATGAACGTTAATGGAGTTTAAAAATATCAATATCATAGGTTTAATTTTGCCTTAAAAGGTCTGATATTCCCGATTAATTTGAATGGGAGCTCACAATCCACAGACACATGCAGTAGGCTACAGGCTAACTTCCGGGTGCTTCACAGCTTAGGTTAGCTGAGGGCGTACTTTCCTGTCTAGTTAAATATGCATGTCTTGCATACTTGAGTTTGGGACCCACTTGATCATGTGACCGTTTATGAACTAGTATGCAGGTATGCAATTTTGGACACAGCCATAGCCATGCTTCTTTTTTCGGTCCTCACAAGTACGCCAAGCTAACATATGCATACTTGAGTTTGGGACGCACTTGATCATGTGACCACTTGCTTCCATACTTGATATCAGCACTAACTAATATGCAAGTATACAATTTGAGACACAGCCCATGTCTGTGTCCAAATCAACACCCTTCTTCTTGAGTATGCTATTTGAGTACGCTGGATGAGAACTTTTAAGTAGGCAAAATGTTCACTAAATATTAGTGTACTTTAAAATCCCAGAATGATATACATATGATATTTCAGGAATTTCGATGATAATAGTCTGGGGGATATTTATTTGCATACTGCATGTCAGTAAGGGTATGCAGTAAGCGGTACACAAGACACAGTAGATACGATGTCGGTACCAGATCTTCTGGGGTGCCAGATCCGCTTGGGGGTTCTAGGCCTGCGAATGACGTATGGCATTCTTGGTCAGGGCAGAATGGTAGAGTGCGGGGCAGAAAGGTGAATAGTCGTATCTGCATCTACTATTAGCGTATTCACCAGTGAAAGTTTATTGTTGAGTGTTATGAGCTCATTTTTGGAAGATCTAGCTGGCTAGCACATCAAATAACTGAAATTATCTGGAAATTTAGCACATACTGTACTTGAAATATTACAAGCAGTAGTAATACTTACATATCGAGGAGAAAGTTTTCTGTCATATTTGTAGGCATATTCTCCAATAGAATGAATACTACGGTATCTTTTTCTGACTCACTCCCAAAATTCATGTAATCAAGGCGCGGATTTTCTCTAGCTATGCTGACGAGTTGGCCACATTAGTAAAAACCTGTGAAAATAGCAGGATGCTATTGCCTCGGCGAGTGAATGTACATTCTAAGTTGTGTGCGTAAAACTAAACTAATAAAACTAAAAATGCTGTTACGCCCGGCTATAATTTATTGTCCAAATGACCAATAAGACATTGCAAACACGGTTGCAAAGGTTAAAATGTCCTATATTGGATAAATGAGTTGTCAAGGAAATGAACTGGAATGCATGAGACTGGTTTGAACAGCATGCAGGATTTGTGTGTACCAGCGTTATAAAGGGGTGAGCATTTCTCAAACGGATTGTCCAAGCCAAGAAGTGACCACTGAAACCAGAATGAACTGTAATGAATGAAACAGGCTTGCAGGGCATGGGGTGTATTGCGAGTTTCAGATAGTGTAATAGTGGTATAAAGTGTTGTATATTTCTCAAACAGATTGTACCAGACAATAATTGACCACTGAATTTTAAAAGAGACATCTATATGCATAAAACCAATGGTAGGATTGTATAATTAGTTAAAATTTAGTAGTATATATTGACAGTAGAATGACGTGATATAATTACACAATAATTTTACGTGTTTATTTTGCTGTTGAGTGAACAGGGTTTTCCAAGGCTGTATTGCCATATGTTCAGGCTATTGTTGGCTTTGTCTTGTTGCTATGACGGAATACAAGTTGTGAAAAAATATTTGTAATAAACTCACAGGATGCTATTGTCCACTGTGTCGCACATGGGTAGGTATAATTGCAGGTGAGACTGTATGGGGGGTTGCTTGTTAAATGGACTAGCTACGTGACAATAGTGGCTTAGAAACGTCATATTCAGCGGAGTTGTCGCAAATCGTGGACTAATAAAGCGAGAACATGGAATTTGTCGTTTTCCCTCAAAGTTTGGTTGGAGGAGCAATGAATGCAACCAAGCAGCAGAGCTGGCCGCTGGCATAAACACTTGCACTCGTTTTAGGGCCACAACAATCATGGGCCTCAAAATGTAGGCTACCACTAAGGTTCACCTATAATGATTATTATATACTATTCACTTTCTCTAACTGGAGCCTGATTCCATTCACCCCAATATCTCTTCAGTGTTTCTTTAATGCTGTTTTAATGTATTTGCATAATATGCACACTATTGATTTGCTTGCATTGGCCTTGCACATGCCGGTTCATGAGAAAGAATGAAAAATGCTCCTTGCCTTGGCCTTTACATGTTATATTCAATGCATGGATGTGAATTTGACTTACACACAGCAAATGCCGCTGATGATTGTCAAGTGACTAGCATTTTATCAGATGTGACATGGCTGCTGTAATTTTATGTGTGGCCATTCTAACTAACTGCTGAAGAAAACAGACATGGTTTTGATTTTTCAAATAAAATACAAATGTGGAAATACTTTTCTCAGTCCAAACCATAATTCTTTGTTCAATAAGCCTGAAATTCTGTTGTGGAACTGCCTTTCCTCTCACCTTTTATAACTTAAGCACACCGCCATTGTACATTTTTGTAATGTAGTGTCCATTACATATTGTTTGGTCAAATCTAGACATGGTTGGGAGAAGACTTGGTATATCTCTCATACACATATGTGACCCAAATTAATAATTTGCAAAACAAATTGACATAAGTTTTTCCATCTGTATGTATGTTTCCAGATAAAGCAACAGACCCTAAGAACCCGGATGATCAATGGGATTGTATTCAGGGATTCTATGAACAGGTTAACAAGGAGCTTGAAGGGTGAGTAGAGCAAATCTGCAGATTGGATTTTCTTTATTGCCTATCCAAACATACTTTGGTTGTAGACATCACTACCAGTTACCCATTAAGAAAATATTTTCCTTGCACTGAGCATTGAAGCAATTTTGTATTATGGACATGTTTGTTGTATTTAATTTCCTGGCTATTTAATACTGTCTGTACCACAATATTTATCTTATCAGAGAACACAATTACTACATAGATTTTTGCATTTTGAGCATACCAAAATGCTCAAAAGGCAGAATGTTTCACTTTATAGCAGTGCAAAGAGCCCACTGTCTTCAGCAACAGCAGTTTTTTAAATGGAATCATTTGCCACCACTGTAGCAAAATAAAAATGTAATTTTTTTACTTTGTTTTTAAGACTCCCTAGCAAAGTTCCTCTCTCAGCCAGAGGTGAGAGGGAAAGGTACGGGTAAATTTTCAAAGGCAGCTGCATTGATCATCGTAGATGATAAAGCACAGAAAAAGTAATTAACATGCTGCAGCTGACCGTGGGAGAAATCCAAGATTGCTGTGGAACTAGCATGCAGATAACAAAATATGTATTATGCATATTTGGCATGCAGCCTGAGACAGCCATCCACTTGCTTATCTTAATGAATATGTTGGGCAGTGTTGAAAGTGTAGTGGTACCCTATTTGTACCTTAAATGTGTGGTCTGTACAATATTATGTTTTCACAGACCACAAATTGCGATGCGCCTTCTTGCTCACAAGATCCAGTCACCCCAGGAGAAGGAGGCCTTGCAGGCACTAACAGTGAGATTTCTTATTATATTTCTTACAGTAATGGCCCATTAATCATCAGGTATTATAACTTCACATGAGGCATAGAGTGTTGTTTGGTAACTGCTTGACGTCCCAGTGTAACTTGAATGTCTGGTTACAGCAAATTACAGTGAGCACCATAAAAAGGATACAATGACAATAAGTTTGAAGTGCAGACGGTCAGCTTTAATTTGAGGGTATTCATTCATATCAGATGAACAGTTTACAAATTATGGAATATTTTGTACATAGTCCCCCCCGTTTTCAGGTATCAAAAAAATAGTGGACAGTTTAACATAATGCAGAATAAAGACATATCCTATGCATGCCATGACTTCCTGATGTCTGTGACCCAACAATATCAAAAGACTCTTGATATCTTATTTTCAGGTACTCTTAAAAGCGATACTATAACGTCTCTGCATTTGAATGGATCTCAATGGGAATTGGGGGGTGGGACTAGATTTAGCTGTAAATTACACTGGAACAGTATGGAACACATGGTTGGCTAAATGGCTCTAAGTCATTATGGGTTTCACGTATCAAACAAGCCTTAAACCATCAGTCTGATGCCAGAAATACAGGAACAAAAGGATTTACTTGTAGCCCCCTGGGCTATGATGTGTGTCACAGTTTGCTAATTCGGGACAGAAAAATGGTAGTCCTGGGCATCCTCACTAGGCTACTGATTTTTCCACCTTTGTGAAGAGAGGCTTTGTCTAACAAAAAGGCTCAATGGATAGGAAATGTGAACGAAATTGTGACATAGTGAGTCTTAATTACAGACCTTACATTTGGCATCGTTCTTGATATTGGCTAAGATGCTATCACATCTTTTAAGTAATACTTGTTTCTATGTTTTCTTCACCTTTAAAATACTATTTCAGATTCATGTTTTTTAAATGAAAAACTCTTTAATTAATAACAAAAAACTAAATCAAACGTTTCGGTCCAACGGGAAGCCTTTTATATTTTTGATTTCCAGTCCGTATTTTTAAGGGGGATGAATGAAGACCATAATTTATCATGTTTCCTTTAATTCACTCTTCAGTACCTTATCTTGTTTGGATAATACATAAGTATAACCATGTTGTATACTAATCTAGATCTGCAAATATTACATATTTTGCTAAATTATATTTTGTACCTTGATATGTATATGTGTAAATCTCTACAGGATTAAATAGTTTTTCTGTATTAAATAAGACCATTCTGTAATTGACAATTAATCAATGAATAGCCTGATACTGCCCATTTACAACAGTCGGATTACCTGCAATTAACTAATTTCTTATTATAAATTTGTAAATAACATTACTAAGTTTGTGTTCATTGCTTATTTCAATGTCTATATCAAAGGTAATTGCCTTCCAGCCTGATTATGACACAACTAAGTTACTTCTGCTATTTAAGTGCTTGTGAATGTTGCACCTGTCAGCACTGATGAAGGTCTGAGTGTGACCGAAACGTTTGTTTTTGGTTTTTGTTTGTGCACTTAGGCACTTTTAGTTTTTTTGTGCACTTTTGTATTGACACTATGTGACCTGCAATAAACCTGGACTTTTCCATGTTAGACTGATGCCTTTTTTGCAGTGTGTGCTGAGAATTTCCTCTTCTTATATTATCAGCTCTACACACCTGCAGTACTATTTAGTCTTGTATGTTGACTGAGCACAACAACACTTTCTCGTTTCTGGAATTTATGTCCGTTGAAAATGTTTGTCATATGGAATATTACAACAGTGTGCAGCACAACATTTCTAGTAATTGTCCTCTTATATTCCTATGAGGTCATTTTCTTACAGGCTTTATTTTTTGTTCCAATTTGTGTCCACTTTCACATAATACTAAGCCTAGATGATTAAGGATGCTTTCAAGCAAATTTTGAGCCTGCATCTTTGACTGCTATTCCTTTTTACATTAACATGTGGTTAAAATTGTAATTATTTATTCAACCCCTTCGTACCAAACACTCACATTTCTGTATTTCCTTCTAGGTTCTAGAAGCCTGCATGAACAATTGTGGCAAGCAATTTCACATTGAGGCTGGAAAGTTCCGCTTCCTAAATGAACTGATCAAAGTGTTGTCACCAAAGGTACTGTAATAAGTGTTTGACATATTTGACTTTCTATCAGAACTCTGTCCGTTTTAGATTTTAAAAGTGTTTTGAGTTAAGCATGGAGATTGGTGGTTATTGGTTATTGATTTAATGAATGGTCACCACTTCTCCAGTATTTAGGCATGTGGAGCACAGCTGAAGTCAAACAAAAGGTCATAGAGGTCCTATACAGCTGGACTCAGTGGCTCAAAGATGAGGTTAAGATCCAAGAAGCCTACCGCATGCTAAAGAAACAAGGTTTGTCGACCATGGTTTGTTTTGTGTGTTGTACTGTTTATTTCCCCCCTTTTAGGCATGTCGCTGGTTTAGGAAATCAGTTGTAACGGTGTGTAATTACATATTGTGTACTTTTTAAATGTGCTGTGTATACGAGACTAATGGAATAACTTAGAATATAAATGTAGGCCTGATTAAGAAAACTTGAGTGAATGCTTTTACTGTAAGGCTTAATGAACAGAATGAAACATAAATATATACAATAAAAGCTGACTCCTGGTGTGGGGGATCTCTGTGTCAGAGACACGGAGGAAATATTGGAAGTCCAGATGCGATAGCTGTGCAATCTTAAAGTGTTCGAAAGAACACCACTGTGACGGACAATAATCCGTAGTGGAATAGAAGAAAATAAAAGAACACAAATAACCTCGCGATAAGAACGAGGAACTCGATCTCCGAGCAAAAAACAAAGAAATAAGCTGTACGCTTATCTAACTCCTGTTTGTGGAGTGAAACAAAAAGGAAACACATAGAGCTCAACAGACCCCAAACACTTTGCGTAAGAGCACTCTATGATAAGAGTGGAAAATCAAAAGAAACGAGAAAGCCTCTGCTCTGAACTCAGAGCGAAAAAGAGACTTGCTTTCTTTCTAAACTTCCTAACCATTTCTTTTTTAAACTAGCTTACTAACTAATCCTATACCTTCTTTTACCGGCTCGAATGTTAAGTGGAATAACATGGAAGCAACGAGAGAGGCAGGAAGCGGGGTATAAATAGCCAGAGGAAATGAATGACAGGTGAATTCACTAATGACGAGGCGAAAGCAAAACCCCGTAACGGAACAAAGGAAAATCCGATAGATTACCGGTAACGACAAAAAAGAATAACGAGAACGCGGAGATAAGAGAAGGAAGGCAAGATCCATGACACCTGGAACTTTAAAGAGAGGACCACACCACAAAGATAATTATAACCTCAAAAAAGAATGATGACTGCCATTGGAACATTCTTTCAGAATGAGCTTTTTCAGCTTTCAGAATAGATACAGCTCCAAATATAAAATATTGTAAACCACAGCTGTGTAAAACACAATTCCTTTATTATACTCAGTAAACAAGGCAAAATGCCTTAAGGCCAGTAAAATCTGCCAAAATCCCCCCAGAACCATGGTAGAGGTGTTGCATAAATGTTTACTTTCTAAACCATCCTTTTCAGGGATGTCTGAAATGCCAAAAAGTTGTGTTAAGTGTACCAAATCACTTATATTGCAAGATGGAAATGCTGAAACCTGGGTGCTGGTGCTGGCTGCTAGCTAGCCAGCCAGTATACACAACACAATAGTTAATGGTTTCATTTACATGAGTAAATTCAAACTGTGTGCTAACTGTGTACCTGTTCTTTGTATAGTTACATTGGCTAAAAGCATTCACTTGCTGTCATTGCTTTCATAAATTTATCCAGTGGCGTTTGAGTAATTTGATGAGAAAATATGGAAAACAACTGCTACCAGAGTAGTTCTCTTTTTCACCTTTTTAAAATAACATGTATAAAGTATTGTTATAATCCTTCTAATTTTCTCAGGTATTATAAAGAAAGACCCAAAGTTACCCGAGAATGTGGTAATGCCACCCCTGTCTCCGAGGACGGAGGGGTCTGTGTTTGATGAGGAAGAAAAATCAAAGGTGGGGATTTCATTACAAACTTGTTGCAAGAAGTTGAATCACGTGCACCCTTTTCATTTTTCTTTTGTAACATTGGGTCAACACAGTCTAGCATCTCAGCTTCCATTTGCCTGTACTCTTGTTGAAATTAGGATCATTTATTGTATATGGCATCCTGGTAAGGTGCATCTATCAGGACTGTGCTGTTAAGTAGAAACTGCAGGATGCTGAAAATGTCATTTAGAGCAAGAGATGTACTGCCACAGGTATGGGACAGAAGCTGTTAACCCCTTTGCGCAGATGCCTAGTGACCATGCCGGCAAGATTTTGCTCAACTGAGACATTCATTCCTCCTGCAGCCAAACTATTAGTGGAAACCACAAACTCTGTGTTTTAACTTTATTGGTAGGCAATTTGTGACAACTCTGCCGAATATGGAGTTTCTACATGTCACTATTTTCCCGTAGCAAGTCCATTTAAAAAGCAACCCCCCACCCAGTCTATACATACCCATGTGTGACATAGTAAACAATAGTGTCTATGTGTGAGTTTATAAATACATTTATTCATCATATAAAATTAGAATTCCGTCAGAGCAACAAGATAAACCCAACAATAGCCTGATCGTATGCCAAAAAAGCAGCGAAAAGCCCTGCTCACTCAAATGCAAAATAAACATGTAAAATGATTGTCTCATTATACCACGTATTCTACTATGAATATCTGCTACTAAATATGAAATAAATATACAATCCTACCATTGGTTTTACACATAGAGATGTTCCTTTTAATATTCAGTGGTCATTTGTTGTCTGGTACAATCCGTTTGAGAAATATATACAACACTTTATACCGATATCTGAAACGTCAACTCGTAATACCCCCCATGCCCTGCAAGCCTGTCTCATTCATTACAGTTCATTCTGGTTTAATTGTCGGCCCTTTTATCCAATAGAGTATATTATAACCTTAGCAACGGTATATGCAATGTCTCATTAGGTGCTTTGCACAATTAATTACAGCCCAGCGTAACGGCAGTTTTCGTTTTAACGGTCTAGTATTACGCAAGCTTTACAGAAAATGCATTCCCGATAAAACGGGAGTTTTCCCTTCCCGATATGTAAGTAGTACTGTTTCTAAAATGGAGTTGGTCTCGCTGGCTACATAGACGTTAGTTTTTCCACTCGAGCACTGTCTTGTCTAATATGATTGACAGGCCTATTGTTATTTTTGCATTTTGAGTGCATTTCACATACTGTAGTGCAGTCGTTTATTTTATGTCTGATGTAGGCGACCAATTTTCATTGAAGATAGATAGGTTAGTTATTTGCTTTCCTAAGGTAACGTAACATAAATATGAATGAATATTGGGATTTAAAAAAATGGAACTTACTGTACCACAGTATCTGTGTACATAGTGTACTGTATATGTGCTAAACAGAGGTTGTATTTTTTCAGTTATTAGCAAGACTCTTGAAAAGCAGACAACCTGATGATCTACAGGCAGCCAACAGGCTGATCAAGAACACCATTAAGGAAGTGAGTATAATTGCTTCTTTAAGGCACTGGGTCATTTACAGTGCATTATGACCCTTTACTATGTCATCAGAATGGAATAGCATGCTAAAAAACCATTTGAGTCAGTTCAATTTACATTTGTCTGCAAAAAAGGAGATGCACAAAGGTACCTTCGGAGGGTCCAGAATGCAAGTGCAGAATGACACTGAACCCTTAGCATGTTCAGTAGCTCTCCTGTCATGAGGAAATGACACCTACTCACAGATAGCAGGGATTGCTTTAACTGTTCTTCTTCCCTGACAGGAGCAAGAGAAGATGGAGAAGGTGTCCAAACGCATCAGAGCCATGGAGGAGGTTGAGAGCAACACGAAGAATCTGAAAGAGCTGCTGGAGAATCACAGGAGGGGTGAATCTTCTGAAGGACAGTTAGAGGAGATGAGGGTGGGCCGTGTGTGTGTGTGTGTGTGTGTGTGTGTGTGTGTGTGTGTGTGTGTGTGTGTGTGTGTGTGTGTGTGTGTGTGTGTGTGTGTGTGTGTGTGTGTGTGTGTGTCCGCCAATGTGTGTATATGCTGCGGGGGTGGGTTCACAGCAGCGGCTACTGTCCTCACTGACCACAATACAGCACATTGTATTGGTTTCTTAATAACTCCAGCTTCTCAAGAGCAACAGAGGGGCTAAAGTCAAACAATTAATTAATCAAAGTTGTTAATTAAGAGTGTTATTGCTGGAGTGAAAGCCAAATGCCCTTCAGCCAGGACACCAATACTGTAATGTGGCAGCTTTGAGTCAAATTAGAGACAGGAGACAGAGCACATGGATCTTCGTCTTGATTACTGCAGCCGTCTTAATAGTTTTGGTTAATGGATTGGTAATTGCCAATTAAAGCTTGCAACTGCGAGACATTTTTTTTAATCTGTTACTAATAGTATTCCCAGCCATGATTGTAGAAATGATTGTGCACTTTTCTTTGTGCAATCTCATTTGAATCTAAATGACTTAAGCACTTCATTGTGATGAAGAAGAGTGTATTTAATGTCATTCTTGTTCCCAAAAAGCGAGGTGGTGGTTTGTACTGTGAGAAGCGAGGATGAGAACGGATAGTCAGACTGGTGCCCGAATAGTCAGTGATTTCACATAGGTACACTGAATGATGGAAGCAGAGTTTTCTTGGCCTTGTATTTTTCAACACAAGACCAAGACTTGTGATATGTATGTTATGGGAAACAAAAGAAACCTTGTGCAATGGATGCAGAGTTACAGAAGGGAAAACATGAGCAGACAAGGTCCACATACCCCAGTGTTTGATGATACAAGTGTGTCGCAGTGTACACTCTTTTAGGTCATTAGAAATGTATTTTATTATTATGATAATTATGATTTCCTTATTGTCTTGTCTCTGCCACAGAATCTTTATGAGCAATGTGACAAGCTGCGACCCACTCTCTTCCGCTTGGCCAGTGACACGGTGGACAATGATGACGCATTAGGTACTCGGGGTTGCCTAAAAAAACATATTCTTGTTCAATGGATCACTTTGATTTGGCATTGCACATTTCTACAATTAATAGAATAGAACACATGTCTGGCTAAATGGCTGTAAGTCATCATGGGTCTGACGTATCAAACGAGCCCCAAATCAGCACTCTGCGCCCAGATATGGAGTAGATGTGGATGGATCACTTTAAGGGTTGTTTCTCCTGACTTTTTTCCCCATGGAGTTCTATAGGAAAATGAGTCAAGAGAAATAACCCTTGCAGTGATCCATCCACATCTACTCCATATCTGGCAACAGAGTGATGGTTTGGGGCTCGTTCGATAGCTCAGACCCTTGATGACTTACAACCATTTAGCCAGTCATGTGTTCCATACTGTACCAGCCTAATTTACAGCTGAATCTAGTCTCACCCCCCAATTCCCATAGAAATCAATTCAAATGCAGAGAGGTTATAGTATCGCCTATAACAGTACCTGAAAATAAGATATTGAGAGTCTTTTGATGTTTATGGGTCACAGACTTCAGGAAGTAACAGCATGCAAAGGATATGCTACCAAATATAAAATATGATACTTTAAAAATACGTTAAAGCAAAGGGTATGAATACTTATGTAAATGAGAGATTTCAGTTTGTGATTTTTTATAAATTTGCAAAAATTTCTAAAAACATGTTTTCACTTTGTCATTATGGGTTATTGAGTGTAGATTGATGGGAAAAAATGGCAATTTTATCAATTTAAAATTATATCTACAACACAATAAAGTGTGCAAAAAGTGAAGGGGTATGAATACTTTCCGTCCCCACTGTAGATGCCATCAGGCATGTTTACAATACACATTTTGATTGTATTAAAGAACAAATTCACATATGAAAGAAAAAGATGAATGCCGAATTGTTTGTGGAAATGTTCATAAACATAGATCAAATTTGATTGTACGCATGTTTCGTGAATGAGGCCCCTTTTATGGCATTCTCTTTCTGGCATTCCAATACATAGAGCTCTCTTTAAAATATTTGTCTAATTTGCTTTATCTGCACTCTAATTTTCAGCTGAAATCCTCCAAGCAAATGATAAACTAACTTTAGTTGTCAATTTGTACCAAGAGCTGTTTGGAAGCAAAGATGTCAATGGGAACAGCAGAAGCGATCACTTAAAAAGTAAAGGTATTACTCCTCAGTGTATGCATAAAATTGACATTTTCCAACCAGTTGTTCAACTGCTGCTCATGGTGTGTGTGCATCATTACATGCATTTATTTGATGTTTTGCATTGTGCAGGCCCTGCAAGTCTCAAGGAGATAAAGAGCTATCACCTGATAGATCTTTCAGTGCTAGATTCTACGTTGACAGACAGCACCAGTCCATCTAGAGCTTCACGTAGCAGCTCTCTGTCTCTGCTGGATGAGGAGCTCATGTCACTAGGTCTGTGACTTGTGATGCTCCCTCTTACTCACCACACCCTGTTTGTAGGATTGTTGTATGGGACATCCACCTTTACTCTCCATCTGTAACATGTGACAGAGTAAGAAGTTGCTTGTCACGACAGATTGGGTGCTCAGGTGTGGCCTGTCATCTAGCATGCATTGCAGGAGATTACGATTTGTGATATTGATGGTGTGTTCCTGTATGCAGTGAACAGTTTTTGCTGTAGGTAATGAAAGGCTCTTTGCAGGACTAAATGATCCATCTCTGACAGAAACCCAGAAGAGTTCTAGAAAACACTGTGATGAACTGAGTCAGGTACATTCTACATTTATTTATAAGTATAGCTTGCATTTTTTTCATTTTCTCTGTGTCAAACCTTTATTCTTATCATTTTCTATTGCTATTTTAAAAATGGTAACACTTCTACTACTAGTTATTTACTATTATTAATCATAATAATGGGTTAATGTTATTGCAGGTGTCTGTAATGTAATAGGGTTGTACAAATTGAATGGAATAATGTAAACAGTGTTTGAATGATTACAATAGGAAAATAAAATCCACATGGAATGCAAGCACATAATATTGAACACTACATATGCATCTACTGCTGCTCAGAAAATGTGTGCTTGTTAGCTCATTCAGTAATTTAGTAATGTCATTTGAGTCTGTTTGGGTTTATAAAGCTGTTTTTAAAGTTTGTAATGCTGGTCCGCTGGAGAGAAAAATAAGTAATTACATAAATTCCGTTAATTGAGTAGTACGAGTATGACACTCACAGCTCATTGACTGCCACTAGCATTGTTTACGTTAATTGGAGCTTGGCTTGTCCGTCGCCATTTTTTTGGAGAAGTGTGTCAGTGAGATATTCCCACATTAGAAAGCACTTTTTTCAATTGTTCTGCTTGAATCTGGAGACATGAGGCTGCAAGACATCCAACTTAAGCACACACTTCTGTTTCCCATACACGGTGACCAATAGTGTCAGACACGAGCTTTATTCAAAATATAACTGCTAACATACCCACATAGCCATGCAGTAAGAAAAATACATAGAAACAAAAAATGGCTGTGAATTTCTGAAAATTTATCAAGAAGAAAAAAAACAATCTAAACTCCAAATGCCATTGTGAACCAAAGGGGCTTATGGAATGTGGACTCTGGAGCAAAGAAAGACTAAACTTGTGGATAATTTCTGTAAAATGTGTATGCATACATGAAAAGGTGCACAGAGCCAAATATTTATATATAAAATATATACAGATATGTTATTCAAATATTTTAACTTCTTTACATCAACAATAGTCCAAATAACTGATCATCTATTTCAGAGATAATTGTCTCTAAGAACTAACTTTATTAAGGTTATGAATTTGGCAAGCCTGCCATTGTAGTTCTGATATAGCTTTTTTAAACACAAATGGAAGACATAAAAACATGTTTGTTTTTTCGCATTGACTGGTTGTTGGGGGTGCCTGAGCTGCTAGTACAAGGAATCTGCAGTATTTCTGTCTTTGATGTGATAAAACAAAAATGCCTTTGAAAATATGTTGTTTTTCAAAAAAAGAAAGAACAACTAATTCCTTTCCCTGCTATAAAGCCATTTCGCTGTCTCTGCCAGGATCTTAAGAATGCCACGTTCTCTAACAATTTTGTACATCTGAATAATATGCTCTTTTTAAATGACTGAAGTGGCCTTTGTATCTTTTCAGCTTTGTAATGAAGATAGTTTGGGCATCCTTGGGCAGAATGCTGAGTTCACTGGGAGGGTGGAAAAGAGGGGAGAGGAAAGCATATTGAAAGCCTGGGGGTCTGGTGGGGACTCAGACTGTTCTCCCACAGGCTCTGTAACACAGCACAGCTGGTAAGAGATAGTAAGTGCCTACTGTAGCCAAAATGTCTGTTTATGCCATTTTTGTAGCACAGCTTATCAACATTATCACCAAACCAGCTTATCATAATACAGCTGGTGTCATTTTTGTCACAAAATGCTTTTCCTGTTCGGATACATTTATTGTTGTTACAGTCTGTTCATTTATTTTTTGGTATTTTTGTGCTTCTGTCAGGTATTTACTGGCATAGTGGCTCATTTTGTCTTATTTAATTTTTACTAGGCCAGTTCTCCAGCCCAGGTCTGTTTTGAGTGACTTTCAGAATCAACCCGTCAGTTCGCCATCAGAATCCTGTGAACCGCCTGCTGAAAGATCCTTATCAGATGTATTTGTTTCTTTAGAAGCTATAAAGCCAAGTAAGGCCGTGCTGTATTACTATAAGTCATTATTTATAAAATGCACACGCATTTTTCAGAATCCTGTAGTTACCTATAAGTGAATTGTATATCACTAATTGTCCTAAGTTAATCAGTCAAATGGCTGCATGTTGTCTGATATATTTTGATGAGCATCATTTAAAACATGATCTCAAACTATTATCTCTTAGGTAAAATTGCACCCATCATGGCCTACGACAAAAGTGGAATTCGTGTGATGCTGCACTTTGCCAAAGACTGTCCCGTGGGGCGACCTGATGTGGCCGTCATGGTGATCAACATGCTGAGCACCTCCCCCATCCCTGTTAGAGATGTGGTCTTCCTGGCAGCAGTACCAAAGGTAGGAAACACATTTCCATATAAACATTCATATAAACCCTTAGGAGAGGGATTTCACAGTAGTCCAACAGAGTGCCTGTTTAAATTGATCCCAGTATCACAGATGCCACAGTCATTATTATATTTTGGATTATGCTCGTGATCTTTCTTCAGATTACTGTCTTAAACTGAGTTATCAAATATATCGGAGATACGTTTCATTTGAATTCTTTTGATAGTATATACTATCCCTTATTAAACTTATTACTTTTGTCTTTGTCAGTTTGCTTTTGTAGTTGTGGGTGTTTGAATGAGTGGGAGATGACTAAGCATCCTTCCTGTCCCTGTAATTCCCAGAGTATGAGAGTGAAGCTGCAGTCAGCCACTGGGTCAGAGCTGCCAGCCTACAACCCCATCGTGCCCCCTGCGGTCATCTCCCAAATCCTGCTTCTGTCTAACCCACTCAGAGTGAGTTAACGCCACTCCCACATTCTGTGCAGCCCGCAGGTCTGGCTGCGTCAGTCTTACAGAAGGAAATGTAATGCAAATGCTCTAAATGCGACAGGAGTGCCAGAATAGAGTGCCCAATTTCTGCAGGGATATTAAAGCCATACATAAAGCCAGGGAGCCTTGTCAAATTATGCACTTCCTGTCGCAATAAAAAACAGCCGTAACTGATGCTACAAAATTAAATGGACCTTATGAAGATTCAGCCTTTCAGACATTCGTTTTTTGGGGGGGATGCTTCAAGGAAAATTGTATTATGGATGGAGTGCCCCTTATGGTTATTGTTAGCTCAAGAGCAGCTGTATTAGTAGTTAAAAATGGGTTGATCCAATGACGAGCAAGGATTAGTTTTCTCACACCAACAGTTGCACATTAAAGAAAACCTATGCAATATGAGCCTGCATATTAGTTATTATGATTAAGAAAGAAATTGTTCATAATTTTTCAAAATACATATCACATCTGTGACATCAAACATAATGTTTGAGAGGTTATCAAACATGATGTCATCATATTAAGTACAACACAGTGTGGTAATTATAAGAATCATCACCTTTACAGTATTTTCCTCCCTTTTAAACTTTGCAGTCAGGGTACTGTTTAAGTGGCAGAACACGTTTGTATGAATTAGGCTAATGGTATGTGTTTGTGGTTTGTTTGATTTCCCAGGGTAAAGTGCGTTTACGATACAAGCTAACATTCACCCAAGGAGAGCAGAAGACCAGTGAGCTGGGCGAGATAGAAAACTTCCCAGATATGAGCCCTTGGACCAGCTGGTGACCCCATCAAGAGCGTAGAACTCATGGTCAATAGAGAGAACACCTTTATGTCTACTGCAGAAATAATACATTCTCACATTTTGAGACATGTTACCGTATGCATTGCAATCAAATTGGTATGTCATTAATGGTTGGTGTTGTAGCAAAGCATTTTTTCCTTTGTTATTTATTTTGTGTGCACTACAAAACTGTAGGGTCCCATGTAGTTTTGCAGCCAAAGAGCACCAAACAACAACTGATTGGACCACTGCTGTTCGTTCAAACAGTGATCTCTTATTTCACCTCAGACAAATCAGTTGGGTATCTGATAAATTAAAGTGTGGTTGACAGTATGGTTCTTTAAATGGCTTTGTGCATGATGACGTTTTTTTGTGATAAAGAGAACATATATAGAGAACGTATGGGGTACGAGTAGATGTTGTAAAATTAATTTGTTTACTTTGAATGTAATATTGCGCTTTTTTGAGTACTGGTTGGTTTGGTCACAAACACATCAGAATCATTATGTGCCATTATAGAGCCATTATGCATTATCTACCTATCGCAATAATTTACTATGCAATGGATCATGGGTTGTGTGCAGATAAACAGTATGCAGAGCATTGACTCTTGGTCTTAAGGATCCGTTCTTCATGCACATTTTCTGTTTCTACTTAGTCATCCCTGAGGTGAAATGAGGTGCTTAAATTTCAATCATTTGTTTCAGAAACATGGTACGATAGATTGCCTTCACTTGTCCTTATCAATCAGGAAGAAATCCTCCATAAATAGTTGATCCTCAGAACCATGACTTTGAAAAATGTGTGCTACACATTATGTGCCAATGCCGTTTCATTTAATAATGACATATGTATCACTTATTTTAGATAATTTATTATTGATTTTACAGGTACTCTCATGTGGCTTTGAGAAATAAAAGTTCCAAAGAAAAATAGTGAAAAATATTAAAATAGTCTGCCTTTGATTTTGAATCAGTAGTTGACTTGTCTGATATAATAGTGCTGTTTGAGACTTTCGGCACAGGGTGTTGCATTTGTATTTCCCTTTCTGTTAATTCTATGTTAATTTTTCATTGGACACATTTTCAAGGGCCTTCTTTGAGTGAAAAATACCACTTTGATACTCTTTATGCAAGGGGAGGTGCGTTGCCAGCATGTAGCTTGCTTACTTGCTCAAGGTTTGGCAACAGGTTGCACTGTGGCCCGTGCTCTAGTTGTGGCTGCCACCCACCTAACACAATGCTATGTTAAATAGAACATATAGTTGTATTGATTATGAAGGTCAAGCACTTAAGAAAAAATGTATCAATAGGTTTTTGAGTTTTAAGAATTTTCACGTCATAGTGCCGACAATGTATCCAGCTAATATAACATTTTGCAGGTAGGTCCTATGAGCATAGATTTACATACCCATCAAATTTAATGATCAATTTGGGGTACTTGTCTACAAATGAGAGAATAGCTCAGTGTGGCAAGTTTGAAATCAGCAAAATAGGTCATTTTAAATTAACTGTGAATATTTTTTGTAATTACAGCTCTATAGCTAAATAACCTTTGGAATGTAATGTAAAAGCATTTATGCCCAAGGCTATGCCCAATTTAAGTTTATTGCCTCATGGCAGCCGTATTGTTTGAGATCAAAGGGAAAAAAATACTATGATCGCAAACCTATTGCATTTGGCTTTATTTTTAAATTAGTTTGTTTATACTGAAGTTCTTATACTGCCCGAGAGTACTGGAGGATTTAATATTGGTAATTTGGAGACCACAAAAGCAAGCAGTAAGGTGATATACATTTTTTCTAATCAACAGTCCATTAAGTGGGCTGCTAATCAAAAGTGAACTTGGAAGTGAAAATGCATTACAGAATGATCACCCTGTGTCAAACCTCCAGCTCTTGTGTTTAGAAATGACACACTTAACTTCAAAAATAAATACACTGCTCAAAGAAATTAAGGGAACACAACACAGTATAACACCAAGTCAATTAAATTTATGGGATATCGATCTGTCCAGTTAGGAAGTGTAAACGATTGTGAATCAATTTCACCTGCTTTGGTGCAAATGAAAGTGACAACAGATGGAAAGGAGAGGCAACAGCAAGACAAAGACAACCCCCAAAAAGTAAATGGTTTTGCATGTGGTGGCCACAGACCATTTCTCTCTCCTTATCCTTCCTGACTGATTTTTCTCTAGTTTTGCATTTTGCTAGTGCCCTTGTCACTACTGGTAGCATGAGGCGGTACCTGCAGCCCATTCAGGTTGCACGGGTAATCCAGCTCCTCCAGGATGGCACATCCATACGTGCCATCGCAAGGAGGTTTGCTGTGTCTCCCAGCACAGTCTCAAGAGCGTGGAGGAGATACCGGGAGACGGGCCATTACACGAGGAGAGCTGGACAGGCCCGTAGAAGGGCAACAACCCAGCGGCAGGACCGGTATCTGCTCCTTTGTGCGAGGAGGAACAGGAGGAGCACTGCCAGAGCCCTACAAAATGACCTCCAGCGGGCTACTCGTGTGCATGCTTCTGACCAAACTGTCATAACCGGACTCCATGAGGGTGGCATGAGGGCCCGATGTCCTGTAGTGGGACCTGTGCTCACAGCCCATCACTGTGCAGCTCGATTGGCATTTGCCAGAAAACACCAGAATTGGCAGGTTCGCTATTGGCGCCCCGTTCTCTTCACAGAAGGTTCACACTGAGCACATGTGACAGACGTGGAAAAAGTCTGGAGACGCCATGGCGAATGTTATGCTGCCTGCAACATCATCGAGCATGACCGGTTTGGTTTAATTGACTTGGTGTTATACTGTGATGATGAAGTGTTCCCTTTAAGTATTTTTTGAGCAGTGTAGTATTATTTTCCTTTTTATACATTTTTATTAAAAAGTAAGTGTACATATTAAATACTTTATCTTGTGGCCTAACTTCAAATGTAAGAAGAAAAAGTGAGTGCACAGGTAAAGAGAGTGAGCAGCTTTGAACATTCTCTGATACCCAAGATACAACATGATCAGAACAAGGAATTCTGCAGGAGTGAATCCTATTGATCTAATATACTGTGCCCTCTTTAATGTTTGGGACAAAGACAATTTTTTTTGATATGGCTCTGTAGGCCACGATTTTAGTTTTGTAATCAAAATCTCATGTTATTAAGGTAGATTCTCAGCTTTTATTAAGGGGTATTTTTATAAATTTTGTTTTCAAAAACAGCACTTTTTGAATTTGTAATTGTGCTGTAATTGAATTTTTCCATTTCAATTTTAGTGCACCATAATGTTTGGGACAAATGGCTTCACTGCTATTTCTGATTAGTTTGTTGTGTCCAATTGCTTCCTTACTGCAGGTATAACAGAGCTTTCAGTATCTAATCTAGATTCTAGGCTTTTGATTGCCTTTGGAGTCTGCTTGAGTCTGCCATTTGTCAACATGAGAACCATGTTGTGGTTGTGCCAGTGAAAATCATGGAAGCCATTATGAGACATACACCAAACCTTATGCTTTTGGAACATCATTAAGAAGAAAGAGAGCACTGGTGAGCTCAGTAGTCTGAGGGCCTGGTAGGCCAAGGAAGACCTCTACATTTGATAATCGAAGAATTATCATCATAATGAAGAACACCTGCCCAACACGTCACAAACTCTCTTCAGAAGGCAGGCGTGGATGTGTCAGTGAATTCTGTCAGTAGAAGACTTCACAAACAACTACAGAGGCTAAACTGCAAGATACAAACCACTAGTTAGCTGCAAAAACAGACTGGTCAGGTTGCAGTTGATTGCCCACAGTTTTAGTTTCAACACTAGCTGAGCAAGGACAGTGAATGAAAACTTGTTTTTTGAATAAATGTGTTCTGCACTTGGTAGCTATTGCATAGACTGCGTAATTATTGTGGTTGTAAGGGAGCCACTAGTAGGCTAGGCTAATTCATGTCATAATTCACCTAAATAATTTTCATTATGAATATACTTATATTTGTTGGAATTAAAATGTTATAATACCAACATACGTATGGATGTGCCATCCTGGAGGAGCTGGATTACCCGTGCAACCTGAATGGGCTGCAGGTACCGTCTCATGCTACCAGTAGTGACAAGGGCACTAGCAAAATGCAAAACTAGAGAAAAATCAGTCAGGAAGGATAAGGAGAGAGAAATGGTCTGTGGCCACTACATGCAAACATACGTCCAAAAATAAAACACAAATGATATATAAAAAAACCTTCCATGACCGGTAAAAATAGCTGTTGACGGATTTTTTCAACCCTGTCCGTCACGTTGACGGATTAGCCTATGATTCAATCTAGCGCAACCACTGATCCCAAACATGCTGCTACGCAACAAATATGTTTTTCAAAGCCAAAAAATGATTCATCTGCCAAGTCAATCACCTGATCTGAATCCAATTGAACATGTGTTTCATACGTAAGGCAACTCGCCCCCGAAACAAGCAGAGCTGAAGAGGCTGCAGTACAGGCCTGGCAGAGCCTCACCAGAGAAGAGGTCAAAAAACACAATCACCAGAGGTCAAAAGGAACTGCCTAACTGTCTCACTCGTCTTCATTGATGATGTAACTGCTATAGCAGCACCAGAATTAATTCTGAAGTGTAGCCTACAGAAACATCTCAAAGCCAAAAAGTGGAATATTCTTGACTGGTCAAGTCAGTTAATCTGAATCCATTTAAACATGCGTTCCATATGCTGAAGAGAAAACTTAAGGCAACTAGCCCCGCAAAGCAGGAGCTAAAGATGGCTCTGCCTACAGGCCTGGCAGAGTATCGACAGAGATACTCAGCACCTGGTGATGTCTATAGGTCACAGACCTCAAGCAGTCATTGCATGCAAATGATATGCAACAAAGTACGAAACATGACTACTTTCATTTACCTAATATCACATTACGGTGCCCTGAAATGGGGGGGGGGGGTGTATAAAATGAGTCACTGTATATTATATTTTAAAGGCTCTGCTTTTGAAGCCTCTATTTAATAAAGTGGTTTGATAGATAAGTGTTTAGTTTGTAACTTTTTATTTTACTATGCCATTTGCATTGTTTTTATATCTGATTTTATTTAACTGATTATGTGATGTGCTACACAAATACGGTTTATTACCGTTGTTATTATTACAATTTGGGATTAACCTGGCTTTATCTATCATTATGCAAGTGCTGAAGACCTCAAAATCCAAAACAACCCCATAACATCAAAGATCTACCACCATATTTCACCGTAGGTATGACGTCTTTTTCAACATAAGCTCCCTTCTTCTAGTGCCAAACCCACCACTTGTGTGCCTGGACAAAAAGCTCAATATTGTATTTTGTTCATCTTTGTCAAGGATGTGAACTGTTATAGAGTGCATTGTAGTTGTAATTCATGAACTGATGGTTAGTGCCTGTGGCCCAATATCTTTCTACTAAGAAGATGCAGCAAATTTTTCTAGTCACCAGTAGATGGCAGCATTTGATATTTTTATTTGTTATTAAGCAGCACAGACTGCACTCTGGATTATTTGTTATTTGTATTTTTTGTAGATTTATAAGACACAACTTTAAAATTGCAAGTGCGGTTCAAAGCTGCTTTCATACCCTGTTTGGTTGGCCAGTCAGTCTAAGAATCATATCTCTAAGGTTCCACTGTAATTTGGTACTACACTTTGTTTACTGAACATGTATGCAGGCTACACCTTGATTAACTACCCAGTTAAAGAAATGAAGAGAAACTATTCTCACAGTTCTGTAGATTTTAAAAAAAGTCAACTCCCTTACTGGCAACATGTTTTTGTAAATTAAAGGATTCAGAAGTGGAAAAGTAAACATCATCTAGCTACCTCATATAACAACCGCACACATGGCTTGAGCTACTGAGTGATTCATTCATAAAACCAAGGGGCGTAATTAATTAGTATTTGTTTAGCTTTACATTTTTTTTATAGCAGTGTTGAAATTGTCAATTGTGATGGCTTTTAGAAGAATAGCAGGCAGCACATATAACATTTTCATCATAATAAAGTCACAAACACTTCACAATCACACTAGTTCAATTCAATTAAATTTTATTTGTATAGCGCTTTTTAAAGAGAACTTTCACAAAGACACTGCACAGGAAAACAAAAGGAAAATTGAGCAAAAAACCAGGCCTTAGCCCCCAACCAGCAAAACGAGGTAAAAAAACTCCCCTAGTCACAATCACGATTGGCTGGGGCAGGTAAAAAAAGAAGAAAAGAAGAAAGTATTCGTGCAGGTGGGCTTTACTCAGTGGTTGCCCGATCAGCAAGTGTTTTTTTCTTTTCTGCGACCCATCTCTCTCAAATTTAGCCTAAATATGGTTATGAGGCTATTTCATGATTACACGACTCTGCAGATGCGTGCTTCTCTGCACTGTTTGTGCAACTACAACGTTAGGTGTGTTCACGAGATGTAGGCTAGAACTTTGAGCTCCACTATACCTGTATTGTGTCGCATTTAAACGGTTCACCGGCTCCATGGGGCGCGTTGGGATAGGCTAGCACACCGATAGCTTAGCTCTCCGTTCTATCAGGATCAACCAGGGCCATGTCTAGGGGGGGCACCGCCCCCCAAAATGCTCTGCCTGCCCCCCAAAGCCAAATCCAGAAAAAATTTTATACGACAATATGAAGCCGGCGCCCATAACGCCGTCAGTAGGCTATTAGAGCTACAGACGATTCGGCCAATCATAAAAATGCCACACCGAAATAATACATTTATCTAATATCTGATTGGTTGGTTTGGCCATATAATAAAACATGGGGATGCAGCGAGAGAGAGACGTCATACACCTTTATTTGATCAATGTATGCTGTCTTCTTGATAACTAACTGTTACGCATTGCTTAGGATATAATATTCGCTAGCCTAGCTTACTCAGTGAGTTGAGGATAGTGAGAGTCTCCATCTGGGAGATTCGATTTTAAATCGATTGATTACATGTTGCATCTAGCCTAGTGTAGTGGCTGTTTGTTTTCTTTTCTTTTGTGGCTCTCGTCCTGCTTTCACAATTGTTAATCAATTAGATTTTTTCCACGTTCCGTTTCGTGGTTTGCCAGCCTTATTATTGTTTTCACCTGGGCGGGTTATTTAAGTTCCTCACTTCCGCTTCTCCGGTGCTTGATTGTCTCACAACATTGCATTCGAGCCAGGTATAGTCCGTTTCTAGCGACCTCCTGATATTAAACTCTGTTTTCCTCAAACTTTGGAATACTTCACATATATTAAAATACACCATCAGATCTGTCTCTCTCTCTCTCGTTTACATTCTCCATCACTCTCACGGCGAAACGACAGCCGTCAACAAAGGCAAGCCCCCCGGCATGAGGCGGTACCTGCAGCCCATTCAGGTGCACTGAGGCGGTACCTGCAGCCACAATTATTGGCACCCCTGCATTTATATATAGAATCCAGTAATAATTTTTTATATTTGGTCATCTATCCTTTGCATGCCATGACTTCCTGATGTTTGTGACGCAACAACATCAGAAGACTCTAGATATCTTATTTTATGGTACTCTTATAACGTACCCTCTTCTTTGAAATATCGAGGGTTTCGGTGGTGAATGGCCAAAACTAAGAAATTTCTCACGTTTATAACAAGCCAATAAAAAATTAAAACCTAGGTTTAAAGAAATCTAGGTTTAAAGAACTGAGAATGTGAGTATAATAGGCAGAATCTGATGACCTGGAATAACAAAACTATGGGTTTGCGTTCATTATTAGGCTACCCCTTGTCCCTATCCACGGTTGCCCCCCTAGTGGTAGCCTAGTCATTGACGTCGCAATTATAGTAGGCTATTCTTTTCTCTGAAATTAATTTACAACTTAAAAAAAAACCTGACATTTTGCCTCGTTCGTATTCCACACGTTGCTTCACATGATTTTGCTCTCCACGTTTGGAGCAGGAATATTGAACTTCTATTTCCTGTGTGTGCGCTAGCAACATTCACGTGCTCTAAAGTGCAATCAGTTACCTAGTTTTCGGTTATCAGTAATAACCAGTAATAGACGTCAGTTTTTTCAAATTGTGGATACTGCATTTTGGAAATAAACTTCATATATTGATTATTTTATTGTACTTAATTAGGCCAAATATAATGCCCGTCCCCCCTATAGATTACGCATATGCGTAAAACAATAAATATAACAACAAACATACAGTACATACACTTACAGGTAACTAAAAATTTTGAATTGTGCTGTGCAAAACATTGTGAATGTAGGGCATTGAAAACATGACAATAACCTTGGTGAAAGATTGTAACTTATGTGTGCCTGTGCATTTTGCATTGGAACATCTTCTATTCGTTCTAGACATTCATTCATGGGTTAAAATGAGGTACTCTGTTTACAAATATGTTTTTATTAATTATTCATGTCAGAAATGACCCCATCCACATGCATCATGCACAAAGGTAAGTCCAAGGGGACATATGCAGCATGTTATTTTATTATAAAATGTATTATATAATAGATTGGCTTTTTCCTCACTGTCCCAAGAAAATATAATATATTGCTGCCCATTTGTACCAGTTCACTACGTGGACAAAGAGAAGATTTATTATCCTAACACTTACACATACATAGTCTGTGATGACTGTCAGATATTTTCACTTTAAGTCCCACTTTACCTCCTGTTGACCCACCCCCCCCCCCGCCACACACACCCCTATTGGCTAATGCTATGCATTACAGGTTTGTAAACAAAGGTGTTGTGTCATTTTTAAAATATCCAGTTCTGTGAAGTTTGCTTTATAGGAAACTGTGGAACAATGCTCTGCTCCCTGGTATTCCTGATGGTACATGGAGGAAAGGACATGAACAATAAACTGTACAGCACACAAAACAGAATTGAACAAGACTGCAGCAAATAAAAGTAAAATTACAGAACCTGATCCTTCATGTGAGATTGTATCTGATTCTGTCCTCTCACAACAGTACATTTTTTTATCTGACAGTTTTATCTAAGGTCATCAACCCTTTGCTATTTTCACACAAAGACGGCAACAGGAGATAAATGATACTGCAGTAATGTGATCATTCTTGGTTTGAGAAAGCTGAGAATTATCAGCACCACCAGATGGAAAGCAACCCCACCAAGCTTCAGAAGTAAGCTATGCCATTTCTCATATTTGAAATCACCCATCCGTATAACAGCATAATGTGTACGTTACATTATTGTTGTACATAAATAAATTAACTGGAGAAATTGCAGCAACAGTTCATGAATAAATAGATAATGTTCCTGTTTTGGATCCTAGTATAAAATTCAACAGGGCCTTCCTAAACTGTGCAATATTACTCTTTCAAAAAGACAGCACAATGTAGATTTTCCCCAAAGATATAAATCCTGCTTCAAATGGAAAGTGAGATGTTCGGCACCATTTTCAGTCTTGTGCTGTGGGTAGCAGACTTGTCGCCCTGATCTTTTATGTCTTGTTTCAAACATTCATATCAACCACAGCCTGCTGTATATAGCTAACATTAGGAACATGTCTGTGAAGAAATTCTTGAAGTAAGCTTTCAAAAATCCTTTTGTGAAATGTTTTCAAACATTTTAAAATAGCTGTCTACATAAGTGCATTAATAATATTGTTAAACAGCTGTTTACTTGGAGAAGGATTAGCACTTATTCAGTAATGAATTTAGCTATTAATAAGCATAACTAGTTAGCTAACATTAGTATAAATAGAAATGTATAAATATCTAAAACTTTAAATTGAGCAACCAAATAAATTATGTGTTTTTATGAGGACTAGGGTGTTATTAATTTCCCATGTAAAATGCATAATATGCATCGTTTATACACGCTAAGAAAATCATGTTCACATATAAAAACAATAATATTTTTTAAAAACGTTGTAAAATGAACATTCACCGTTTTACCTTGCTTACGTAAGTCACTACAGTACTTGATACACTTTCGGTTCGGTTTCAAATTTTTTTCTCCAAAATCTCTCGTATAAATATGTTTAAGAAACCAAGTACTTACCAGTATATTCAGCTACAGCTGTTTTCTGATTAACCCTGAAGAGTTTATCTTGTTACATTTCACCAAAGTCCCGTACAGTCCACATTTCCACAGCGACCACCTATCGAGCTGAAATACGTTACTGTTCCTGTGTAAAAACACGCGCGCTTTTGTACGTTTAAAAAAAAAACTTATTTAAATACATTATAGGCTATTTATGTTATGGTTATTATGTATATACTGTATGTGACTATTCTGAAATAAATGTGTTCTGTTGCAAATTTCTGAATGATACAGCTTCAATTTGAACTTTAAACCATGGATGTGCAGGGAGATATTTACATTTAAATAAAACTAGTGGAAATTGCCTCTGGAGGGCCAAAGTAAATTTAACGTGGCACAGAAATGAGGCACCGAAATATGCATTTTGATTCGGTACGGTAGGTACCGATCATACGGGAACCGGTGCCATAGTGGTACCGGGTTTCGGTACCCAACCCTAGTTAAGATATTGCACAATACATCAACATCATGTTAAAAATAGAAAATTGATTCGCTGCAGACCATTTCACGCCTGTATGGTGTGTCTGACCTCTGCGGTGGGGTAGTGGCTCTGCTGAGTGTATCCCTTATGTACATTTCAGGACCTGGCTTGTATACCACTTTGAGGAAATAGTTTTGGAGCGTGAGGAGCATGCTCTGGAGGTGCTTCGGTGCGCTGAGGAGGGGCTTACTGAAGATGGAGACTAGCGGGCGGTGATCTGTCTCTGCTGTTATGTCACCCCTCCCATACAGGTAGTAGTGGAATCGCTGACAGGCATACACGATGCTCAAGCATTCTTTCTCATTTTGTGCATAATTTTGCTCTGTCTGAGATAATGCACGGGAAGCGAATGCGACTGGCTGCCCCTCCTGTAGCAAGCAGCAGCCTAGGCCTGTCTGACTGGAGTCGCTCTGCCTGGTGATGTCATAGTACTTTAGTACGGGCACCGCCGTGACCAGCATCTTGATCTCCTTCATGGCCGTGTCGTGCTTAGACAGCCAGTGCCAAGGCACATCTTTATCCAGCAGCCTCCTCAGCGGCTCACAGACCTCTGATAAGCATGGCATGAATTTGGACAGATAGTTCACAAACCCCACGAATCGCTGCACCCCCTTCGCATCTATGGGGCTGGGCATGTCCAGAATCGCTCGGATCTTTTTGGGGTCAGCTTTGAGGCCTGCCGCCGACAGGATGTGGCCGTGAAAGTGGACCTCTCTGACCCGGAACCCGGCTCAGCCTCAGATTCACTTCTCTGCATCTGTCCATCAAAGTGGTGAGGTTTGCATCATGGTCACGGATGGCTTCCTCCTCCGTGTCCCCATAGCCCACTATTAGGATGTCATCGGCTATAGGCTCAATCCCCTTCAGGTCAGCCAGGAGCTCGTGTTGCTTCCTCTGATACAGCTCTGGCGCAACCGACACGCCAAAGGGGAGTTTCAGCCAGCGCTTTCTGCCCCACGGCGTCCAGAATGTTGTCATCAGGCTGCTCTCGCGGTCCAGGCGGCACTGTAGGAACGCGTCCCGTGCGTCCACCAGCGAGAAGATACGTGCCCTCGGCAGCTTGTACAGCACATCGTCTAAGGTGGGCATGAGGTAGTGGGACCGCTTGAGAGCCCGATTGAGAGGTTTGGGGTCGATGCAGAGCCTCAATTTATCTGGCTTTTTTTACTATGACCAGATTACTTATCCAGTCTGCGGGTTGTGTGACTGGTCAAGTGTCCGTCTTTCTCATACTGGTCCAACTGCGCTTTGACGGCTGTCTTGAGAGCCAGTGGGACGTTTCTGGGAGTGCACTGCACTGGGGCCCAGGGTTTCAATTACCGTCTTACATTTAAAAAATGACATTTATATAATGCATTACATTTCCACATATACTTTTATTTAAAAAAAAAGACCATTTAAATTTTTTTATGAATGTGTAGTGTAGGCTCTGTGCGGTGAATGAAACAAATGTTATGTTACTTTTGTTCCACTCTGATCAAGCGCACGCTTGGATTGGATTCTATAGGCCTAGCCACCATAAGGGATGTGCGGGACAAGTCGTCTAGCCGAATAGACTCGGTCAGGCATGCGCGGAAAAATGGCGGCTGTGTTCCATTATGCATAGGCTATAAAACATGACAACCATTAATTAAATGAAAGTTAACCAATAACAGCCGGCATATTTATTGAAAACCATTTCATTACTGGCGGCTGGTAGGCAATAGCCTATGTTAAAAAGCAGTAGCTACTCAGACCATAAATTTTTGTTGAGCGAAATTAATAACATGCATGATGTGAACGTGGTCGGGTCATAGACGGGACCAATAACAGTCATAATATTGAAAATAAGTTTCAAATAAAGTGACTGGGCAGGATCAGTATGAAAAAACAAACACTGATACACTCACTCAGACCATTTTTGTTGAATGATCAGGGCTGCGCTTCCGAGATCCGTTAAGGTATACCTTAGCGCTACGTGCGTTGTTAAATCTACCTTAAGGTCTTCCTTAAGTTGCCGAGCTGTTTCCCAGATCCTCTCTTAGCTACGGTATACCTTAACTAAGGAAGATTTCTACGAGTGGTCTGAAGCACTCGTAAGATCTAGTTTAGCGATATGCTCCACTCATCCTGTCAGTTTCAACCATATTAGGCCAATATTATGCTTTTCAAGTTGATAGTTGTAATGCAGTGCACATCTAGTAGCCTACATCTGCATGCACATATGACATAGATAGTTTAATATTAACTTCTATGAAAATTACTTATCCAAACAATGTTTCTGTGTATAGCACATCATGAGAATGTTATCGTTTCACCTGCCTATTCCCATCATGATAGAAATAAAGAATATTGTCTATTTAAAAAAAATTATTAGACAAAATAAAAAAACAAATTATTATTTTTATGTAGTGAGGATATGGCTACAGTATCCTAGGATATGAGGATATGGCTTTTCTGACTGTGTGGTTAGGCTACAGTATCCTATACCCTGCTACTATAGGTCTATATTTGACAGATACTAGGCAATTGACAGATCTAATTGAGCCCGGCTGGAAACTAATCAAGAGGGCGGCACCCGCTAGCCTATATCAAGGCGGTGCTGAGTTACACTTTGTGAGACATTTGGCTGAATTACAGCGTATTCTTGCTGTAACCTAAAGGCGTCGCTGTCCGCGTAGCTTCAATATTATGGAAGGTAAGAAAATTTAAGTTATGTATGATGTTAATTTAATTATTTAATAACTTTTGGATATATTGGTTCCATGGATAGGCTAGCTAAACACGGAAATGCTTGTTTATGTAACTACCCTTAGTGGTAGTCATCAATGTCCCAATTACAGTATTCATGTTTCTCTGAAATGATAAACTACAGTTTTAAGAAACCCCACAAATTCCGACACAGGATTGTTAAGCCACCGCTTGCAAAAACACCAGCCTCCAGAGATGGAAATGACAGGTTCAGAAAGTAAAAGGCCTCCCTAGTATTTTGTTCTAATCACCTGGATTTGATAATGAGCACTATTCTTCAGCCAGGCTGTAGAACTAATTAGTGAAATCAGCTGGCTGAGTTCATGGGTGGAAGGAACACATGGCAGGACTTTTACTTTCTGACCCCTGGACCTTCCACCTCTGCCAGCCTCTCTCAAGTTGCACTGCAGGGCAATAAAACAGTAGGGTGCTAATAGCCCAAAGCATGTTTACAAATAAATAAATAAAAATATATATAATTTTATTTTTGTTTCTTGCTTTTTAATCTTGTTATTAATCAGTGTTGTACTGTGTCCTTGGGTTTCTAGAAAGGCACATTCTAAATAAAATGTATTATTATTATTATTATTATTACAACCTTCATCTTGCCACAGTTACAGACACTAAATGCATAAATCAATAGGATGTGCCTCCATTTAAACTGCTAGACCCAAAACTTGTCAGTGATTATCCATTGATGAAATGAATCCATATGTCATGGCATCCCTTTTAAAGGTCTCTGTGAATTCTCAAAGTGGGTCCCGAAGGCCCAAATTAAGCCTTTATCAGAAAAATACTGGACCTCCAGTTCATGAAAGGGGTTGGCGTACCTGGTGTAATCTTTTGTTATACATCCTATGTATCAGTTATAATTGCGTTTTTTTAAGGTGCAGAATGCTGTGTCGAGAGGATTGCCGGGCATATCCTATGCGGGCCTTCAACAGCGATGGAACTTAGGGACGCAGCAGAATCTGGCCCCAAAGAAATTAAACGAAATACATTTAAACTAGATACCATAAAAAAGTGACAAGTTCTTTGACAGCACTCCGGCTACTCCAGCTCTGCCTCCAACCCCTGCATATGAGTCCCATGATGCATTTAAGAAGTGCCTGAAAGGGGCCAAAATCCCAGAGGGGAGCCTTCTGCAGAAATGCATCTCTGCAAAACCAGGCATCAGTAATCTCAAGTTATTCATATTATTAAAGATTATATAGTAACACTGCTGAAACACTTTGCTACTGTTACGTCTCATGGCAAAATAACATAATATGGAAACATACTGTTATGTGCAAAGACAGTTCTATAAAGTAGAATAGCCTGTTAGAATGTACTGTATGTACTGTAGTCTTTAATTGAAACCTTCAATCCTATTATCTATATATATATGTACAGTCAAGCTGGAAAGTCTGCGCACTCTTTCACCTTCTCCATATTTTATTACATTACAGACATATTCTACAATAGATTGAATTCATTTTTTGTCTCAAAATTCTCCACAAAATAGCCCATAATGACAAAGTGAAAACAGTTTTTTTGTGCACACTTGTGTATGGGAGATGGGAGAACCTTTCAGAAGATCAACCATCCAGGCAGCACTCCACCAATCAGGCTTTTATGGTAGAGTGGCCAGACGGAAGCCCCTTCTTCGTAAAAGGCACATCACAGCCCGCTTGGAGTTTGCCAAAAAGGCACCTAGAGGACTCTCAAACCATGAGAATCAAGATTCTCTGGTCTGATGAAACCAAAATTGAACTTTTTGGCCTGAATACCAAGCGTCACGTCTGGAAGAAACCAGGCACCGCTCATCACCTGGCTAATACCCTCCCTACAGTGAAGCATGGCGGTGGCAGCATCATGATGTGGAGATGTTTTTCAGCAGCAGGAACGGGGCGACTAGTCCTGATAGAGGGAAAGATGAATGCAGCTAAGTACACCGAGATCCTTGAAGAAAACCTGCTCCAGAGCGCTCTGGACCTCAAACTGGGGTGAAGGTTTACCTTCCAACATGACAACGACCCGAAGCACACAACCAAGAGAACAAAGGAGTGGCTTCGGAGAAAGTCTGTGCATGTCCTTGAGTGGCCCAGCCAGAGCCCAGACCTGAATCCAATTGAACATCTGTGGAAAGAGCTGAAAATGGCTGTGTACCGACGCTCCCCATCTAACCTGACGGAGCTTGCAAGGATATGCCAAGAGGAATGGGCAAAAATATCCAGAAACAAGTGTGCCAAGCTCGTCGCTTCTTTCCCAAGATGCTTTGAAGCTGTAATCGCTGCCAAAGGTGCAGAAACCAAGCATTAGGCTAAGGGTGTGTACAGATATGCAACCCCTAAATAACCTATTTTTGTCAGTAAAATAAAATTGCATATTTTAAAAAAACCTGTTTTCACTTCGTCATTATTGGCTATTGTGTGTAGATGTTTGAGGGAAAAAAATGAACTCAATCTATTGTAGTATAAGTCTGTAACGTAATAAAAGGTGGAGAAGGTGAAAGGGGTGTGCAGACTTTCCGGCTTGACTGTATATATATATAAAACAACACTAGATGACTCTCAGTATGTGTGAGGCGCCAAGGGACAGTCATCATCTGACTCCATAGCTAACTGCACTGTCTTTCATTTGTATCAATAAAAATATCTGTCAGCTAATTGTTCGTGTGGTGAAAATGTTTTTATTTGTAATATTTTTCGCATGTTTTCAAATAGTACAAATTGTGTATTCTGATTCTAGCAACCATTGCAATGGACACCAATGATGTTGGTAAACTACCTTTTTGAAGGTTGTACGTTACTGCTTACCATATGCTATGAGATGCTATTTATCGCTGATAAAGCTAATAACATGGGCGCAGCCATATAACGTAATCTCTGGTCCAACCAAAGATGATAACGTGACAAGATAACTCACTTCCTGTGGACCGCGGTGGTACAACGGTAAGTTGTACTCCGAGGATCGGGGTTCGCGCCCCGGTCCTGCCAGATCCGAGCGTGGCCGGTGCCCTGAGGAAGCGGCAATTGGCGGCTGCTTCCGGGTGGGGGGAGGGGCTCGGAAAGAATCGCTGCGCACTAAATGGCCCTGGACGAGTTGGAATCACGGTCAGGAGCTCGAGGAGTCGCGCCCTGTAGAGGACGTGGCACCCTCCTTCTTACTACCGGCTGACAGGGTTGTATAGTGGTGGTTCTCAAGCGGTTGCTACATGGGGGGAATTGAATTAGAATAGGGGTTCAATTGGCTATTAAATTGGGAGAAAAAGGGGGAAAAAATCAGAAACAAAATAATAAAAAAAAAAAGAAGATAACTCACTTCCAGGTTAACTTGGTTGAGAATTGATATGGTTTAAGGTGGGAGCAAGTGGAGCATCTCTTCATCATGTATCATCTTTGGTTGACTGTGGAAGAACAAGATGGCAGCACCGCAAAACAATATTAGCCTACTGCCAGATTATTTTTGAAAATGCGTTTTTGATGGATGAGTTTACCCGTGATGTAAAACATTGTAAAGTGTAATCGCTATAAGATTGTTTATATTATATTTTCCGTCAGCGCGTAGTTAGCTCATTTTGACAGCTTGGTTAGCACTGACGTTAGCAAACTGTAGCTAAATCAACGTAATAGGCTAGGGGGTATTCGCTGCTTACATTACTTCTGAGAAAGTGTGAACGTCTGCATAAACAAATACATGTAAATGTTGTAAAGATGTTTATTTGGTACAATGTTTTTGTGGAACAGTGTGTTTGGTCCTAGGGTTAAGAACGAGGGTTAGCCCACAGGCTTATTGTTGCGTCTTTCGTAAATAGACGTTCTAATCTTGTGTTCTAATCACACCGGTGTGACCGTATGCTTCAGGGACCACTCTAGCGCTGTAACACCGGTGTGACCGTACGCGTCAAAGGGTTAATGGTGTCAACAAAGACCAAATGAAGGCAGTGAGCATTGCGATGGACATAAAAGGCCTGCTTGGCTACCTTCTTGATGAGGGTTTGCACGCCAGAGTGCTTGCCATAACACTGGCACCATCGTATGCCTGCCCAACCATATTTTCCCTGTATTCCAGATGATATTTCTCAAGGATTTTGATTATTTTGTCGGTCAATCCTGCAGCATCTAGGAGATCTGCTTCTTCAAAGTGTAAGAAGCTTTCTTTCACAGCTCCTTGGTAATAGTATCTAAGCACTTATGAGATTTGTTCTTTCTTTTTTGTGTCTTTTGTTTCATCTGCCAAAATGCTGAAGTATTCACTCTCCTGGACCTTTTATGATGGAGCACCACACCATTTCTGCTAAAGTATCCAAAACCCCATTTTGAATTTGGTGGCTGGTGTATTTTGCGTTGCGAGCTGTTGTCAATTTATTTTTAACAATTTGATTATGCTTACCAACCAGGTCTAATATAGATAGAAAGTTGCACATGTTGTTTGCTTCCATTGTCTCCCTATGCCCTCTTTATGATAAATTCTGGGTTGCAGTAACACATCAGCTATGATTTAAAGGTAATTTTGATTCTCCTCTATCTGCTTACTGCGTTCTTTGCTTAAAGTACTCAAGGACATGAGTCCACATCCTATTTTTTACCTCTTTCAAATTCTTTCCACGCCATAATAACATTTGTGTGTGCCTCTGACTTGGCATGGAGAGCAAACCCCCCATCGTTGAATGTGGCCTTTTCCAGTTCTTATACCCCAAGTCTGTAGTAAAAACCAAATCTGTATTGAAGTGCCTGCACGCATAACAGTAGGCAGAGTCCTGGCTCATTGAATACTCTAGCCATGAGTGAACAAGTTCCTCTGCCTGTCGCCCTGGCGTGTTCTGGGAAATATCTTCAGGTGTGGCTGCTCAGGTCCATCGCCTCTCAATCAGAAATGTCTGTTAAACAGACTTAACTAGTTGATGTTAGCTGCTGACATTAGAAAGCAAAGCTGGACAGGGCTATACAAGTGACCTATGATAAAGTTTAACTTCATGTGGTGGATGAACAATGCTTGAAAAGAGGACAGAGCTAAGTGCTGCGCTGAAAGATATAGCTAGCTAGACATACATAACAATACATAACATTAGCTACAAGCTTACAAGTTATGTTCAATGAATGAGCTCATTCTAAACATGATGCCTGCAACACGTCCCAAAAAAGTTGGGATAGGGGCATGTTTACCACTGTGTTACATCACCTTTCCTTTTAACAACACTTTTTTGGGAACTGAGGACACTAATTGTTGTAGTTTTGAAAGCAGAATTTCCCCCCATTTTTGCTTGATATAAGACGCTGCTCAACAGTCCAAGGTCTCCATTGTCATATTTTGTGCTTCATAACGCGCCATACGTTTTCAATGGGAGACAGGTCTGGACTGCAGACAGGCCAGTCTAGCACCTGCACTCTACGAAGCTACGCTGTTATAACAATGTGGCATGGCATTGTCTTGCTGCAATAAGCAAGGATGTCCATAAAAAAGACATAGTCTAGATGGCAGCATATGTTGCTCAAAAATGCATGTACCCTGCAGCATTAATGGTGCCTTCACAGATGTGCAACACACCACCATACCATGACAGACGCTGGCTTTTTGAACCTTCCTCATGCAGTTTTTCGCAAAGTGGTGAACCTCGAACCATCCTTGCTCATAAATGCCCGAGCCTCTGTGGATGCTCCTTTTATACCCAGTCATAATAGCATCGCCTGTTACCTATTCACCTGTGGAAGGTGTTTCTTGAATATTCCACAACCTTTCCAGTCTTATGTTGCCCCTGTCCCAACTTTTTTGGAATGTGTTGCAGGCATCAAAATTATTTACAAAAATCAATGAAGTTGATGAGGTAAAACATAAAATATCTTTTCTTTGTACTGTTTTTAATTAAATATATGTTAAAAAAAAATTAAAATCACTGCTTTCTGCTTTTATTTGCATTTTACATACTGTCCCAACTTTTTGGGAATTGGGGTTTGTAGTACAGCCACAACCATTGTAAACAAAGGACAGCAATATTTCCCATGTATCCAAAATCAATAAGACAGGGAGAAAGAAATAAAAAAAATATATGGAGAGATTAAAGATTACTACGTTTAGAGGCAGGGGGCATAGGAAATTCAGGCCAAATGTGTCTTCTGTATCTAGTGTGTGTACCCACATGCAGCACTTTAATTTTGTGAAACGCAAGTATTACTTACCTAATACCCCCTGGAGTAGGAACAACAACAGATGATGTTTTTCTTTTTTTTTGTCTCCTTTTTGTTTAACAGCACTTCTGTGTTGACTATAACATTTAACCTCATGTAAATTTTACCAATAAATTTTAGGACAGAACAGAAGAATGTGTGAAATATATTTGTTTTGAAAAGTAATTATGCCGTTTGGCAATTAATTTTACCTTCTATCCATTTCCCCGTTTGAGATTAGTAAAATATTTTTTAGTTGATTAGTAAGTCATATAATTTAAAACTGATTTATTTAAAACAGGTGGAATATAAAGTGTTTGGTGGATGACATACATTAGGTGAACAAGAGAGGGATGTGAAATGATTTTAAAGTATCTCTTAATGATACATGCCAATAAGTTTATAATTGACTTGTGGATAATTGACAAAAGGTGAAAAAAAATTGGTCGTTAAAATTATTTAGCTTCTGTGATAATACTGTCATCAATCAAAAGATAGATTAATCATTTGATCATCTACTCAAACTTGTCTATTAACCTTTGCCCTGATCCTGTTGCCAGGGCATTTGGGATGATGGAGCATGAATAATGTTATTATTCTGTTCATTAACGTGATGATTACATTTTCTACACTTGCTGCATCGAGAAGAAAATTACATAATTATTAATAAATGCGGTATTTACCCAACATAGGCCTAGCAGCTACTGGAACATTTAAGTTCACCCACAAAACATTTTTTTCCTGAACTAGATGAAGCCCAGTGATAAATTGCAAGTGATTTTTGACAACCTCCCACAATCTAAATAAAAAAAAATGTCAGTCAGTTAGACAAGGGGCTGATAATGTATTTCAACTTCCATAGTCCTTCACAGCAGGCCTCCATTTCAGTAATGACTGGTATTCATGCTAGGTGGTTTTATGACATGTAGTCACAGACATTAGGAACACAGCCAAATCCATTTCACAAAAGACTTATATACTTGTCACAGCAGAGTAGTTTTCCTCAGTGTTAACATGAACTTTGGATGTAACAAACCAATCAAATCTCTTTCAACAGTAATACCTTGATTAAAGCCAAGAGTAATTTAAAGCACAAACAAATAATATAGCTGCATGGGCAGCAATGAGCAGGGTTCCAGTACAAACCCGAAAATGGCCAAAATGGTGAAAAATAAATATGGGTGGTTAAGCCTAGTGTATAAGTCTTCACCATACTGGTATTGGAACAATTACGGAGTGACAAGGGTGATTGTTGGGGGTTATACCATCATGGCGCATGGTGGTATCGACAGATGCTTCGCTGACCGGTTGTGGAGCCAGCTCAGGGAGTATGGTCACGACCACATCAGTCGGACCACATCAATGTGCTCAAATTCCGAGCAGTGTTTTGTGTGCTGAGGCACTTCTTACCCGTGCTGTGGGGAAAGCATGTAATTGTGAGGTCAGACAACACCTCAACAGTGTAACACATAAATCATCAGGGTGGAGTAAGGTCTCACCAGTCCTTGAAAGTGACCCAGTGTTTTTTAAAATGAGCACTTTTCAGGCTTGCCTCTCTTCGTGCCGTACATCTCCCAGGTGTTCGGAATAGTTGCTACTTAACTCCAGAGCCCCCTCCATGAGGAAGGCCTATGGATATATGTGGCACATATGTGGTGCTCACAGAAAGGCGCAGACCCTGTACATTGTCCGATTTCTGTCTTACTGGATTTTTTGCAGTCCTTGCTTGATCACGGCAAGGCAGCCAGCACACTGAAGGTCTATGCTGCTGCTATATCCAACAGTCATGTCTGGTTGCACAACAAGACAGTTCCTGAGGGGTGCCCGGTGGCTGAGACCTGCGAGGTCCCTGGTGGCTCCCTCCTGGGATCTTCCCTTGGTGTTGCGAACACTCATGGGTCAGCCTTATGAGCAACGTTCCCTCTAATTTTTCATGTGTCTGAGCATATGCACAAACTCCCTGAGAATTCCTTGGACCACTGTGAGCAACATCAGATGTGCACACTGTGGCCACACCAATATTACACCTGTCCAAAACCTGAGATCATAACAAGTCACGTAGCTTATTAAAAGAATCAAATTACAGCAGTAATTTCCATTAGATGACTTTTAATATAAGTGATTAGGCCCACTAACAATGAAAAAGTCAAAAATCTTGTTTTTCACGAGCTGTGTACTATATTGTATGTCAGGGTGAGGGTCCTGCTCAAGTCTGTGTGAGGGTCCTGCTCTGGTCTGTGTGGGGTCCTGCTCTGGTCTGTGTGGGGTCCTGCTCTGGTCTGTGTGGGGTCCTGCTCTGGTCTGTGTGGGGTCCTGCTCTGGTCTGTGTGGGGTCCTGCTCTGGTCTGTGTGGGGGTCCTGCTCAAGTCTGTGTGGGGTCCTGCTCTGGTCTGTGTGGGGTCCTGCTCTGGTCTGTGTGAGGGTCCTGCTCTGGTCTGTGTGGGGTCCTGCTCTGGTCTGTGTGGGGTCCTGCTCTGGTCTGTGTGGGGTCCTGCTCTGGTCTGTGTGGGGTCCTGCTCTGGTCTGTGTGGGGTCCTGCTCTGGTCTGTGTGCGGTCCTGCTCTGGTCTGTGTGGGGTCCTGCTCTGGTCTGTGTGGGGTCCTGCTCTGGTCTGTGTGGGGTCCTGCTCTGGTCTGTGTGGGGTCCTGCTCTGGTCTGTGTGGGGTCCTGCTCTGGTCTGTGTGGGGTCCTGCTCTGGTCTGTGTGGGGGTCCTGCTCTGGTCTGTGTGGGGTCCTGCTCTGGTCTGTGTGGGGTCCTGCTCTGGTCTGTGTGGGGGTCCTGCTCTGGTCTGTGTGGGGTCCTGCTCTGGAAGAATTGAAACATGTACACATTTCAGAGATCAAATTTTGTTCACATTAAAACATTCACATTTTGCATAATGAAATGTGTGCTGTAGCACAAGCATGTGATACAGTGTAAAATTCTGTAACTGTAAAATATATAATTACACAGTTTTTTATTAGCATTTCTACTACTCATAATCTAGTAACAGCATTTAATGATTAATATCCATAAATGAAAATTCTTAATAAATGACACTAGAATAAGCACAAATCTGATCAGGGACTTAGATTTTACCTTATTTTTCCCGTCTGTCCTTCTCACTTCTCCAGTGGTTGTAGACTTTGTCCAGGTTGATGGCCCCGTCTGCTTCTTGCTTTGACTTTATGCGCATCAGCTGGTCCAAATGTGCCACTTCAAGACGATTTCTGGATGCTGTTTTGATATGATTCATTAAACTAAAGCCTCTTTCACAATCTGTGCTGGATGCTTTGTTATGTTCTAGTCGTGTGGGTTTTGTTACGTACCCTTCTCTGTGTGTTGTTTTTTTTTGTGTTCTATATATACTTTTTTCATGTGTTCCGCCGCGCCTGCATTCTGCGCTGTTTTCTCTCGCCTCGTCCACTCACGTTTTTTTTTCATTCTCGTACGCTTCGTTTTTAATACGGCACTACTACTACTTATATATATTATTGTGAATATACTAACTACTAACTGACTAAACACGGGTGTGATTAACTAATCTACTACTAACGCTTAATTATAGAATTATTACTAACAACTAACTAACAAAGTTAATTCCCATTTCGTTTACTTTTTTGTTTTTACTTTTTTTTTTCTGTTTTTTTTCGTTTTTTCTTTTTTACTAATTTACTAATAGGGGATAGGATATTTTAATATAATTTATTTACGTTTAAACTTGTACTGATTTATTTTTTTTAATTTTTTTCTTTTCTGTTTTAATTGATTGTTTGTGTTAACATCACATACATACCCTTTGTTTGTAGTTTTCTGTTTGCTCTGTGCATTTTCGTTGTTTGTCCCTCCTTCCTGTTTCCTCTGTTTCCCTGTCCTGTGTTTTTTTCGAGTCCCTCTTTTTGCTTTTTTTTTTGTTTTTTTTTTTTTTTTTTTTTTTTTTTTTTTTTTTTTTGTGTTTTTTTTTTTGTTTTTTTGTTTTTTTTTTGTTTTTTGTTTTTTTTTTTTTTTTTGTGTTTTTTTTTTTTTTCTAGTTTTTTTTTTTTTTTTTTTTTTCGGTTTTTTTTCTCGCTTTTCCTTCGTGTTCTCGTTTCTCGCTCTCTCTGCTGCCCTCTCTTTTTGACCCTGTGCTGCCTGCCTTGCCTTTGGACCCTGTTGTTTTTTGTTGTTTTTTTTTGTACATGTTTTTTTTTTTTTACCTGACTGTTTTGTTCGGTTACCTGCTTTTGTACCCCTGCCTCATGCTTGAAATGTAGCACAAATATCCACAAGCTGTGAGATCTCCTTAAGCTCCTCACATCTAAGTGCTGCAGCCACCATATCTGAGAATGTGCTGATTGACCCTTGTTTAAGTTTTTGCTTCACTATGTACTTGAATTCAGCATATTCACTGTTCATGGCCTCCATGGAATGTGGGTGGTGGAGAATGGCCTCATACTTCTTTGCCAGTGTAGCAATGTCTGTTGATCCATACTCAAAACTGATGTCTGAGCTCAGTGCTTCAATGTCAAATGCAGACCACTCCTTTAATTCATCCTCTGGAAAACGAGCATCCAAGTGATCACAGAGCTTACGAATAAAAAGAGTAATCTCACCGGTATTTCTGCCATCAGCTGATGAGGTCCTCATCACCTCTTTGACACGCTCACTCCACTGAACATCCTTCTCATCCTTCAAGTATTGGGAACGCAACTTCTCAATCTTTGCTCTTGCAAAGCAGTGCCCTTCCATCACAGTCAGGTTGCGTCTTTGAAAAGAAAGGCAGAGTTGTGCCAGCTCGCCCAAAACATCTCCCAGAGCAGTAAAAGTAACCTTGAACTTTGAATCACTTAGCTTTTTGTAGCAGTAATTTGCCACAGGATCTCTATTATCACTGGATTCTCTCTTGCAGTATTCTTCAAGCACAGTGTAGTTCCTCAGAACAGCATTCACTGCTTGGTGCCGCGACAGCCATCGCACTTCGCTCAGAGGTCTGAATGACAGTGTATCCTCATCTAGAATCTTTGCTAGGTCCTCCATTTTGCTCCTCTTCACAGTGGATCGAGAGAAAGTGGAATATACAGTTCTAAGAAGAGTTTCCACATCTCGCATCAAAGGCACATCTTTCCAGGCATCATCAATGCCCAAGTCCTCTCTATGTGCCACGCAATGTTGTTCCGTTAGGTGTGGTATTTGCCTCTTTAATATAGCTGCAACTCCATTGTGCTTTCCTAGCATTACTGAGGCGCCATCTGAGGTCAGCATCACCATTCTCTGCAAGTCCAGTCCATGCTTGGAGTAAAACTGAGTGATTGCCTGCACAATATCGTGAGCAGTGCATGCTGTCAGCTGGATGATGCCGCCGAACAGTTTTATAATTGACGTCATTTTCCTCCCTGTATTTAATATACAGGACTAGCATTTTGTGCACTGTTATGTCTGTGCTCTCATCCACTATCAGGGTATGCCAGGGTGCATTTTTAACATTGCACATTGTCTCATTCTGCACTATTTAATTGATTGAGTTTACAAATTCAAAGGCATAATTTTTGCTTCGCCAGCTTTCTGGAATAATCACATATTTTCCCATGTGATCGTGGATTTGTTGAACCGCCAGCATTGATGCATTCATTTTGATGGCGAGTAGTATATTGTCGATGAGAATTTTAACTTGCTCGAGGTCGGATTTCTTTTTGTGTGACAGCTCGTTCCTCTTCTCTCGATCTTTTGCGCTCTCCTGCAATAATGTACCGATCCCCATTCCCATCTTGAGTCTCCGTACAATTCCAACAGCATTCAAATGACTTTTCTGCTGAATGTGACGCTTGAGGTAATCCAACTTCCATTCAGTCCACACTTTTCCCTCCGAAAACTCACTTGCTACTTTGGCTTCGCAGCATGTTTTGCAGAGCAGCCCTTTCTCACTCGAAAAAGAAAAAATCTCGCCCAGTTTCACCTCTTGTTCCTCTGTTCGCACATACTCCGACAGCCATTCCATCTTAAAAGAACCGCATTTCTTTTTTATTTTGGCTTGGTGAGTGGACGTGCCACTGCCCGTTCGTTTCGCCATAGCAAGGGGTTAGCAGCATTTACCTCTCTGTACTCCGCAGCACCGTTAGCTGTAAGCTAACCTGCAGATCAACAGCACGTCACGTACACATAAAGCGCTATTTATGACATTGATTGGCTGCGTAAGTAAATACGTGTGAACCGCATCATATCATTGGCTGGACACTGTTAGTCACCGCCTGTTGTCACCTGTCACTCACTGAGTTGCATTGCAAAATGGTACAGAATAAATGGTTATGTGTTTATTTTATTTACAGTTCAGGTTTAATTTTATTGTATGCGCTGCATAGATTTGCTGTGCGCGGAGAACGTGGGAGCAGTGCGCGATTGCGCAAGCGCGCAGCTTAGAGAGAACATTGCCTATGAGCCTCTCGAGATGACCAGCCTTAAATGGCTTTCCTTTAAGACGGCATTCCGGCTAGCAATGGCGTCGGCTAGGTGCATTGGGGAGCTCTGTGCTCTCTCCATCAGCACAGAGTGTCTGAGGTGGAGGCTGGCTGACTCAGGAGTCACACTGCAGCCCAATCCATCTTTTTTTGCCCAAAAGTAATTTCGTCATTTCACATTAACAGCTGATCGAGCTGTCTGCGCTTCGCCCCCCACCAGGAGGGGACCTGGTGGAAGCACACTTGGTATGTCCAGTGCGTGCACTGCGACGCTATGTCGAAGCTACCGCTTCCATCAGACGTACAGGGCAACTCTTTGTTTGCGACAGTAAAACCAAAGGGAGAGCGCTCTCAGCTCAGAACCTCTCCCGTTAGGTAGTAAAGGTGTTAGCTACAGCTTATGAGTCTAGTGCTAAGCCCTTGCCTGTGAATATCCAGGGGAGGTCTACAAGAAGTATGGCTACTTCATGGGCAGCCATGGAAGGTGTACCGCTGAAAGAGATTTGTGAGGCGGTGACACAGGCATCCTCCTGTACATTCTCAAACTTCTATCACGTCAACGTGGCGCCGGGTTCAACAGTCGGTGCAACCATCCTGCCGGCAGCCTTGGCATCCACTTAAAGGTATGACGATCCCTCATGACATTGTGGGTATTAGTCATCCTGATTGACGACGCTAATGGTCGGAGGAATGAAATATAACAAAGGTTACGACGGTTTTATAAGTTCCGGATCACTATTAGGGGTCATGGTCACACAGGACCCTTTAAAGGCGAGAAAGGTTCTTCCGCTTTGACATGCCTCCCTTTATAGGGAGGAATTTCATCACTACGTGGAAGTCATGTCCATGACAAATGTTAGTATAAGAGTCTCGATGCATCTGGCACCTAGAAAGTCCATTCGTGGTTGACAACCCGAATAGTCATCTGGAACTCATAAAACCGTGGTTACAGTCGTAACCTTCGTTATTTAGTGTATTTGTAAGCCACTGTGTACAACAGGTGTGTGTAACACATTTGTGGTTGAAGAGCAGAGCCCCCACACCACACTGTAAAAGCACTTTGAGGTCCTGAGAGAATAGGCAATTTATACAATTCACAGAGGCTGTACTGATATTCAGAATGTTCAAGTTAGTTTTTGCATTACTTTTGAGATTCAGTTTATAATCAATTACAAATACATACTATTTTATTATAAATGGTCCACATGTTCAATAGTGATGCAAACCTGACCCACGGCTAAACCTAAACACAATTTTCCAGCTATAAGGAAATGTCTCCACCACCAGTTCCACCCAACAAAATCATCAGTGTAAAATCAACTCTGATTACTTCAGAGTAATTCTAATTCCAACAGAGTACATATTTTCTGTATTGGACAATATGTCAGAGAGATGATGTGTCAGAGAGATGACACTGCCAGAGTTGATTTAACACCAGTCGTTTTCTGTGTACAAATTAATTGAATGAAATGTGACATGAATTAATCTGTTCCTTAGATACTACACCCACATAATATCAGTAAAGGACTGGGCTACTCATTACTTAAGTAAAGAGCTTGTTTTGAATGAGAAAAAGATGGTTTATCAATAGGTAATGACAACTTATCACCAAATGCAGATATGTAAGAACCAGATGCATGACTTCAGATAATTTAAAGGTCATGAAAATCTCCATTATATAGTCTGTAATGAGTCCAGACCACATGTGATTTCAGGTAACTAACCATTTTATTGCTTAGATTAATCTATAAATAAGTGCAGTTCTGATGTAATGATGTGTTAAATTTAGTGTATTAACACCCAGCGTTTTGCAATGTTAACAGCTGCAAGTTTGATAACTTAATGCCATATTTGTCCTTTAGGACAGTTTGGCAATTGCTACAAGAAACACTTCAATTAATGCTGATAATCCATTGCATTTTTTAGGTAAGTGCTGTCACAGCAATACTCTACTCACAAAAGAATCATACAGTTATTGTCATGACCTAGAACGTGAACTGAACTCAAACGCACGACCAGGAGACAGAAGTACAATATTAGGTGGTTCTTTATTAGCTTGGGGCAGTCCCAAGCTGTACACAAACGAACACACAAATGTACAGGAGATCACAGGAGCTCTGTCCACACCTCGACTCGCTCCAAACCGGAGCTGGACTTGGCTGGACTTGGCAGGGCGGACGAGAAATGTTCCAAGCCGGAACTGGACTGGACGGATCGGACTGCGTGACGATGAGCAGGAGCAGGAGTGGTAGAGCTCGGCCGAGTAGCTGCAGGGTAGCCTCACGGGGACCCAGCTAGGGTACTCGTCAGGAGGAGAGCGGGGGAGACCGCAACACAGGCAGGGAATCGAACACTGCAGGTGGACAGACTTGAAAACAGGGGAAAGGTTAACTGGACACAAAACGGGCTAGAAACAAACAAACACTGAGCGAATATAAACTGGATAGAAAGATATCACAGACCAGAGTGACTAACAACTATGTTCACATACAACGTTAACGAACTGGCAACAAACAAGAGACAGGGAGCGGTTTAAATACAGGGAGTGATTGGTAACAATGGGAAAAAGGTGCGAATGTTTAAGTGAGTGATTGGTAACAATTAGCAAAGCGTGTGAATGTCTAAGTGGGTGATTGACCAGAGTGAAGTGTGAGGAATGTGAGTAGAGGGGAGAGAGGAGGATAGGTCGAGACCGGAGTGGTGAAACGAGTGGAACAAACGGACAGGACACGCCCAACCTGCAGCACGGGGAAAGACACGGATAAGGGAGTCAAACATGACACGGAGGGAGAGGGAAAAACACGGAGAAGGAACAGGATGGGAACGGAACGTTACAGTACCCCCCCCTCAACGGACGCCTCCTGGCGTTCCCGGAGGCTTGATCTTAAGGGGATGCTTTTTGTGAAAATCGGTTATGACGGAGTGGTCCAAAATGAGGCTCTTGTGAAGCCATGACCGCTCTTCGGGACCGTACCCCTCCCAGTCGACCAGGTATTGAAAACCCCGACCCCTACGGCGTATGTCCAGAATGTGACTCACCGTATAGGCCGGGGCATTGTCGATAATCCGGGGCGGAGGTGGAACACCTGCGGGGGCACTGAGAGGGCTGGAGGTGACAGGCTTGACCTGACTGACATGAAACACAGGGTGAATCTTGAGGGATAGGGGAAGGGAGAGCTTAATGCTTACAGGATTGATGATAGTGAGGATGGTAAAGGGGCCAATGAAACGGGGCTGCAATTTCTTGGAGGTGGATTGTAAGGGGATGGTGGAGGTGGAGAGCCAGACCTGCTGACCGGGCTTGTACTGCGGGGCTGCGGTCCTATGAAGGTCCGCCAGGCGCTGGGTACGGGAATTAGTGCGAAGGAGTGCGGTGCGTGTCAGCTTCCAGATGCGTCTGCATCTAAGAAAGTGGGACCTAACGGTGGGAACCGCCACTTGCTCCTCCTGGACGGATAACAGGGGGGGTTGGTACCCTAATGAACACTCAAAGGGGGACATCCCTGTAGCAGTGCTCTTAAGGGAGTTGTGGGCGTACTCCACCCACGGGAGGAATCGGCTCCAGGAGGAGGGATTGCGTGCGGACACACACCGCAGGGCGGACCCCAGGTCCTGGTTAGCCCTCTCCGTCTGACCGTTAGATTGGGGGTGGAACCCAGAGGATAGGCTAGCGGAGGCGCCCAGGGCCGTACAGAACGCCCTCCACACCTGGGAGGAGAATTGGGGCCCACGGTCAGAAACAATATCAGAAGGGATCCCGTGCAGCCTGACCACGTGCAACACCAGGAGTTCCGCCGTTTCAGAGGCGGAGGGAAGTTTGGGGAGAGGGATAAAGTGGACCGCCTTGGAGAACCGGTCCACAATTGTCAGGATAGTGGTGTTGCCCTCTGACAACGGTAGACCGGTAACGAAGTCTACACCGATGTGGCTCCAAGGTCGGCCCGGGACAGGGAGGGGGTGGAGAAGACCGGAGGGTGGCTGGTGGGAAGCCTTGCTCCTGGCGCATACAGAGCAGGCCAGGACAAAGGCACGGGTATCCCCCCTGAGGGTGGGCCACCAAAAACTCCTCCCAACCAGGGCGGTAGTCCTGGCGACCCCTGGGTGACAGGCCAGGCGGGAGGCATGGACCCATTCCAGGACCTGGGAACGGACGGAGTCGGGGACAAACAGGGTAGAGTTAGGGTTATTGCGGGGGTCCGGTTGGGAAACCTGAGCGGACTTCACGGTCTCCTCGATGTCCCAAGAGACCGCAGCCACGACGCAGGAAGCCGGTAAGATGGGTTCAGGGTCAGCAGAACTGGCTAGGGGGGAGAACACACGGGATAAGGCATCGGCTTTTATGTTGCGGGAACCGGGACGGAAAGTAACAGTAAAATTGAACCTGGTGAAAAACAGTGACCATCGGGCTTGACGGGCGTTGAGCCTTTTAGCAGACTTAATGTAAAGCAAATTGTGATGGTCAGTCAGGACAATAAACGGGTTACCTGCCCCCTCCAGCCAGTGACGCCATTCCTCCAGAGCGAGTTTGATGGCCAGTAGCTCCCTGTCCCCGACGTCGTAGTTCCGCTCTGCGGGCGTTAGCCTCCGGGAAAAGAATGCACAGGGGTGGAGCTTACTGTCCTGCACGGATCGCTGCGACAGAATGGCCCCTACGCCGGTATCGGAGGCGTCCACCTCCACGATAAACTGGCGGGCTGGGTCGGGATGACACAGGATGGGGGCTGTAGAGAATCGGGTCTTGAGTTGCTCAAAGGCGTGTTGAGCCTCGGCATTCCAGAGGTAGGGGATGGAGGTAGAGGTTAGTTTGGTGAGCGGAGCAGCGGCAGAACTGAAATTGCGTATGAATCGGCGGTAGAAATTGGCGAAACCAAGGAATTGCTGGAGGTGCTTACGTGTGGTGGGCTGGGGCCATTCTGTCACCGCCTGGATCTTGGTAGGGTCCGCCCGGATTCTGCCCTCCTCTATAATGAAGCCGAGAAATGGTACCGAGGATGTATGGAAGGCACATTTCTCGGCCTTAACGTAGAGTTGGTTCTCCATGAGTCTCTGGAGGACCTCGCGAACATGGTGAACGTGTTCCTGTGGGTCTTTTGAAAAAATTAAAATGTCATCAATATAAACGAACACAGATTTGCCCAAAAAGTCACGTAATACATCGTTCACCATGCCCTGGAACACTGCTGGAGCGTTAGTTAGCCCGAAAGGGACCACTAAATATTCGTAGTGGCCAAGGGGGGTATTAAAAGCGGTTTTCCACTCGTCCCCCTCACGAATCCGGACCAGATGGTATGCGTTACGGAGGTCGAGTTTGGAGAAGATGACAGCCTGGTTAAGGGGTTCAAAGGCAGAGTTGATCAGAGGGAGGGGGTATTTATTACGGATGGTGATTTCGTTGAGGCCCCGGAAGTCGATGCAGGGTCGCAATGTCCCGTCTTTCTTCTTAACAAAGAAGAACCCTGCACCGACCGGGGATGAAGAGGGTCGGATGATGCCTGATGACAGTGACTCGTGGATGTAGGTCTCCATGGTGATCTTTTCCGGGCCCGACAAACTGTAGAGACGGCCAGACGGTAATTTAGCTCCCGCCAGCAGATTGATACAGCAGTCATAGGGTCTGTGGGGAGGCAAGGAAACAGCACGTGATTTGCAAAACACTTGGGAAAGGTCGTGATACTGATGGGGAACGCCGGTTAGATCAGGTACAGGTTGAGGGTGAGATACTTGTTTAACCCCCAAGGGGGGTAGGGCTGACCGGAGGCAGTTGGCTAGACAGTGGCTGCTCCAGTCCTGAATCTGACCGGAGCGCCAATTAATATGTGGGTTGTGGAGGTGTAACCAGGTCTGTCCTAGGACTAACGGGTACTGTTGGGAGTGAATGAGAAACAACTGGATGGTTTCATGATGGTTGCCGGATAGTATAAGTTGGAGGGGAACGGTGGAATGGGTGATTGACCCCAGGCTCCTGCCGTCCAGGGCGAATGCCGAGATGGGCTTGGATAGGGTTTCGGTAGGAATCCCGAATCTTTCCACGAATGCAGCGTCGATAAAGTTGGCATCCGCTCCGGAATCGATAAGGGCGGATGTAGAGGCGGAAAGGTTCCTCCACTGGAGAGTGGCTTTTACAGTGGAACGGTTCTGGGCTGAGTGGTTGGTGGTAATGGGGCTCGTCAGTAAGCCCAGCTTCACGGGCGAGCCAGCCCTCTTGGGACGAATAGCACAATTGGCAATGTGGTGGTCTGACTTTCCACAGTACAAACAGGAGTTTGTGCGGATCCTCCGTCGGCGCTCCTCGGCGTCTACGGAGATCTTCCCCAACTGCATGGGTTCTTCGTCTGTGGGAGTAGGTGAATATTTATTCCTCTCCAGGGGAGGAAAGTGGTGACTGTCGTGCGAGGAAGAGACCGGGCCGTTGGACGACCCTCTCCTTCTCTCCTGGGCCCGGGCTCTGAGGCGATTGTCGATGGAGATGGCGAGGTGGATGAGGGCGTTTAGCGAGGTCGCCTCTTCACGGGTGGCTAGCTGGTCCTTCAATTCCTCGCTCAAGGCCTGAAGAAAGGCCCCCTGTAGAGCAGCATCATTCCATCCTGCCTCGGCCGCAAGGGTGCGGAATTGGACCGCCATCTCCGCCACACTGCGACTGCCCTGCCGAACTTGAAGGAGGCGTTGTGTAGCGTTGCGTCCACAGACTGGGTGGTCAAAAACACGCCGCATTTCGGCGGTGAAGGTGGGGAAGTGAAGACAGGCTGGTGTCTGGCTATCCCACAGAGTCAGGGCCCACTCCTGGGCACTGCCAGTCAAGCAACTCATGACCAGCGCGATCTTGCTGGCGTCGGAGGCATAAGAGGTGGGCTGGATGCGGAAGACGATGTCGCACTGCATGAGGAATTCGCGACATTTTCCCAGACTTCCCCGGTAATGCTCAGGGAGTTGGACACGGGGTTCTCGAGCAGCAGTGGGGACGGGAACCTCAGGCAGTGGTTCAAGTGCGGGTGCGACGGGAGCCTCCTGGATCCCAGGAAGGGGCTGGTGGAGTAACATTTGCGTTACCTGTTCTCCTAGACCACTCAGGGCTTCCAAAACATCATCCAGGCGGCGGCTCTGTTGGGCGTTGACCGTGGCTTGGTATGAGAGGGCGTGACGGATCTGCTCCAGGTCGGCTGAGTCCATACTTTGGCCAGTTCGTTCTGTCATGACCTAGAACGTGAACTGAACTCAAACGCACGACCAGGAGACAGAAGTACAATATTAGGTGGTTCTTTATTAGCTTGGGGCAGTCCCAAGCTGTACACAAACGAACACACAAATGTACAGGAGATCACAGGAGCTCTGTCCACACCTCGACTCGCTCCAAACCGGAGCTGGACTTGGCTGGACTTGGCAGGGCGGACGAGAAATGTTCCAAGCCGGAACTGGACTGGACGGATCGGACTGAGTGTTTCCACCCCGGAACTGGACTGGAGGGAACGGACTGCGTGACGATGAGCAGGAGCAGGAGTGGTAGAGCTCGGCCGAGTAGCTGCAGGGTAGCCTCACGGGGACCCAGCTAGGGTACTCGTCAGGAGGAGAGCGGGGGAGACCGCAACACAGGCAGGGAATCGAACACTGCAGGTGGACAGACTTGAAAACAGGGGAAAGGTTAACTGGACACAAAACGGGCTAGAAACAAACAAACACTGAGCGAATATAAACTGGATAGAAAGATATCACAGACCAGAGTGACTAACAACTATGTTCACATACAACGTTAACGAACTGGCAACAAACAAGAGACAGGGAGCGGTTTAAATACAGGGAGTGATTGGTAACAATGGGAAAAAGGTGCGAATGTTTAAGTGAGTGATTGGTAACAATTAGCAAAGCGTGTGAATGTCTAAGTGGGTGATTGACCAGAGTGAAGTGTGAGGAATGTGAGTAGAGGGGAGAGAGGAGGATAGGTCGAGACCGGAGTGGTGAAACGAGTGGAACAAACGGACAGGACACGCCCAACCTGCAGCACGGGGAAAGACACGGATAAGGGAGTCAAACATGACACGGAGGGAGAGGGAAAAACACGGAGAAGGAACAGGATGGGAACGGAACGTTACAGTTATGAGTATAATAATCACAAAAACCATGTTTTAAGTGAAATGTTTGCGTTTGCCAAAATCCTCAAAAGACAGGAAATTAAATTGATCAGTCCTAACGCTAACATCAGCCTGCTCTTCATAACGATTAATAATGATGATTCACATTTTTATACATTCACACACTTTCAATTTACAGTTATGAACCACAGTTTACATTACGAATCTGTAATTTACTTTTATGAATCTTTTTTTTGTACATACCAGGCTACGTATTTTTGGCAGCGATTTCACTCCATAGAATATTCCAAGAAAGTTGGGACATTTTATTTAAAATGTAAATAAAAACAGAAAGCAATGATTTGCAAATCCTTTTTGACCTATATTCAATAGAAAACAGTACAAAGACAAGATATTTAATGTTTTTACTAATCAACTTTATTTTTTGTAAATATACGCTCATTCTAAATTTGATGCCTGCAACAGAAAAAAGTTGGGACAGGGGCATGTTTACCACTGTGTTATATCACCTTTCCTTTTAACAACATTCAATAATCTTTTTGGAACTGAGGACACTAATAGTTGTAGTTTTTAAAGCAGAATTTTTCACATTCTTTCTTGATGTAAGACTTCAGCTGCTCAACAGTCCGGGGTCTCCATTGTCGTATTTTGCACTTCATAATGTGCCACACGTTTTCAATGGGATACGGATCTGGACTGCAGGCAGGCCAGTCAAGCACCTGCACTCTCTGAATATGAAGCCATGCTGTTGTAACACGTGCAGAATGTGGCTTGGCATTGTTTTGTTGAAATAAGGACGTCGCTGAAAAAGACATCGTCTAGACGGCAGCATATGTTGCTCCAAAATGCGTATGTACCCTTCAGCGTTAATAGTGCCTTCACAGATGTGCAAGTTACCCATGCCATGGGAACTAACACACCCCCATACATTGACAGATGCTGGCTTTTGAACCTTGCGTCGGTAACAGTCGGGATGGTCCTTTTGCTCTTTGGCCCGGAGAACACGACGTCCAAATTGAAAGGTGGACTCGTCAGACCACAGCACACGTTTTCACTTTGCGTCAGAGAAGTCGGCGGCGTTTCTGGATGTTGTTGATATATGGCTTACGCTTTGCGTAGTAGTCTTAACTTGCATTTTTAGATGCAGCGACGAACTGTGTTTACTGACAACGGTTTTCCAAAGTATTCCCGAGCCCATATGTGTGATGGATTTAGTAGCGGTGAATCACGCGCATAGGTGAGGGAGATCAGACAAGTCACCCACAAATGTGAGGACCAATAAAGGGGATATACCACAAACAAAAAAAAGGAAAACTGAAACTAATTCCTGACAGCTAAACAGCTAACTGAAATCTACCCAGGAAAAAACAGGGCAAACTCGAATAGCACGAGTGGAGTATAAATATAAATATCCCAAACTCAATACTAGAGCCAAAACAGGAGACTTAGAAAAGCAAAGAAAACACCCTCGGAACGTAACTCTAAAACGTCTGATAGAAGGTGAAACAAAACAAAACCACCAAAAGAAAACACTGTCTTATAGCAGAACGCTAACAGGGGGAACACAATCCTATACCTGAATAAAGCTAAGCAAGTCCCTCGTGAACATAAACACGTTAATATCACGAGGTCGCTTAAGTCTATACCTGGACTATACCTGGCTCAATGTACAAATGAATGACAAAGAAGCACCGGGGAAGTGGAAGTGAGGAACTTAAATAGCCCGCAGGTAGAACGTGGAAAAAATCCAATAGATTTTCAATCGGGAAAACAGGATGAGAATAGCAACGAAAAAAGAAACAAAAACCCATGAACCATGACAGAACCCCCCCCTCTAAGGGACGACCCCAGACGATCCCTCAGACTGCCTGCTCCGAAACTCCTTGATAAGTTTGGGGTACAAAATATTACTGGACGAAACCCAACACCACTACCCTGGGCGACAGCCCTCCAAGTCAACTAAAAACTGCTAACCCCTACCTACCTGTCTCGCCGCTAAAATGCGGTGGACAGTATAAACTGGACCCCTCTCCACAATCCGAGGAGGGGGAGGAGGTTTCTCTGTGGGAGACAAAGGATTAGTCAGTAATGGTTTTAATTGTGACACGTGAAACGTAGGGTGAATCCGCATAGAGCGTGGCAATTGAAGACGTACCGACACCGGGTCGATCATACGAATGATCCTGAACGGTCCCAGGTAACGCGGGGCATGTTTGCGAAATTCAACGCGCAGAGGCAGATCTTGCGACGAGAGCCAGACTTGCTGACCCACCTGATAAGAGAGGGCTGTCCGGCGATGTCTGTCGGGCATGGGTAAAGGGCGTAATAACCCCGAGGATGGGAGTCGAGAACCTTTGTCCCAGACGCAGATAGAACAAGCAGCGTCAAATTTGCGCACGTCCCTCTGCATACCCGGCCACCAAAAACGTCTGGAGAGAAATTCCTTGGTGCGGTGAGCGCCAGGATGTGCCGCGAACTGTGAGGAATGACCCCACTGAAGTACCCGAGACCTCACCTCGGGAGGCACAAAAAGGCAACCAGCGAGACCCCCACCGGGTCAAGTAGCAATGCCTGTTGAACTGCCACCTCAACCTTCCACAACCCAAGAGCAACTATATAGGCACTGAACCTCTTCTTGAGTTCCTCAAAAGCAGACTCAGCTGGGATGGTGAATGGCAAAGGAAACTCAAGCATCCCTGCAATTCCAGTCACTCCCATCCAAGTGGGTGAATCAGGAGAGGAATACCGCTGAACGTCAAAGTCGGAGAGCTCATCAATAGAGACCTCCATCCAACTGGAACACTACTCAGCCAAAGAGTCCCCCTCCAAACTCTTGCCACCAACCCCAGAACCCGAGACGGGCTCCCTCCGACCGGCCGAAGAGGCAACCTCCTCCAGTTCAGAATTGGAATCGTTCACGCGTTCCTCGGGGTGGAGTGAGGTGAACCTGAGAGGTACATAAGGAGCCCCACTGACGAATGACAAGTCCATCCCCTCCCCACCAAACATGGGGATTATGCTTTATCAGCCAATTTTGACCCAAAACCAGAGAACAAGTGGGGGAATCGACCAACAGAAACTGAATGCTTTCAGCATGACTCTGCTGAAGATTCAACATGGTGAGAAGAGTAGTAATCTCCTTAATGGAGCCTGAACCCAACGGATGACTGTCGAGAGTGGTAATCAAACGAGACTGATCAAGGCGCCGGACCGTTATATTATTTCTTTTAGCCCACCGGGCATCAATAAAACTCTCCACGGCCCCAGAATCCATAAAGGCCTCGACCAGAAGAGAGTGCTCTCCCCAAGAAAGTTTGACTGCTAATAAGGTACGGGGTGTATTACTCTGAAGTCCCGCTAGAAGCCCCGGTTCTTCTAGCGAGACCCCCCTTTTCCCTTAAACTTGATACACTGACTCAGAACGTGACCCTTCCTTTTGCAGTGGCGACACCACTCAATTTTAGAAGCGGTGTCACTGAAAGATGGGCACACTACCGCGTCTACCTGCATAGGCTCGTCAGTACTATGCACAGGGCCTTTAACTACAGAGAGAGAGGGCTCCATGAACGGAGTAAAAAAAAACTTCCTCCGGCAGTCTTGTTGTTCTCGCCGACTTAAACATATACGTCAGATACTAACGCATCCAGTAGACTGCCCTAGAATGGTTAATGCATCCTGGACAGACTCGTCTAATGCATCTGCGAATAACGTCATCAAGGGAGCCTCTGGCCAACCTGACTGAGCAGCTAATGCTTGGAACTTGATAGTGAACTCAGCCACTGTGTCGCTACCCTGTCGAAGGCAATTAAGCTGTCTAGCTGTGTCCCGACCCGAAATGTTGTGGTCAAAGACCGACTTAATTTCATTCATCAGTGCTACAGTGGTTGTTATTATCGAAACTTGTCATTGAGTAAAGGGGTAGCCCAGTTAAGTGCGGGTCCGGTGAGCAGTGAAAGTACGAATGCCTCCTCGGACGCTTGAGAAATAAACCGTGATGGTTGGGCTTTAAGAAAATTTCACACTGGGCAAGAAACCCTTGGCACTTGCCAGAGCGGCCGTCATAACGGATGGGGAGCTGCAATTTGGGCTCCCTTCCAATTTGTGCAACAGGGACAGGAGGGGCGATAGCTTGAATGGCAGGTATGGGTGTTTGGTGTGCTGCTACGAGCTGGCGCATGCTCTCCACCAGCTCACGGAGGATGAGGACAGTAGAGGCCTGTCCCCTACATTTCTGAGGACTCTGATAATTTTACTAATCATCTTGCTCACTGCTACCAAATTGTTACATATTCCCTACATATGTATTAGAGAATTTACAAATCACTGCTTTCTGCTTTTATTTGCATTTTACATACTGTCCCAACTTTTTTGGAATTGGGGTTTGTACATCAAAGTGTTTCAGTGTCTATGGGAGCCAATAAGCAACCACAATCATAAACCTCATTCATCAGGAGAAAAACTTTGAATGAATATGAATTTTTGCATTAAGCTGGCCGCCTCCCCATGTTTTGGAATTGTGATCGCAGACCGGTGGAGGGGGGGGGGGGTTTAGGCGGTGTGGAATTGCGATTGTGGATGGATGGATGGATAGATTGTAATTCCTATCCAGTGAACAGGGCTGGCCCCTGAAAGCCCCCGCCCTCCTATGTGTGGGCATGCATATATAATATTATAATTATATCATATCACATCTTTACTCAACATTTTATGTTGCAGTTTCAGCAATAAGGTAAGGCAAACATGACATATAATCATTATGCCCAATCAGCCATTTAGCAATCAGACGTTATGAAAATTTAGTTTTTCAGCTTTCATTGTTTATTAGCACTTCCAACTTTTATAATTAGAGGCAATGGGAGTCTTTCAGTTATGCCAAAATTAATTCAATGAAAACTCTCCAAAAATACACTAGATTATTTTTTAAAACGTATTGTTTGCTTTGTTTTATGCTCAATCAAGCAGTCTGTCGATTTATCTTCTCTATTTATCTAGTAGGCATCCGTCCATTTTTCCATGCATAAGTTAATGTAATGAGTCATTTTATCATTAAACTGGAGAAGCTATTTTAATTTAGTGAAACATCAACAGATGTTTATGACCATATGTTATGCTAAAACATAATTAATACCCCCTCCTTGAAGAAAGCTCTTTATTTATTTACTTTATCAATTATTTATTTTTGCTTAAAATGATCACATCCTTAAGTTCCATCAGAATGGATTCTCAGACTCAGCAGTTTATATTTTTGAGGACTAAAGAGTGAATGGAAGACTTTTTCAAGGAGATAAACATCTAAACAAGTAGAAAAACCGGTTTATCTAGGATAGCTTGGTACATTACGGCATCTGCTTTCAGAGATCCTGTCACGGTTATTTCCCAGTTTTATTTCTTGACAAACAGTCGACTGGTTCTTGTCAGTGCCATCATTACTTGCCTTTTTTCCTTTTCATCTTGCCTCTCTTCCCAGAACCTAAAGGCTATTGCAATGTTTCTATTTCACTAACTTTTACATCTCAAAACGTATTTAACTTATTCGAAAGAGATGATAGTGTTTCCCACAGGATTTTGAGAAACTGGTGGGTGGACCCCGAACTGTGTAGGGGGGTCCGGGGACATGCTCAGCAGCTAAATGTATCAATTTGGTGCTCTTTGAGATTAAAATCTAAACACTAGATCCACAATTCTTTGTGATTGGAACATGGGAAATTTATTTCATTTTGGGTAGCTAACATAAAACCACCAGAAACGTGATCCGATAAAAATAGACAATACAGAAACCATCTCAATGCATTTTAACCTGTAGTCAAAACCTCAGCCCTGTCTTAAGTGCGATTGAAAACTACAATAAAAACAAGTGGAATGATTGTTTATTGACAAGAAAGCCTCTGAATCTGATTGGCTTGCTGTTAAATCTTTGCTACCTCTGTTGATTCTTTCTATTTGTCTTCTCTCTGTCTTTTCGTAGTAAAGTCATTTTAAAAAGTAGATCCTGTTGTATGACGTAGAAGCCGAACGAACCGGGTGACGCCAGACAGATTGTTAAAAAAAAAACTGATAGCCTGCACTGAAAGGAAACTATATTTTGGTGAGGGAAACGGGGAAACACAGCAAATTGCGTTTTGTTACATTGTGCTGATATGTCCTTTGAATAACATCAATATTATCTTTCATGAGATACAATATACATGAAATAGGGTATATTATTTAGTTTTTATCTTGCGAGATAACATTAGTTGTAAAAAACATTTTTTTGATCTTATTATGGAACACCAAGAGTACCACAATGATAAATAAAAAAATAAATAGATAAATGTGGAAATATAAAAATTTATAAATAAATCTGGGAATGAATATAGAAATGTAAATGTATGTGCAATTCATTTAAGTTATAAAATTAATTTAAAATTGTATTTTCAAATATTTTTTCAAATATATTCATTTGTTTACTTCCATATATATTTCCCAATTTATTTCCCTATTCCCTTATTTATTTCCATATATATTTACCGATTTCCCAACGAGCACAATCTGTCAATCAACTTGCTTTGGTCCACCCACTATGTTCGCCACGTTCCCACCTTTCCAACATAGAAACAAGCGGTACAGAGCTGCAGACAATGTTTCTCAATGTGAGCAAATTAATTTTAATTGAGATTCCTCACATTGCTTGTATTGACAGAATCATCTTAGTTCGCAATCGTATATGTGCTAGAAGTGTCATTTTGAGACTGTTTTAGTTTCCCCACAGACGTGAATGGAGATCGACAAATACCCTATTCTGGATTATCACCCCAGGGGAGCACAGAGCAACTAACGAACATATTTCACCAGCATTTGGACTCATATCATGGCCAGGTATACACAACCCAAAGTTCTACCAAAGTTCAACTGTGATTTAACTTAAATGAATTGCACATACATTTCTATATTAATTCCCAGATTTATTTATTTCCTAATTATTTTATTTATTCATTTTTATATTTCCACATTTATTTTTTAATTTCTTTATTTATCATTGTGGCACTCACTGTGTTCCATATCTTATAACCTTGTTGTGCTAGCTGATGATAAATTAATATTGTAACACAGTCGAGAGCTTGGCTAGCTTAATGCTGAAACAATATGTATCCATTATAGTGTACCACAGAGGGTTTAACTTTCCTATTGAACTCTATGGAAAAATGAGTCAGGAGAAACAACCCTTAAAGTGCTCAATCAAGTTCATTTTGTCTTCTTATTTCGAATAAAAGTTTTAGTTTCTTTTGTTCAGACAATGAGATAATAGATTGTATTACCTGACAGTTTCGACTGAAAGAACACCAAAAGGAATGTGAGAAGGAAACAACAGGACGACTCACAAGAACACAAAAAGAAAAAGCGGAACAAGAAAACCTAAAATCAGCAATATCAGACCACTGCAAAAGAAACAATCACATCATGGACTGGGACCATGCAAAAATCATTGGGTCAGAAAACAATAAACACAAACGCTGGATCAAGGAGGCGGTTGAAATCAGGAGGCGGGCCAACGGCACCATCAACAGGGACGAGGGAGCATACATGCTCTCACACACCTGGGACTCTCTCCTCCAGAGGACAACGGACGGCGGGGGGCGTGGCTAGCCTGACGGATCTGTCAAGATCTGTCAGGCTGGCCAACCGTGATAAAACATCAGCTGACGACGCATCACAGGTGTCAGGTGACGCTTTGAGGAAGACTGCAGATGTCAGTCGAAACTGTCAGGTAATACAATCTATTATCTCATTGTCTGAACAAAAGAAACTAAAACTTTTATTTTTAACCCTTAAAGTGATCCATCCATATCTACTGTATATCTGGTAGCAGAGTGATGGTTTGAGGCTCGTTTGATACCTCAGACCCATGATGACTTACAGCCATTTAGCCAACCATGGGTTCCATACTATTCCTGTGTAATTTACAGCTTAGTCTAGCCTCACCCCCCAATTCTCATAGAGATCCATTCAAATCCAGAGAGGTTATAGTATCACTTGTAAGAGTACCTGGATATAAGATATCAAGAGTCTTTTGATATCCTTTTATACCCAGTCATGATAGCAACATGATAGCATTCAAAACCTTGGTGCTACCCTATCGAGCAGATAGAAGGAAAGCTCTGTTTTGTCTTCACAAGATCATCAGAACCTACACACCTACCAGACCTCTCCGTTCTACATCTGGCATCTCTTTCTGACATGTCTGCTCTTCAAGGCACAACTCCTGTCTGTTCTGCCCCCCCCAGTCATGGAATGCACTTCCCACTGTAGTCAGAATGGCAGAAACCCTGCCCATCTTCTGATGCAGACTGAAGACTCATCTCTTCAGACTGCACCATGGCTCCGCTGACCCCTTTAGATATCCTTTGATATCAGTTTGATGAAGAATTTTATTTTGTTTATTACAAGCTCGCTAATGCTGTAGAGGAATTACCTTGCAAATGAACTGCTGGTTATGATTTTAGAGACACAGCTGTATAAGCTAGTGTGCTACCTTGGTATGCAAGCTATCTAAGACTAGTTGGATTAGCATAACCGGGGGTTCATTTGCCACAGTAAAATGTCCAGTGTTACTTCAACTCTAACAGAGTTTATATGAGCCCAATAGGGACCACACATACACTGTAAGAGTTCATTTAACAATGACCTGTTCATTTTAAGAATTCAAATTATGGCAATATAAATTCCAGTTATGCCATTCAAATTAAATTTCTGCTGGCACTCATTTCTGCCCATTATTCACACCCTCCCTGGCCCTCAAAGTTAGGGAGGCAACATTACATTACATCAGTATATTTTGGTATACTATGGTATGCTTTGTTTGTCTATCTGCTGTAATAGCTAGCCTCCATGTCATGTTATCCTCTTTGCGGAAGTAATTCATGTTATGATATATGTAAGTATGTAAGCCCGAATGCCCCTATGCCAACCATTGTGAAGCTGACTGGCCATCAGAAACTTCTGTAAAGACCTAATTTAACAGTCCAGTCCTCACTTTTTTCTTAGTCAATATTTTTCAGTGTCTTTGTAATCGATCATTTTCCTTTCCAATCATAGATGCAATGCTATTATTAAATTGACATTGTGTCTGCAGACATGTTAAAACGGCTCGTAATATAATCTCTTTCTTTTTCTCAAGGTTTGTGCCAAGAAGGCTACCTTGCAAGTCCTCTGCCTCTGCCATAGCCTAAGTGGTTGTTTTTTAATGGATGGATTGATTAAAAAACAACAACATCTGTTTAGTTGCACTTCATTTACTGTTAATACCTCCCTTGGTGATTGGATGGGGTGTTTGGTGAATGTTAACCAGCTGTTTAAGACAGTGAGTAGTGAATGCAGTTAGCTGATCTGTGAAGAAGTGTCTGCGATGAGGCCTGGGGTAATAAAATTACACCAGCTGTGTTCAATATTTATTAGGTGTTCCAGTGGGTGTGCGTAAATCAGTACTGCTCCTATAGAGGAAATCACTTAATATCAGGTACAGAAATAAAAGGGTTCATAATGGGTCAAGTCAATTTTGGTTCACTGAACCTACTTATGTGTTTTATTTTATTTTAATATAATGCCATAAAAAGTTTTGAACTCAAGCTACTGCTAAAGAAAATGTTGTGTGCATAATTGTCTCCTAAGCCCCTTTTTCACCAGGTTGTAGGAATTAAAGAGGACAGGAACTAGCCACGAACTAAAACAGTTCCTGGAGCGTGTGCTTGTCCTGCTTTCCCACTGCACCTCAAGAACCGTGAAGATTGGGCAAAGTAGGAAAAAAAAGCCACGGTTACATTGAAAGCCAAAAGCAGACAACAAGTGCAACGACAACTGGATGCAATTGTATCGCGCAACAAAGAAGAGCACTGGGAGGAAAAGCACTGCACCTATGTGCCCCTGTGTTTTTTTAATCTGTAGTTGAATAGATTTAACCTTTGGTACCTGGATGATGGGGGTTCAATCCCCCATCTACAGCGTGGAAGGCCATTTCTCTGACCACTAAGTCAAGGTCGCTTCATGGCATTATCAGGTTTTTGTCTGTGTAAAGATCAGATGGCTGATCAAATGTTGTTATCCAATGGGGAGAATTAGTTCTTGAGGGTATGGTGCATTTTTGATGATGAAAACACCAGGAAAAATTAGAAGAAAATATGCAAGTTTGGGGCTTTATTGTGTGGATGTGTGAAGTTGTACCTGAATTCTGCATGGTTACATGAGGTCAGAACATGCAAAAGTTTTAAGGGCTCAGAGAGTTGGTGGTCATTGTGGTTATTTCTGTAGGAAACCCTGAAAATTGCCAAACTCTTGTTGCTGTACAGGTATGTGGCATGCCCCGCCAAGCCGTAACATTTTTTTCTTTCATCTCCGTACTTCACCAATTTGTGTAGGCTACGCTGCGTGAAGGACGTCTGCTCGCTAGGGGTATATTCCACAAAGCAGGATGAGCAAGTTAGCCTGATAACTAAATAAAGAACTAACTAATTAAATATCATAAAAATATGGCCGCAAGCAGCAATTAACGAGGTCCAATCAGCCTTGGGCAAATAGTGCACACTTGCAGTCTTATGTATCATTTGTCAGAATGTAATGAATGATACAAAACACCTGTCTCTGACAAATCTTGGAATGTAAGGATTTTGAATGTGGACCAAGTAGTTGAAGAGTTAGAGTAAAAAATATATTTTTTAAATACATGCTTCATCTAATAGTGGCACTATAGAGCAACAAAATATATTAAAAATACACGCACAACTATTTGTACTCAATATGATTTGTGGACTTCAGTCAAACATGGGAATGTAAGTTTAATCTAGGTTGCATGCATTATAGGTAATGCATCACGTCCTTTTTACCCACCGTCTTTTTATTTTGAAAGTGCGTTGAGGCCGACCACTTTGGATTACAAAAATTATTTTGTTAACTTTTCACCAGCATGACTGCAAAGGGTCAGAATCCTATGTTTCATGAACATTGGCCCACCGGTCTCGGTCTCGAATCAATCTGTGTAAATCTTATTTGCATAGCTACTAGGTAATAGCCTACGTTCTTCCAAGTATACTAGCTAGAGTGTACTTCATAGTATAACATTTTTAAAAATTTGGAACACACTTGATGACGTAGTCAGCGTCAGAATACCTTTGACTTTACAGGAAAAACAATAGAATCACCACAAAATTACTTGATTTTACATTACAATTATTTGGCAGACGCTTTTATCCAAAGCGACGTACAATAAGTGCATATTGAAGGTCATTGACGGGACTACAAAGCAGATCCAACTTTCTCACAATGTAGGAGCTATCCTTAGTAATGAACATAGAACACAGTCAGCTATACATTCTTAACTATAAAATAGCAAAAAACACAAGTTAAATAGAAAACAAGCAAAACACAGGAAGCAAGTACTATAGAATTGGCCCTATATAGGTAGTTTAGTCAAGGTGGAGTCGGAAAAAGTGCGTTTTCAGACCACGACGGAAAACAGACAGTGTTTCAGCTGAGCGCAGCAGAGTGGGGAGTTCGTTCCACCACTGGGGAGCTAGGGTGGAAAAGCCCCGCAGTTGGGACGAGCGAGAGCCGTTAACACGGAGGGAACAAAATGTAAGTCGCCCTGCAGCACCAGAGTGAAGTGGTCGAGCAGGAGCGTAGTGCTGGATTAAGTCCTGTAGGTAGGAGGGGCCTGACCTTTTGGCTGCAGTGTAGGCCATGGTCAGAACTTTGAACCTGATCCTGGCCACGACCGGCAGCCAGTGGAGTGACCTCAGCAGGGGGTTAACGTGTGAGAACTTCGGGAGGTTCAACACAAGTCGAGCAGCCGCATTCTGGATCAGTTGTAGGGGCAGAATGGTGCAGGCTGGTAGGATTGCAAGAAGGGAGTTGCAGTAGTCCAGACGTGAGGTGACTATGGTCTGGACAAGAAGCTGGGCGGAGTAGGTGGTCAGGTACGGCCGAATTCTCCTGATGTTGTACAGGAGGAACCTGCAGGACCGTGCCGTTGCCCTGATGTGTTCTTTGAAGTCTAGCTGGTCATACAGGACCACCCCCAGGTTCCTTGCAGAGCGATAGGCGGTCACCATGGTTCCGTCGACGGAGATGGACAGGTCTAGGGGAGGTTTTGTATGGCATGAAGTTTGCATGCCTTGCACAGTATGACCTTGCACAAGTCATTGTTAAATTAACTCTTACAGTGTACCTGTGGTCCCTATTGGGCTCATATAAACTCTGTTAGAGTTGAAGTAACACTGGACATTTTACTGTGGCAAATGAACCCCCGGTTATGCTAATCCAACTAGTCTTAGATAGCTTGCATACCAAGGTAGCACACTAGCTTATACAGCTGTGTTTCTAAAATCATGACCAGCAGTTAATTTGCAAGGCAATTCAACTGCAGGTGCCTAGGTAGCACTAGAAAAATACCAGCTCATCTACACAGCCAGTAGTACACATTCATGTCGGCATTAAGGATATCTTAAACACAGCTCTCCATAAACATGTAGCATCACCAAATAGTTTACTTTCCTCCAATCCAAATCAATGAACTAGGCTGGGTGTTTGTCATGGAACTCTTTTTTTGCAGTTCCGTGACTTTCTCCATTTTAGCCATTACGATTTCCTCCGTTTTTAGTGCTTTGTGATTTTTCTGCAATTTTTGCTGGTAACGGTCTACCTTAACGTAGCCTACAGTGTTATTTCTATAGGCTAGGCTTCCGCATTTTAACCATATTGCCAAATGCTGGGCAAAACAAAGTGCGACTATGCACACAGATTCTGGAATGCGCTGGGATCAAGATTCCTGTCCTTGTGAATTGTTGCAATCAGATGCTTCACATTTCCTGTCAACAGTGTTCATGCCCAACTCCTTTCCCCGTTAACTGCAACAGGTGTTACCCCGCTTGAAGTGGAGAAAATAAGTGCCAGTAGGCTACTCATATGAACAAAACATACGGTATGTTCTGATTTGAAAAGACCGGTTCCGTTGCAGAAAAGCCGTAGCCTAAGAATGCAGGTAGGCTATCGATAACCAGCTGGTTTCTTTGTTAGGCATTTTCGAATATCCGTCTGTTTCTCTTTTCAGCTTTCACTAGATATTAGCTAAGCTAGGTGAGGTGCCTCGTAACATGTGCACTGTCTGTCGCACACATCGACGTACACACAACCACGTACACACAACCACGTACACACAACCACGTACACACAACCACGTACACACAACCACGTATACTTGACCTCTGTCTGCGGAAACTCGTCCAATCATATTTAACTTTTTATTTCACACAATTTTTTAACTTTTTAAAAAAATTGGATAAAAAATATACTATCTTACCTTTAACAGATGATCACTCTCAATCTGTTTCCGTCTACTTTGGCTGATTGTCAATAAAATAATTGATTCGCCAAGACCAATAATTAAATTATTTATTTTGAGATAGCATTATTGTTCTGTGCATAATAAACCTGTTGCATTTTTCTAAATCCACATTTATATCCACATTATAAATGCTTTTAAATGCTCCATGTTTAAATGTTCAATGTTTCGTAGATTTTAAACTTGTTTTTCTAGCCTAAATTTTGCGTTGCGCTCAACGGTTTGAGACACTTCAGAGGCTGTCCTCTTTAAATATGCTTTCTAATGCTTAAATCGCTTTGACTAATTTGTGTGCCGTCTACAAAATTAAGTACATTCTTTAACACATTCAGATTATTGCCTGATCCTTGTTAAACAATCTCAAGTTAGTTATCTTTGTCGTTGTCATTTCTTAATCATTACAGGCTACATATTGGTCTTGATTATTCAGCAAATTAATTGCTTGATTGTTAGGCTACTCAAGCTAAATAAATGGAATCGGTAACACTTTATTTGACTGGTCGTTATGATATGGACATGACAGTGTCATTACCATAACATAATACCTGTCATGAAGTGTCACGTCCATTCATAACTATGACATAGCCTTGTTATGACACAATCCGCAATTTGTGTTCTACCTCTAGTCTAGCATAGATTCTCGTCTGTGGAACGCCTTTCTGCCAAAATATATTCCCTCATTTGGTGTTTTGATGATGATGGTGTTGGAGAGCGCTGTCCAAAATCTCCCATAGGTGTTCAATTGGGTTGAAATCTGATGACTGCGAAGGCCATAGCATATGTGTCACATAATTTTCATACTCATCAAACCATTCAGTGACCCCTTGTGCCGTGTGGATGGGGAATAGACCACTCCCATCAGGATATAAATGTTTCATCATAGGATAAAGGTGATCACCCAGAATATCTTTGTATTGATTTGCAGTGACTCTTCTCTCTAAGGCAGTGGTTCTTAACCTTATTGGAGGTACTGAACCCTGCAAGCTTCATCAGTGCATTCACCGAACCCTTCCGACAAAAACGGCTCGACATTGCTAGTGTGAACCGTATACTGTGTGTGTCTTGACCCCTGCCGAACCCCTGAGACTGACTCAACGAACCCAGGTTAAGAACCACTGCTCTAAGGGGACAAGTGGACCTAAACCATACCAGAAAAATGCCCCTCATAGCATAACAGAGCCATCAGACCCCCTCACTGTAGGGGTTTTCCTTTAATTAGTCACCCGTCTGTATATTAATGATTAATCTGGCAGGCTTCAGTGCACAGAAAAGATGCGTCTGTCACATGGCAAACATGGGATGTGTTTCAACAATAAAATATTGAAAGTTAATGTTGGCTTTAAAGAAGAATTATTGCTGAGAGCAGTTCTCCATTCCTACAGGCTGCGAGTGTCCTATGAGAAAGAAAGTCTGTGCTTCAGGGAGAGTGCTACTCAGCATGAATCTATCCAGAGAATTTACAATGTTTGACATCCTGGATGAAAGCCTTTAAATTACCCAGGGAAAATGATGGAAGTTACGATGAGAAGTTGTATAACCTTACTTCTTTGTGTCTCTACCACTTTTATAACCTAAATATGTTCATTTGACAGAGGGATGAGCCATCCTACTACAGAAAAAATATTTTTACCAAAGAAAACCAATTTGTTTATTTCCAGGCAATACCTGAATCGCCAGTATACCGTCCTTCCTTCTTTCTAGAACAAATGAAGCATACAAATGAAGCATATAAATAAAAACATTGTTTATCATATTTAAATGTTGCATGTTGAAATGTTTGAAGTGGACTCGCAATGCTTTCTATTTGAACAGAAAATATGCTGAATTGAAACTGATCTCTTTATTGTCTGTGTTCTGTCATGGTGTCCATAAGGGAGTATACTAACCAGAAAGCTACAATAAGGAATTTAATTATTTTTAAATATATGAAAAATGGGCCTATATGTATATTAACTGAAAACATTCTTTAGCACCCAAAGCAGATATGATTATATGACTCATGCTCAGGTTTTTTTTTAAAACCCTAGCCTTGCAATCAGGAAATTGCAGATTCAGGTATGCTGGGTAGGGTGCTGCAGCTGATCCCTTATGATTTAGCTGTAAATTACACTGGAACACTATGGAACACATGGAACACATCTAGATTTATAATAACTATGGTCTGGAGAAAATTTTGGGTTGTTACCTTGCTTGGTTTTCAACCTTCTCCCATCAAGGGGTTTACATCAGTCAAACAATCATTTAATTACCACTTAATCAGGTGCACAAAACGAATGACAGTACAATGTTAATATCAAGTGTCAAACTTTATAGTGTATTACAAGGCAATACATTCAAATTCCTTTCGAAACTCTGGGAAACAGTTTTTCTTTGAGGAGGTGAGAAATGTTGATTTAAAATGAGCATCCTGCTCCGCAATGTAATATTATTGTAAGGCGAAAAAATAAAACAAACTGTTTGCAAAAGTGTAAATACTCTGAATGGGCCTCATTTATCATTATGGTCATAAAAATGAGTGTATATTTGAGCTTACCAACTTGCGTACGAATATCTCACGTGTGATTCATCAAACTTGTGTAAATCACTGATCTGAACATAAATGTGTTCGTAGATTGATAAATCAGACTTGACCGTATATTAGGAAGCGTGTTTACATCAATATGAATTACCATACTCACACGCCCATTTGCTACCATATTTGGCAGGGACACCTCTTTTAAAACACACATGCCAACGTGGTTTTCTCCAGTATATAGGCCATGGCAGGCTATAGGAAAGCAAAGAAGAAAATTTAAATGCTTGTGAATGAACATGGAAATAAATGTGTGCTTATTGGGAGCGTTAGTATAGTGGTCTGCAGCCTAGCTCAAAAGCCGTTATGTGGCAAAGTATAACCAGGGTTAAAATGCTTCCTCTGAATTGCAAACTACAACAGATAAAAATAACCATTCACAAAAAAGTTCTGCCGGTACAGGTGGAGGAAAGGGCATCCTAGACCTCTCACCTGCATAAGAAAGGATGAGGGATCTCATCGGGAAAGTGGCCGTGGAAGAAATGATAGAAGACGACAACTGCAACCTTATACGTCAAGATTCCAAGTTTCTCTAATGCCGGGTTGTGGCTTTTACTAGGTCTTCTAGGCTAATAAAGTTAGAAAAGGAAAATGTTGCATTTTTGCGTCTTGCATACAACATGACTGGTCATGCGTTATTATTTTCATCTGGCTGTCTGCAATAAATCCTTATACAGAGGCTATTTCCTGATTTAATAACCGGCTTATGCTTCATTCCATTTAGGCTGCATGTGATGAGAAACTATAATAGGTGTCAAATTAAAAATAAACTTATTAAAAATCTACTTATTCACATATTATTTTTGCCAATTAGACTACACAACGTACGTCTACAGATGCAACCCGTAGGCCAAATGCATTTTTAAATATTGCCCAGATGCATTATCAGCTTTTAATATTTTCAGAAATGGAATGACATGGATGTTATTTTGCCATTTTATGATCAACTACTCATTTTTAAGGCAAAATCAAATTTTTAAGCTCACATAACCTATGTTTTCCAAAGAGCACCTTTTTGTATGTATGTATCTTTCTATTTTAACACACGCAATCCGCTTTGCACCTCTTTCGTTGATCTTCCCGGACGATGTTTTGCAGGTGGTACCAACCCCTTAATCTGTAACGCCATCATTTTATTGTTTGTCATGAAAGAGCATCTCAAAATGAGTCCCTCATGGCATAATCAGTCACTTCTCTGTGCTGATTGCTATATGACTGGTAAACTCAGTGCCTGCAGGGACACCTGGAGGACAACTGCTGACATTAAGGTTTACAGTCTGAGTAAGTATTTACTCTCGCATGGCTTGGAGTGAGAATCGTTTTCTCTGATATGGAACTTCTGAATTTCTTCATAATTATGTGTGGCTTTCAATTTTCCTTTGAAGCTTAATGGCCCCATATTCAATAATCTGGATTTTGCATTTATCTGATGATTGATTAGTAACAGGTTTTATGTGACACACAAGTAGGTTCATTCATTTGGCACATGCACTCTCCTGCCGTGCTCCGTTTTGACAGTGGTCATCTACACACTCCATGCTGTTTGACCAGAACACCGTGCTTTGTCGGGCGACATCCTTGCAAGGTCACAGTGTCCCCATGGGAGTGCAGCATGAAGAATATGATGCGTTTTGTGGAAGTTGGGTTTTTTTGTTTGTTTTTTACATTGGGGGGCACAGTGAGAATCACAGTTCATAATGTAATATAGTCGCTGTGTTTGTTTATTCCTGAACCCTGTTGAGTCAGAGGTGTCATGGCACAGGACAGGAATGTATTATTCAAATACTCCCAGCATGGAGGTGGTGAGGGGAGGTTGTCTTTGAAGGTCAGAGGCCCAAAGCTGCGCCCTGGGCTATTGACACTGACTCACACCTGTGAAGAGCCACAGCACCATTACCTGATGGGAGCCTCCAATTTTAATCTGGGGTCACCGACCTTTCTCCGTACCACACTGCACTGCTAGGGGTGAGCACCCAGCAATGTCTCTGACAGGCATTCTTGTGAAACATCTGTCTCAAAGAGCGTGCGCACACACACACACGCACATGCACGCACGCACAGATATACTTACATGCATACATACAGATATAAAACCTTATATCAATAATAAAACGATGATTAACATCCTCACATCATGCCATAAATAACCTTCCATGAGGTTCATCAAATGACAGCAACTTGACCATACATTTGGTAAAACTGGAGAGGCTGCTGAAACCTTAGAAAAAGCATTGGATCAGCTTGGATTAGTGCTAATGATTATCTTTTAATAGTAAACTTTATTTAATTTGTTCTTTAATTTCCAAATTTCCAGTTACAGTTTTTTAATCGACTGGTACTATTTTCACAAGTATGTGGTATTAGTACAAAAACTCAAAACAGACCAAACAGATTAAAAAGGCTGTTTTTTCAAAACTGTATGCACATTTTCAATTGACTGAGTACAACACAAAAAATAACATAATCAGTGTTTCATCTAAATATACCTTTCATCTAAAGTAATTGCCTTTCAAAATGCAATGCTCTGAATACTTCTCATTTGTTTAAATACATTTGTCCATCACTTAATCAAACTTTTATTCATGGTTAGACACTTATAGATTTTAAACTGTTTTGTCTACTATATATAGATTTTGAGTACTACCGAAAAAAATGTGTGTTGATAAATATAAATATCTAAATTGCATGTATAATACACGATGACCATACATATTATGGTTTGAGGCTCGTTCGATAGCTCAGACCCTTGATGACTTACAGCCATTTAGCCAGCCACGTGTTCCATACTGTACCAGTGTAATTTACAGCTGAATCTAGTCTCACCCCCCAATTCCCATAGAGATCAGTTCAAATGCAGAGAGGTTATAGTATCGCTTGTAACAGTACCTGAAAATAAGATATCGAGAGTCTTTTGATGTTGATTGGTCACAGACTTCAGGAAGTAACAGCATGCAAAGAATATTTGACCAAATATTAAATATGATACTTTAAAAATATGTTAAAGCAAAATATTCTAATTTTCTGAGACACTGAATTTTGGGTTTCATTAGCTGTAAACCATAATCATCAAAATTACAAGAAATAAAGGCTTGAAATATTTCACTCTATGTGTAATGAATCTATATAATATATGAGTTTCACTTTCTGAAATGAGTGACAAAAAATATTGAACTTTTTCACGATATAAAATTTTTTTGAGCTGCACCTGTAAATATACCACATACTTGTGACAATGGTACCAAGTCCATAAACAAATTGTAAGAACACATTACTTCAAGCTTAAAGTTTACCAAAGTTGCTTTTTCTTGCATGTTAACATATGTAGGGGTCATATGTACATTTTTAAAATGTTGATAAACAAGGGAAAGCCATGTAGGTAAATTACAGAACAATACATGGTACTACATCACACCTCAGAATAAAAGTAAAAATTCTGCAGCTATTGGTAAATTCACCAGGGTGATTTGTAAGAAAAAGGGAAAGAACATATGGTACTTCTCACTTTGTTACAGGATGATGTCATCAGTCTGAGGTGCTAGTGAAAATGTACTGCTGAAGAGAGAGGTGCTTCTCTGTGGTTCTGTACAGTACCTTTACTGCTGGTTGTCAAAGAAAAAAAATGACTGCAGTGTCTGGGTGCATCTCCCAGTATACACAGGCACAAAGCTATTAAAGGTAAAGGCTTCCCCCATAAAAGTCTGGTGAGGCTTTTAATAGACGTTGTGAAATCCCTGAAGATGTAACGAATGGGAGACATAAAGTGAAATGCCCTGTAAAATCACATGGAGAATCTTACAACTAACAAATATAACAAACTCTTAAGTAAATGACACAAGTTTGTTTTACACTCTGCAGTTATTTGCCTCTCCTTGACATAAAACACAACTGTGACCAAAAACATGAGATGTCCAATTAGATTTAGCACTTTCCACCAAGTTGTAAACTATGTTTTGGTTGTAAAATATACCCAGACCGTTCTCGCTCCATTTCATGTGGTGTATTATAAGCAAAAGCCAATGCTAAAGTTGAATGTCACCTTAAAGAGGCCTCCAGTGACCATGCATTTTGTAAGTACAACACAATAATAAAATCATTGACTTGTTTGACCCACAGCTACTCCTGGTTAGTGTATTATTCAATTACACAGTGGTGAGCACTATTCATTTTTCTTTTAAGTTCAATATTATTTTTCACATATTGGTAAGAAAGATTTTGATATCAACATATGACTTTGACTACTGTTGTGTTGTTCCCTTCAAGGTAATGTGAGAATAATATGTCTTACATTGGCAACTGTTTTGAGGTACTTAAGTTACAGTAGTGTTGCAAAATACTGGCGCTCACGCTAGGCACTTCAGGGGAAGGAGAGAATTAGGTTCACCGACAGTACAGCATCCAATTTCAGAGGAGGCTCAATGAAGTCAGAGGCAGAGAATGGCTCTGTCACAGGAGATGGTTATAAAGAGGAGGGAGTCCTCACCCAACGCATCTTTCACTGTATACTGCCCCTCGCCGGAACACACCCTCTAACTAATGTTTCCTTTGGGAGCCTGAGAATATAATTCTTACTTCATGGCAGCCATTCAGAGGGCTTACATCGCCTTTTTGCAAAAGAAAACAAAAACAAAAAAAGTGAATATTAATTGCATGTTAATCCAGGTTTGGCATGTTTGGCATGTTATGAATTTATAATGCCATCAGAGAATCTCCACTGCCCTGCATCAAGCCACTGTGGTGATGTGTTCTCAGGGGACACCTGATGATGTATTCTCAGATGACACCTGGAATCTCTAATAAATTACAGGCAAAGCGCCTTTTTCCTGCTGCAGTCTAAGTAGAATATCTGATGGTTCTGTGGCGCATCCTGTCTTCGGTGTTGCTTTTGTGTCATGACAAATACTTTTTAAGATAATTTCTTTGAGGCCATTCCAGTTACATCAAAGCCAGGCAATGGCCAGACCCGAAATGTAAGACAGTTTGGCTTCCAGGAGGTGAAGGGCTTTGTAAAAGTGGTTATGTGGATAAATAGCCTTTGCCTTCTCAAAACAGGACAAACCCAAACCCTCTTCCATACCCACTGGCAGCTCTTAGAATCTTTGAACTTCCCGTATTCTGCCTGGGGATCTTCAGGATCTTTATCATACTGCTACAAATGTCTGATCCAAAAGAGTCTGATCAAACTCCAGTCCTGGAGGGCCGCAGTGTCTACAGGTATTTGTGGTTTCCTTTCAATCAGCACCCAGTTAAAGCATTGAGAACAAGGTGTGTGGACTTCTTAGCCAATCAGTTACTTAAATTAATCACTTGTGCTGAAACGCACCAAAAACCAGCAGACACTGCGGCCCTCCAGGACCGGAGTTTGACACCCCTGCAATAGAGGATGAAACGTACCACTGTATAAAGCACGTCTCTTTGCTGTGTACTTCTTTACACCAAAGGCTTGATTTACTTAGACCTTTAGCATGTGCAAAACCTTTTAGCACACTCAAAACCAATAACATGACCAATGATTGGTCATGGTATTTGTTTTGCACCAATCATTGGTTGTGTTGTGTGTGCTAAAAGGTTTTGCACATGCTAATGGTTTTAATAAATCAGACCCAAGTCTGCTGTGTGATGGCGAAAAGGTGAACGATCCTAGCAATGACTGGAGATTGAGCTGTGCCGCCCACTCAGCTAGCGAGGCATTGATGAGAGAGCGGGGAGGCAGTAACAGTGCCCACATTTGCGCTTTGGGTTACACACGCTGCAGCGCCAAGCAGATATCCTCCTGTGAGCGCAGATGAAAGTTACCATTTAAGTGGGCTTTGATGTTACTTAATTGGCACAACACAACCATTGTGGGGAGTTCTCCAGTCAGGGCAAAGTCTTCCCCCAGGTTTGTATGAAAAGAGAAAGTCAGAAAGGGTGCGATTACTGCACGGCTGACAAAGAACGCCCAGGATTCATACCTTCGAAAATGTCAGATCTAAGTGTACAAATTGCTTTGTGTATTCACAGGTGGGGAAAACTGTCTCTCCAATGTTAAATACTATCTGCAGTCTTCCCATGAGGGTGAAGCTGTGTAAGAGGGAACCTCTGAACCAACCTCTTCACACAACATCTAAGCCTTGCACTAATCCACTGTTGAAACTGAATTCAATTACAGAGCACCAGCACGGGTACTAATTAATCTAAATAAATGTATTTAGTTGCTTTCATCTTCTGATTAATATTTCTGTAATTAACTGTGGATAATTATACTAATGAAGACAGAGGGCACAGCAAAATATAGACATGAAATAAAGAGATTAGATTCTCATCCACAATAATAAATGGACTGCTTTGTTAAAGGAGAGAGCTATTCTTTTGCTACAGTATTATGCTGGAAGATAGGCAAGAGATCTGAAAAGTCCTATCAATCCAAAGAAGGAACATTCATTATTGAATAAATAAAAGCGGGAAGATGAAAAGTAATCAATTAACATCTTTCTGAGTTGAAGGGCCAGGGAGTGAAAGTGAATTAGATGGACAATTAGAACTGAATTGAATTTGTTTGCCATGTGTTTAAGACATTGCCATGTTTGACCTCTGGACAGAGGAAATTAGAGCAGTGTTCTGGCATTGGGCCACCTGTCAGATCACTGAAACTCAGCAGAAAGGCAGGAGTCCAACTCTCCACTGGGGAAATGGGTGATTCAGGGGAAGGACATTGACTGTAACCAAATGAAAAACAATATTTCTATCCTCTATTATATATAGATACTCCTCACACTGTGCACCATTCATACTCATCAGAGATAGTGGTCCCAGCAGAGGGCAGTAGTGTAACAGCATTGCCAAACACCAAATAAGCAAGAGCAGGATAGCACAGCAGGATGGTGTTAAATATCTGTTAAGTCTGGAGCAATGTAGAGAAGGCTTACAAAATAACCATTTAATTTCAGATTTCCTTTTTTGCTTTCTCAGTCTGTCTGTAATTAGTAAAAAATGTAAATCGTAGGTTTCTCCAAATACATTTTACTAGAGGAAGGAATATAATGAACATAACATATCTGTAGTAGCTGACACAGGTATTGAGATGCTCTTGGGTGAATGCTTAAATTGAAAACAAGTATTATGAAAGAAAGACTCTGGCCTAAAGTGCCATGACAACACTGTGACAGCAATGAGAATGAGTACTGCGCATGTTGTTATACATATACACGATTTCACCAAATCATTATTATAAAATTAAATGAGTTTACATTTCTACTGGAACTTGTAAACTGGAAGATTTTATTATTACCAATGTCATAATTTTATTACTACAACCAGTGTAGCTGTCTAGCATCAGGTTCATTTAGATAGACAATGGTCTAAAGAGAAATACCGTACAGTATCCATGACAAGGGCCACAACAAAAATCAGTTTTCCCTTCATAGCATTAACAGTTATCAGTGATCCAAAATGCCCCCGCAAAGGCTAAACATGCTTTTTCCTTAAAGATAAGCTTGCCCAAATAGACACTTGGCACAACGACCTGCACTAACTTTGCTGAAGGCAATAGTCGAAGCCTTTTTTGGGGATATTTTTTTTGAAAACAAGAGAAGCTACTTTCTGTGTGTCTATGTGTAGTTGGGGGTGGGGGGGGGGGTTATTGCCTGTGGTGTCTTGACGACTTTACAGGCCTATGAATTACACCACTGTGCTTTTATAATATATCACATCTTAAATTGTCCATTGCCTTCACAGTGTACTGAAACCTCACACCAGAGGCTGGACAGTAGGATTTTGGCCCTCTGACCACCTCCCATCTGCCATCCAAAAGCAAAAAACAAAACAAACAAAAAAACAACAAATTACTCTTCTATGAAATACATGCAACAACAGCTGTAATTACACGAAATTACATGCTTTGGTCAACACACAAAAAAAAAAAAGCTTGGACACCTATCTGCGACCACTCATCACCAGTCGCTTCATTTTAGTAAAAGAAAGAAAAAACAAAAAAACATTTTTTGGAAGTGTGGCATTTTCACTGCATTCCCACGGCAAACAGAAAGGAAATATTTTCATTCATTGTCTGTGGAAGCCAAAGCTTGTTAATTTCTCTGGCTTGTGTGACCCAGCTTAGTTCTGCTGCCACCAACTGCTGGGGCTGATTAGGAGTGGGTGAGGACACAAGGTGCCAGGGGAGCTAGGCCTTTAATGCCAACTGGTGCAGCGTGCTTTTTATTGTTCAGAACCACACACGGCCATTCCAAGTGTGTACCAGCATTTACAAGGGATTTCAAAAGCTTAGGCGTAGCTTGACAAATTCTGTGTATGCTTTGTAGGAAATGCTGCTGCCTATACAGAGCACCCCTTATGAAGAGTCTGTTAATCAGGGGATGGTGGGGGTGGGAGTTCCTAGTGCAGGCAGAGGCTGTCCTGAGTAGATGTCATTGAGTAGCACACCAGAACAGCCATTTTATTAATCTGTTCAGCAGAAATTAATCTGCTCTCGGTCAACTGGATACATTCACATTAACATTCAATACATTCTCTCAAAGCTTCCAGCTGCTCTTAAAATTATTGTGAGCTTTTCTCTTCATCTGCTTGAAAACCTATAACCTCACAACTTTAAGATGGTGCCTCTGTACATCAAGGACATAATTTGTATTTATTTTACTGGCCCTGATGTGTCATGCAATTGTACAATGCACTGCTCGCATGATGTTCATTGGATTGTTCCCCACGTACGTTCATTTGAATTCCCTATTAACATAGCAACGCCCGCAAAATGCCATATAGGGCCAGCTTCCTGCCCCCTGTACCCAGAAGATCCACTCATAAACTGGCATCTTTCCTGAAAAAGGATAGAGAAAAAAGGGGAAAAGACCATTTTTCATGAGCATAGTTCAAGATGCATCCCACATGCACCATCTTGCTGCATCAAGGAGTCATGCGCTTTCCTGGGCCCAGTCAGTGAATCTTGGGGAAAATTGGGAAAAAAGAAAATTGTAGTAATTCACGTGCTGGAGGGAACGGTATGTGTTTCAGATTGATATCAGGCTAGTCCTGCACTGCTCTCCACCAGGCAGCGAGCAAGTTGTATTTTACATCTAGGCTATTAACATGGACATTGATGTAGTTGTAGGCTACTGTTTTCGATTGAGGAAGGGAAATGCAAGATGCTTGCTATATATTTATGTGTATGCTACAATAAATTTTTCAATCATATAATTTTAACAATGAAAACACAAAATAACAGAATAATTTAAGCATGGCAATGCGATCATGGTGAGCAATTTATAAATTCAAACTTCGATTTTTTTTTTACATAATCAAAATTATATAGAATAGAATTTTGTCCTATTTCCTTTGACGAATAACAGGCCATTGTACACAACCTATACGACAGGTCGCAGCCACTCTTAAAGAGTAAGTACACTAGATCATGGTTTTTAACTATTAATGTGTTTGTATACTTACTTCATAATTAAACATATTAATCCATGCCGTTATTTCAACGTTCCTGAAATAATATCATATGGCAGAAGAAACTGGTAGAATCTGGGTGCGGCCCTCTAACGTTTTAAATTTTCTTTCTGCATTTTTTCTCTGGCCCAGCCCCAATCTTGATTTTAGAGGTAGTACTATGTCATATGGAAATTGTTGCCGCCCACAACTGAAATGGCTGGCACATGATTGGTTAGACACATTACAGTCCTTTGGTTTTGGCTCCACGTTTTCAAACCGGAACAACATGGTGGCCTGTTCATAAACTCTCTTATTCCACCTAAACAGTCAGCTAAAATGTGTTTCTGCACTTACTTTTAAAATTTTGTTCTTACCTACAAGTAAATCCAAAATAGTAGAAAAATTACGAAATCGTGTAAACCGTTCTTACCTGCCACATAAGAACAAATGTGTTTCTTGCATGAGGCCCGATATATATCAAGCAAAGGAAACGTTGTGAATTTGGTTTGCTGAAACAAATTCTTACTATTATGTCCAAACCCCAATTCCAAAAAAGTTGGGACAGTATGTGAAATGCACACAGCAGCAGAAAGCAGTGATTTGTAAATTCTCTTTTACATATATTTAATTGAAATGGGGGGTGGGCCTAGATTAAACTGTAAATTACACAGGAATAGTATGGAACCCACGGTTGGCTAAATGGCTGTAAGTCATCAATGGTCTGAGGTATGAAACAAGCCTCAAACCATTACTCTTCTGCCAGATATGCAGTAGATATGGATGTATCACTTGTTTCTCCTGACTTATTTTTTCATAGAGTTTTTATATATGTGCATTTTACATACTGTTCCTGTAATGGTTTCCAGTGGCAGAGAATCAAAGGCAACAGGAATGGGAATCAGAACAAGTCACGCACAAAGGTGAGGACCACTAATAGCTTAAACCCCAAAAGTGTAGTAAAGAAAAGGAATAATCCTAGTAGCTAAAACAACCAAATAATAATCAGCCCAGGAAAATAGGGCAAACTCGAAACACGAGTAAGAACACAAAACGAAGTCTCCCGAGCTCAATACTAGAGCTAACACGGGAAACTAGAAAAGAAAAGAACACCTTTGGCACGTAACACGAACACGGCCAGAAGAAGGTGAAACAAAAGTGAAACCACCAAAAAAAAACTGTCTCAGTGAGGACAGCACAGACAAAATAGCACAGCGAAGCTAACAGGAGGACATAATTCTATACCTGAATAATAAAGCTAAGAAGCAACTCCCTCGTGAACATAAAACAAGTTTAATATCACAAGGTCACTTGTACCTGGCTGTACCTGGCTGTACCTGGCTCAAAGTAATATAGAATGACAAAGAAGCACCGGAGAAGCAGAAGTGAGGAACTTAAATACCCCGGCAGGTAGCAGCACAGGTGAAAACAATAATCAGTGAGGTGAAGCAAAACCCCGGAACGGAACGTGGAAAAAATCTGATAGATTCTCAATTGGAGAAAAAGGACGAGAACCACAGCAGAAAAAGGAAAAAGTAACCCACAAACCATGACAGTTCTAACTTTTTTGGAATTGGGGTTTGTATTTCTGTTTGCCTTATTAATCACTGCCAAGGCCTCAATAATAACCTGCACATGAAACAGTAATCCACAGTCATTCCAACTTCAAAACAGAGTATGAGCAGGTCTAATGATCTAGGTCTAATTCGGGACCCCCTCGAAAACGAGATGGTACATCTCAAGGGGTTTATCCCAATAAATAAATTTTGATCAATGATGGTGTATGGATACCAGAACAGAATAGCAAAACAGCACATAACAGCTGGAGTAGGTACAGGGAGAGAATACTTTTCAGCTGAGGTTTTGAGTTTATATGGGTAAAGAGATATATGTAAAAGAGAGAATTTACAAATCACTGCTTTCTTGTCAATTGGAATGTGAGAGTAAACTGGCTGATCTTAATCCATTTGTTGTGGTGTAACCAGTGATATTGTCTTTTATAATATGACTCCATCCAAGTTATCTACCTCAAGAACTGCCAGGTAATGTATTAACATGAGAAATTTATAGGAAATTACTAAAAACCATTAATTTGAGTTCCTTTTAATCAGTAGTCAACTTTTTAAAAAAATTTTTTTTAGAAAGAGACAATTCATAACACAGTACATGTATGTAACAAAGAATTTACAAAACAGAAGAATTATAGGAAAAGATAACTATTATACTATTTAAAAGGCTTACTATTTGAGGTCATTTGACTATTTGACAGTCTACTGTCGGTTGGTTGCTGAAGATTGTGACTGGTCCACTGCTGGGGTGACATCCTTTGCAGAGTGTGGAATGGGTGGCCGCATGACAGGATGACGCTCTTTGGGCTGCATGCTGACGCTCTTTGGGCTGCACGCTGACACTGAGGGAACTCACAGCTTGGTTCTTCTTCCAGGCTTCTCTCTCGCCTGCAGACTTTTTGGCTTACTTGGAATCTTCAATCATGAATATTGGAGTGAATAATATGCAACTAGACCATGTATATTATGATGCAAGTCTGGGCGTTTGTCATCTCCCTTCCACGCTGACCTCCTGCCTCTGTCATCAGACTTCTACAGCTCATCCAGAATGCTGCTGCTGCTAGCTACCTATATCAGCATTAAATTCAAAAACTTGCTGCTAGCCTATTGGTCAGCTAAAGGGAGAAATCTGTTACATCTTCAAAAGATCATGAGACACTACACACCTACCAACTCTCTCAGTTCTGCTGCATCTGGGTGTGTGGCCCTTTCCCTGCACATGCCTGCACTTCCAGTAGGCTAGGTTTGTAATGTCAGAGAGTAAAATGTAGTTGGCTAGCTTCAGCTACAATTGGGATTATTCAACAACGCCCCCTCAATTCGCAAAGCAGTTACTGTGGTAATGTGTTTGTTTGTTTAAAGTCCAGTGTGGAATCCTGAAGTTCTCTGAGAGCTCCACCAATGTTAAGTCAATTGAGATGTTTTAAAAATATTTATAGGGTAATGTTAGTTTAAATAGTACCACTTGTGTATGTTTAGAATACTCTAGTGAAAAAAAAAAGATGGAATGGAAGAAGCTATGTATGTCAAACTGTATGTAAAAGCTGTAAGAGATATACCCATAATAAATTTAATTATTATTATTACTTTTCAGCAATGATCAGTGAAATCCATATCTCATTTGTTCAGTTATTTTGGCCAACTGTAATTTGGAATGGGTGTTTTTATTCATTTCTGTAACTCTTTACCAATAGATCTAAACAGACCTGTGAAATGCAGGTCTGCAAGGGAAAAATTATACGGCCTATATTATGTTGAGAATAAACAGGCATTCAGCGCAAGACACAGGGTACCAGAGGGCACTGGGAATGTCCTTTGTGAGACCCAGAACCATGGTGTGCAGCCATTCAAAGTATATATTCTGTAAATTGAAGTAGTGGGTTTGCACAGTATTGTAAATAATTGTATTTATGTTTTGTACTGCTAAATAGTAGAGTTTGTTTTTAATAAATGCATTGTATTAACAACATTGCCATGTAGTTTGTCATGTCAATGTTGACAAAGAGACCATTTCTTCTGAAAGACTAGTCATGTAATGGAAGCTTTTACTGTATATTGTAAGATGCCTCCCTCAGGGTGTTCCACAGTAAAATAGTTTTTTTGCAGCTATCAGCAGGGTGTCAACTTGAGGATATCTTCCACTTTCTCTCATTACAGTGTGCCAGTCGCCACTCAAACAAATGTACTTCACACTCTGATATTTATGTCAATGCATGTTGTGTATTGTTCATCTTCATTCTGAGATTCTTGATTGTATAAAGTTTCTCTTTAACTAAAGAAGTCTTCTAGTCTGCACAATTTTCCACCAGACTGTTACATTAGACTTTCACCATCACCTGAGGGCACCATCTTAAAACTAAACACATAGTCCTCATTCTAACACAGTGTAATAGAAGCACAGTGACTGATGGTGAAAAAGGTTGCACAGACTTTGCTCTCTTCAAGAAGTCTTTGCTTTCATTTCTCCAGACCGATATTTCAACTTGGCAAGCCTAAGCCCAGGCCCTACAATAGTAGCTTACTGGAGATAAAGTCACCTTGCTGCAGCATCTTGGATACTTCAGGGCAGGGCTGGATGACTGTGGATTATCTGTCTACCAAAATAGGGTCTCTATGCTGGACAAAGCAAATTTTGCACGAATGGTAGGGGGCAAGTACTGTCTGGGGAGATTTTTGGGGCTAGGTGTTGTGAGAACTGAGATGTGGTCTCCCAAAGCGGGGGCCCTTAACTTGTCCCTGGCCTGTATTGTATAGAATGTGTTCTACCTTTTTGAGGACAGTAGAGGTTGCCATTGAAATGAAGTTATTAAAATGGAAGGTCTTGTACAGGTGATACCTGGGAGATACCCAGGAGATAGTGGGGCTCAGTCATGATACAGCGTGTATGGAGGGCCCTCTATAAGCCGTCATTGGTTAGAAGAGATGGGGAGCTGCAGTGGAGAGAACTGCGTGGGATTGTTGCAGTCAGCACATCCATTGTTGCCATGGAATAGAAGTTCCTGACAAAGAGGATAAATGTCAATTATATGAGCTGAGGGGGATCATGTTTCACTTGTTTTATAAGTATTCTACATTTAAGAGTGATGGCTAATATCTTGGAGACATATTGGAAAAAAGTTTACTTTAGGTTCCACGTATGATAAGACAAGGAAACATTTTATGTTGGGGCAGGAAAAGATGCCAATTTACATGTGCAGGAAGCACATGATACAGATGGATGGCTGGGCCAAAATGGAGTACAAATACTTTCAAAATGGGTGGTAATAATAATAATAATGCCTTGCATTTATATAGCACCTTTCTCACACTCAAAGCACTTTACAATGATGAGGGGTAAACTCCTCTCAACCACCACCAATGTGTAGCACTCACCTGAGTGATGCAGCAGCCATTTTGTACCAGAATGCTCACCACACATCAGCTGAGGTGGAGAGGGAGAGAACAATTTCTCACCAATTAAACTGGGGGAAGATTAGGTGGCCAGGAAAGAGCCGGGTTGGGAATTTAGCCAGGACACCAGGGAAACCCCTACTCTTTGCAATAAGGATCATGTCATGGGATCTTTAATGACCACAATGAGTCCAGATCACAGTTTAACATCTCATCTAAAAGACGGCATCTTCTACAGCACAGCGTCTCCATCATGGCACTGGGGCATTGGAGTTTATTTGACCAGAGGTCAGATTGCCCCCCCTACTGGCCGACAAAAACCATTTCCAGCAGCAACTTAGTTTTCCCAGGAAGTCTCCCACCCAAGTACTAACCAAGCCCACATCTGCTTAGCTTCAGCCGTTCAGCAGGAGCAGAATCCATGGTGGTATAGCTGCTAGCTAGAGTGCCTATGGAAACATGCTACCCAGGGAAAAAAACAATTTGAGGCAGATACCAAGATCTTTTGGATAATCAATGCAGAGATTGGTTAAATGATAAAATAATGTCTTGTTAAAACGCTCACACACAAACATGTATGAACAAGCACACTCTCAAACTGTAAAACCCTCATCAAGTATGTAATATTCCAGTTGTGCTCATTGAATCCAAAGGACTAGTCTGGGCCTGCATTTCTCTTAAAACAGGTATTCAGCCAAACTGCGACACTGAATTCTGATTTTATGTAGCCTTAATAAAAAGGAAAACATCCTGCAGCCATGGGAACAAATATGAGAACATCTTTGTTTTTCTGTGGATTTCTTTGTTGTTGTTGTTGTTGTTGTTGAATGTCTCTGGAGTTAATGAACCATAAGTGCTCCGTGCAACAAAATGTTTTCAGTTATTCCAAGGGAGCACTCTTATGGAAAGAGGAAAGAGATATGATAACCCGCCTCAAAAAAGTGATAAGGTGAAATTGCAGGGAGCATCTGTAGCACCCTACACACTTTTCCTCTCACAGAGAAATTATTTCTCTATCTATGGGTCAAATGTATTTTAAGAGCTGTGCTTATTTTCTAAATGTGACTTTTTACTTAAAAGTTTATGTGACAAATTTAAAACCTTTGGCCAGCGGATCTGAGACAATAAAGCCAGGAACTGCTTAGTTGGTAACCAAGGAAACTGTAACTGTGATGAATGTTGGTATTAAACCTGTCCTTGGTGTTATTAAACGTTTGAAGCCCTATAACCCTAAATTAAAGCAAAATGGGACAGACAGAATTACAGCAGCACAGGTGTTCATTATGCTGTTACATAAAACACCATTATTTATCTGTATATTTTTTGGGGAACCTTAGCAAATTGTTTTTAAACTTTGCCATTTAGTGACTCAAAATACAATCTCATGTTATAGGCTTTGCGTGCTTCTATTTACATTCCCTTGCCTTCCATTCTTCTGCACTTCTCTCCTGCAAATGGATGCTACAAATGGATGATGCCCAGAGTTAAGTTAAAATGTAGTAGCATGCCAAAAAACAAATGTAAAACATTGCACATTAAGTTGAATTTACTGTAATATGGCACATACCCCATATTTGCAAAATGTTTGCAACTCAACTTTCATGTATGTGCAGTTATGGACATTTTGTCCCCTCCAATTTTGAAAGTGTTTAAAGAAAATTTAACTGCATTTACTTCAGCCTGTATGTTGTTCAGTTTATTGCGGTAGTACTCAAATATACAAAAAAATATAGATTTGTGTCATGATTCGTGGGTTATTGTTTTCCTTTTCCGCTGCGGTTCTCGTCTTTTATCTCCCTTTGAAAATCCATCAGATTTCTTCCTCGTTCCGTCCCGGGGTTTTGTTTTGCCTTACTCATTATTCAGATCACCTGTGCTGCTACCTGGGGGGTATTTAAGTTCCTCACTTCGGCTTCTCCGGTGCTTCTTTGTCATTCATTTGTATGTTGAGCCAGGTTTAAGCGACCTCATGATATTAATTGTTTATGTTCACGAGAGACTTGCTTTTAGCTTCTTCAGGTATAGGATTGTGATTCCTCCTGTTAGTGTTCTGCGCTATTTATTTCCATGCTGTTCTCTACGAGACAGTGTTTTCTTTTGGTGGTTTTGTTTTGTTTCACCTTCTATCGGATGTTGTCGTGTTACATTCCGAAGGTGTTTTCTTTGCTTTTCTAGTCTCCTGTTTTGGGCTCTAGTATTGAGTTCGGGAGATTTAGATTTGTGTTTCACCGGTTCTATTCGAGTTCGCCCTATTTTCCTGGGTAGATTTGATTTAGCTGTCAGGAATTGGTTCCTGTTTTTCTTTTCTTCTTTTCTTGTTATATCTCCCTCACCTCTGCATTTGATTCTCCGCAACTAAAAAATTTGGCATTATAATACAATTCTTATCAAAATTTACATCAAAATCTCACAGAAAAAGACTTTGCAGTAAACCATGGGTGTAAGGGGTTTATTGAGTGTTCGGAGATTCAAATGCAAAGGTGGGGAGATCAGAACAAGTCAGCTCACAGCAGTGAGGACCAATAATTTGGGGAATAAAATAATAAAGGAAGAAAGAAAAAACAGGAACCTAATTCCTTAAGGCTAACAGCCAAAACGAAAATCAACCCACAAAACCGGGCGCACTACTAAAACTAGTAGAATACAAACGAAATCTCCCGAGCTCACGTAATAAGCAAATAACGGGAAGCTTCGGATAACAAAAGAACACTCTCGGCTAATAATAGCTCAACAGCAAAGAAACAAAATAGATAGCACAAAACTCTACCAGGTAAAAAACAATCCTATACCCGATTGAGTAGCTATAGCAAGTCCCCCCTGAACATAAACAGAGTTTAATATCAGGAGGTTGCTAGTTCCTGGCTATACCTGGCTCGAATGCAATGTCGGGAGACAAACCAGCACCGGAGATGCGGAAGTGAGGAACTTAAGTACCCCGCAGGAGGAAGTGCAGGTGAAAACAATAATGAGGGCTGCAAAGCACGAAACGGAACGCGGAAAAAATCTGATTGATTCCCAATTTTGAAGCCGCAAAAGAAAAGAAAACAAACAGCCACAAACCACTACAATGAGAGCTTGAGGCAAGTGAAACATAGAAATGGCTGCAGGCAACTCATAGTAAAATATTACAGATTTTGTAGTTTTTTATTTATCTGTTCGACAGCTAGAAGCGGAGTTCATGTAACGTAATTACATTGATTCATGTCCTTGTTGCCATTCTGAAGTAATGTCAGTGGGCTAGCTAGTTATTTTAATTATATTAAATACTTTCCTCACATATACTTATTGTGGCGCTCAATGTGATGGATGGCTGCTATTTTAAGGGCATGGAAATCAGAAAATTATGCATTTAATAAATTTAAAGTTTTTTAAACAATTAGTGTTTTGCATTTGATGAGACGAAGATAGGAAAACACAGTATACCTAATGATAAACATGTTTCTCCAATACAATTTAAGATATGGGCTTAACCCCTTCGCGCAGATCCGTTAGTGGCCATGGTGCTGGTGCCAAGATTTTGCTGAACTCTGATATTCATTTCTCCTGCAACCAAACTGAGTGGAAATAACAAACTCCATATTTTAGTACGCGATTCATGAGAACTCTGCCGAACACAGTGTATAAGTGTCACTATTGTCCCGTAGCAAGTCCATTTAACAAGCAACCCCCCACCCAGTCTCGCCTACAACTATACCTACCCATGCGTGACATAGTGGACACTAGGGTCTATGTGTGAGTTCAGAAATATTAAAATGAGTATTCTGTCATAGCAACAAGATAAACCCAACATTAGCCCGATCATATGCCAAAAAAAACGTTAAAAGCCCTGCTCATTCAAATGCAAAATAAACATGTGAAATTCATTCTGCTACTAAATATGAAATAAATATCCTACCATACGCATAGAGATGTTCCTTTCAAAATTCAGTGGTCATTTATTGTCTGGGACAATCCGTGTGAGAAATATACAACACTTTATAACGCTATTACACATTGATGCATAATACCCCACACACTCTGCAAACCCGTCTCATTCATTCCAGTTCATTCTGGTTTCATTGACAATTCTTTTATCCAATATAGAATATTATTACCATAGACTGTTAGACTGCTTAATGACACTGGACATCTCAAGACAGTAAAGGCAGATGAGGAACTGTTATTGCTTTTGATGCTCATTTTTTATTATAATTAATTAATTAAATATAATTTTGAGCATAATACTAGTAATAATAGTAATTTTTATAAATCGTAATCATAATGTATTCCACTCCACTCATACCTTCACTTTAATGTGAAACATCCGATTCAATTGAATGTCTTTATTTAACATGTTTGTTTGTGTTTTGTGGGTCTGCCCCACTGACTATGTCTTTTTTAATTGCTGGAAACTACAACTGAAGTTCCCTCACAAGAAAATTAAAGTTATTCTATTCTATACATTTGGATACGCTAAGGGATATTTAGCATCATAGATTTATAGTTCTGAATATCACCCTCAGATTTTTCACACTTGGACATTGAGTTTATGATGCAGGAAATGTATAGTTTTACCTGTTTCACATATGTAGCTCTCAGTATTTCATTGCATCTAAATTTTTTTTTTTTAAATTAGCCTTTTTTCCAAGATTTCTTTGCATTAGTGGCACTTTATTTTGACCTAATCAGTATTGCAAATGGTACAACTGTCTTGTTTCGTTTAAGCCATGTTCCAAGTCTCTGTGATGCTCACACCTAGAGTTATAAAGCCTTAAATAGAACACCCCCCAATGTAAACACCGCATCTGCGTGAAGGGGTTAATTAAATAAGTATGTTGCGCAAGTTTTAATGCAGCCCATATAGATTTGCACAAGCAGGTTTTGTTGTGCGCGACTAATTACTGTAATGTAATCTTGTTCAGGTTAAAGCTGTATACTCAATCATTTGAGATCACACTACTTAAATTTTTGGTTTGGTTTAACTATTGGTTATTACCAATGATTTATTAACAATGATAAATGAAACAATAAGGCTAGAGAAATGTAAGTAACTATCTCAATGAAGGTTCAAATGAAAGTTGATGCATTTTGACTTAACTTTCAAAGTTACCAGCATTTCAGAGTTCTGCTCAAATTCTATTCTAGTTTGTCTGAGGTTATTCTGTATTTACATTTGCAAGCCCATCATGCATACTGGTGTTGTACACATTTCAATAAACACAATAATTTGTCTGACTCATTTGATGACATTAATAGATTCAGATTTACTTTTAATAATCCCAACCTATTGTACAACTGTAATCATCCAATGAATCTATGGCAGTAGGGCACTTATTGAGTTGTATTTCATCTTCAAAATATTAAAGGTGAAACATTTCAATGGAACCATTCAGCATAAGCTGCATTACTCTTGTGCTATATAGGACTCCAACACTTTGTATCTTTTCAATGTGTTTCCATGGTCACTGTTAAGATCAGGCAAAGTTTATGTTTCTATTCAATCAGCTCTTGAAGAAGCAGACAACAGAAATGAAAAAAAGACAGAATTACAGCACAAGATTTGAACATCTCCCGAGTCCCCTGTGTCAAATTCGAAAGGCACCACAGACCACTATCCTTAGTCCACTGTGACAACAGTACTCAACAAGAAATATGCCTCCATATTGTTTCTGCCTACAAGGCTAATAATCTTATCGGAGGCTCACAGTGTCTGGGGGAAGACAAATAAAATGAGATAGACAAGAACATTAATACCATTAATATTAATCTAATTAATTAATATCCCTACCAGCCAATGTCCAGCCAGTTTCATCAGCTTAGATTTATGGACAGAAATGTGGAACAATTACTACAACTATGAAAGCAATAAACTGACAAAAAGAGTTAAGGCTCTCTGCGGTGCCTGACAGTTTTAGCTATTATATGGTGTACTTCAGATCATTGGATTGCATTATAGCTTTTCATGGTCCTCTCTTCATCCCTAGGCATCAAAACGTAATGTTTTCCGGTTGGCATCACATCCCCCTGGATACAATTTCTGTAGTACAGATATGACAAAACACTTTCTGCATGCCTGATGTCCTTTCATTAATGCCCAGTTGTACATATATACACCTCTACATTACTTACAGATGACAGCATGTTCTTGGAATAATCTAGAGGTTCTACATATTTAAATGCAGTATGTTTTGGATCTAAAGTGGACCATTGACAGTTTTTTTTTCATTTTGCTCCGCACTGCAATACAAAAATACAACAATATTCACAACCCAGCCCCACTGAATGTTGGAGGCAGTGTACATGCTGCCATCATCTCCATCTCCTCCAGGACATGCATAAATCATTGGGGACAATGCCTTTCCATCATTCTTGCTCTCCTGGCCCCACTGCTGTGACTTATCTACGAGCTGTAAAGGCTTCGATCAATTAGTCAATCGTTACATTGCGGCCTGTTCTTAAGGAGGCAATTCCCTGCACTGCCAGTTCCTAAGTTGTGTCTGTGCTCAGTTTTGATGCCAATTAAAAGGAAAGCCAGGGACTCCATTCAGGGTAGAGGTATTGGCATGCATATGGATATGGATTTATCTCTGGATCCACAGAACCATTTGACCCTCTGAATTCAAAAGCGGGAAAACATCTCCCTCACACTGACATGAGAAATTGATTTAGTTGTAATTCAGAGAAGGGCTGCTCAGGCCCTGAATTAAACACCTTTATCAGAACAGGATCTAATGAGCTCAGAACTGAAAGGAAGGTATAGTCTCTATAGTGAAAACCTTCCATCTGTGTCTATCTCTGGGTTCAAATGGAACACAGACTGGAATGGTGAACTGTCAGCCCGCAGTGTTCCAGAATGGGAGAGCTGATTCTAAAGTCTCCTCTAAAATGGAAGCTCTCTGTGTACCAGGGGGAATCCAGCATGTGAGGATTGCTATAATTGGCACAATCTGTTCCTTCAGACTAGAACTGTTAAAGTCTCCTCTGCTTCTTATTTGTTTGAAGTCATAACTCCTGCAATATGTCTTCTGTTTGCCTGGGCCCTCGTACTGTAGTTTATCAGCCTGCTGTTTGACAAATTCTAGTCTCTGCACAACGCTTCTATGTTGATATGCATTCAACAAGGAGAACATTTTCAAATTGAAGATTCCATTTTGTTCCCGATTATGTGGATTTAAATGATTTTCACTGCAGTTAGGAACAAATATTACATTTATTAAAAAGTTAATTAAAAGAGCCAAACGACTGTTGTTCTTTCGGTGTCTTATTACTCTCAGCAACCTTTTTTGTTTGCTGCAAAATACCTATTCAGACTGTTAGCTAATCTTTGTGGACATTTGTCGAAAACTGAAAAAAGTATGAATAAGTTTAGAAATGTTCCCTTCGTTGAAGGGTGGTTAGCCGTCTGTTGTCAGCCTCAATCAATGTTAGGAACATGTGTGTTTTCCATTTTACTCAAATTCACTTCTCTCAAATATTGGAAAACATTTTTGGATTATTATCTGTGTTTCTTTAGGTCGGTGTATGAATACTGTAAATAATTACAAACACTTTATGACCAAGTTTAGTCATACCATTTATGAATTGTAACAAATATGTAATTGAACAGAAACTAGGGATATGCATTTTCGTAATTTTCCTTTTGCACAAGCAACTGTGTCCTCTGATTCGTGTATGTGCCCACTGTAGTGTGAAAAGAAGCAACACCGACATCATGTGTGCCTGCTTGTCTTTAGCCCCCAGAATTGTATTTATTTAGAAATATTTATTAGAGCTGTTTCATCTTTTTTTATTGGACAGCACAGTCAGACAGGAAGAATGGGGAGCGAGACAGAGGGAGTGACATGTAACAAAGGCTGTGCGGTTGGATTCGAACTGCTGATGTCATGGCTAGCAACGAGCATGTAGATAGTGCTCTACAGGCTACGCCACCGAGCCCTCCAGAATTGACAATGGAGGTTGTGATGAGCGTAACATCATGAATTAATTTAATCTGAATTAATTATTCAAAATTGGGAGAAAATGGGGAGATACATTTTTTTCAATTATAATAAATAAATAAAGTATTTTACAGGAGCCTGCATGATATATCCAACTGAGGAACTTAGTTCTTAGTGTAGTGAAGCTCCTCGCAACTCTAATTAAACGTTGTGCCTGGAAACAACACAAGTCAATATATAATTGACCACACTGTAGCATCACCCAGGGAGATAGACTTTTAGTTTGTGTCTTATTCCTGGGGCCATTGCACAACAGACACTCCTCTTGTCAATGAGGCACTAGACGTATAGCTATCCAGTGTAGTAACTGCACAGATCAGCTTGTGGATTACTATTTTAAGAGAAGTGGCAACTTAGTGCATACAGTAGTGTTTGCCTCTCTGAACTGAAGTTCGGTGGTGATGATATGCCCCTAAGCATTGTAAAAGACTGTCTTTGTATGTCATGTATACAGCACTGTGGTCTTGCACTGCAAAAAATATGTCTTAACAAGTGTTTTAGTCTTGTAATGAGACTTAAAATCTTTTTTTTTTTTCCTCAAAAGTGGAAAATATTATCTTGTTTTAAGTTACTTTTTGCTTGACATGTCTTACCCCACTGGCTAATCTTGAAATGAGTAAAACTATCTCACCCCCACTGGCAGAGATTTTTGTCTTATTTAGCAAAAAAGTAACAAAAATAAGATTCTAAAGTTTAAATATAAGATTAAAATGCTTTGGTTTTTGCAGGGTGGGGGAACGACATTTCGTTCCTCCATATTCAGTGTACTGGGATGACAAACTGACTTGACTGTCTTGCTTTCTCAACAGAAAAAAACCACAATTGGCCACATTGATATCCAAGTCAATAGGTTCTCATCAAAATGTTCTCAAGAACATTAATTACATCTTCTGCCTCATTTCAACCTTTTTCTCTATTTTAATCAATTAGAGATGCTTTACAGGAAGGGATCCTTAGAGGGACGTGGTATGATTAATTTGATAATTATAAACAATGTATAAGAAAAGAGCGTCCCTTGATATGCCACACATCTCTTAATCTGTCAATCCATTATTATAAATCAGCTATGCTTCACATGTGTATTTTTCCCTCCCCCTCTTTCTTTCTTTCTTTCATTATACTAGTGTAGGCCTGGATTCAATCAGCATTTGTCATTAACTTTGTTTTACAAAGAGCATTACACTCTTTCTTCATAAATCTGGTGAGTTTTAGTTTTAAATTGTGTGAAAACTGTGTGGAGAAGAAAAATCTAGCTTTTAATTTTCTATCAAAGTTAAGGACAAATGTTGATTGAATCTCAGCCATAGTGTGCAAATTGAACTAAGATTTGACAGGATGTGTTTTGTGACGAATACTCTTAAGCATGGGTATTTCAGAGCAGCACATAAAAAGGCATTGATTGAAGAAGGCACATCGCACAAGGTCATAGACGATTATTGCTTGTCATGAAAACAAAGATCACCTCATCATGCTGCGACCTGAATATTCTCATTAACGGAGTCAATTTTGCCTGTAAAGGTAAAAAGACAAGATTTCCTGATGGCTTTGATATGAATCAACTAGACTGTGACTCAGCTTTGAACACAATTTGCATGCTAAACAGTGCCTCAGAGGCAAAAATATTTACAGCATGTTTTGTCAGAGCAGAAGCTTGCATACCTGTGCCTTCCACCTATCTCCCGCAGCGTCTGTGCATCAAATATTACACCTCAGTTTTTAACATATGTACTCTAAAAACAAACTATACCTGAATATGGAAGTCCCTTATATCCTCTGGAAACAATGTTTTTCTCTTCCTCTTTTGATGTCTGTGTAGATCAGGCAAGAAACACTGCTGTGAAATATTAATTCTCTATGTAATGTTATTCATAGTAATCCCTGTCAGAAAAAAACCAAGAAATATGTAATATTCAGTCATCGTGACTATACAGGGTTAGAAGAATATTTGTGGGAGGCCAGGGGAAGAAACAAATTTAAAAGCTTGGGTGGGTATTTTTGCGTTTAAGTAATATTTATAGGCAGAAGAATTCTAGAGGCATAAGCAACTAATTGTGCCGTCTTCAAAATGAAGATTGCCTCTATTGTAATATTAATGAAAATGCCTTCATCCGCACTGGGGTGGGCTATCAAGAATTAGAGAAAAGGACAGAGGTGATCTAATTGTGGAGCTGGAAGGGGTGAGAAGAAATCACAAGTGCAGCAGGGAGAAGCCATAACGCTAATGATGACAAACAGAAAATATCCGGAGGAAAAGAAGGAAAAGGCTGACAATATACACGCGATCACAGTTTTCTCAGCCAATTAGGCATCATAAGGCTAATGCCCGGAATCATTAGTGCACAGAGGGAGAGATTTTCTTTGCTTGTGGAAGAAGACGAGTCAGTTTAATTTTATGGAGCTTGCTTCTCAGCCATATTACCCCATCCATATCTCCCTGATAGTATTCTATGAGGAATTGAAGGGTATTCATCAAGAAGGTTTTGGTCCTGTGAGAACAGGGATTTAAGACGTGCCAGTTCTAATAAAAAAATGGAAATAAGTCAAAAGCAACAATTGCAGAACGCTTAAACTCCTGTTTTTCCAGAAACCACAAGAAAACAACTTCCTTTGGCATAGTCGAGTTACAATATACAGTACAACTTCTTGCTTTCAGTCTTCGATTTAGGATTAAAAATTCTATTTTGCATTCACCCATATTTCAGCAATGAATAATATAAGAATATTATACATACACAATATGACTGCATAGAAAAAAATCCTGACAGATATTTTACACAATGTATGTACATTCATTCAAACCTTTTTTTTTTTTTACTGCAATTTGTTTCTGCTGAACAAAACATTTGGTATTAGAAGCAATATCACCCTAACCCTACTCACAGAATACATCTCAATGGAAAAGCTTTCAGCTAGTCTCCAAGACTAAATCCCACACTTTGAAGCAACCTTTTTAATTTTAATTAAAAAAAGAAAAAAAAGGGGGAAAGAAAGAAAAAGGGGAAAAAAAGAAGCTATATCATTCATGGATTACGTTCTGCTTTCTTGTCACATCCAGACAAATTCAGTAACCGCCAAAATAATCACCTGAATAAAATGGGATATTTAACCTTCTCCCTTGAAAACCCTACCAGAAAAAATTGTATTACTCCTGAACTATATTGATATATTTTTAGCCAACAGGATATTAAGGTACCGCACACTTTCATTTTCAGTGATTCAGTGATCATGATCATATAACAGTTTTGGCAGCACAACTTGTCATGGAACAGGATTCTGTCCAATAAAAGTTGTCATATTGGCTAAGAAAAGTCAAATTAGTTGGCCACAACCTTCAGCATCAGGTTTTTACTGTTCACAAACTTCTAAAAAAATAACATGCAGTTGAAGGTAAAGAAAGGTCTGCTCCACAAAGCTCCTCTCACTCCATAGGTGGAGGGTGTTTCAGTCTGTTGTGGATGAGAACTTGATTGTCAGAGAAGAAGGAATTTATTCAATAGCAGCCCCATGTAGCCTAAGCAGGGCTTGCCAGTCTGTATTGCTCAAGGAGAAAACTTGTTTTTCAGGCTTGATTTGATAAATTACACAAAACAAAAGCAGTTTGTATGTAAACAACTGTTGACCAGCAGTCAGTGGTGGTTAGCTAGCAAAACAAGAAAACACAAAACATAAACAGGCTTTTGCATGGGCAGTGTCAAATTGGGGCTGATTGCAATGGGGGCTTCAACAGCTGCATTCATGTCTCTGATGTGCTCTCTGGACAGACATGTGTGCAATCGGGAGAAGACAAACATGCCTCACACCATCTGAAATCAAAAATTCTTTGGGAGGAAGCTTTGCATTGGCCATGCACTTTTAGACCTTTACCAAACTTATAGTGGAGGAACTAGGCCCTGGGTGACGTCACGTGGCGCTGTAATGGCGACATGTAGTCCAGCTGTCTCTCGTGTTTGTGTTTGTTAATTTGAATGTATTTTGTTGTGTCGTGCTTTTGTCTTTTGTTTTTTTCATGTGCTCTGTTGTGGGACGGGGAAGCAGCAGGGGCGGACGGCCATCTGGAGTACTAGGGCTGCATTCCAATACCTTATTTTAGCCGCCCTTCTCTCCTCGGTCCTTGCCTGATCCGGAAATCGATAAATGCTCAGTGGAGAAAGAGTAGGCTCCCGGGGGAATCCTTCAGTGAGGAAACACGAGTGCAGCCTTTGCGGAAGTCTTTACTCGGAACGCGTGACGTGTTTGATCCACAACCGCAACATCTGCCATGGTTTAAAAACATGGCGAGACCACTCCTACACAAATGTAAGTGCTTACCGTTCCTTTCTATGTATTTTATAAAGCTCTTTCATTTATAATGTCACTCCTTCTTTCGGACAAATAAAAGACAAGTTTATTCATGAAAAAAGAGACAACAAACATTATAGTTCAGCGTGTAAGCGTAAGATTTTGACGTTTTTGTGTCTCATATAGTTGTTTGTTAGCTAACATTACTGCATAGGAAACGCAAGCTTCAATTAACCCATGTCTTTTCAAAACTGTATAAAATTTCCCCATATATGTAGGCCATGCAATAGGCTATGTCACGTTTAACGTATGTTCACACTGTTGAATGCATCCCGGCAAGTAGGCTAACTGAGAAATAGGCTCTACAGTCGCTGCTCGTTTTCCAGTGCAACAACTGAAAAATGAACACGCAGCTGCCTTGCGTTCAAAATATTTTCTTCCTCACACGTGTATGACTGAGAAATAAAAATGTAATTTCAGTCTATGTTTTCTACATTTGCAGAAATATAAAATTCATATTAGCTTATTAGAATAGCCTACTATTTTGCATCATGTACTTACATATGTCATGTCTGAAATATGAGCTTGTGAAGCCCCTTGACACATGCCGTTGTGATTTAGGGCTATACACAGACATTAATAGCTGGCTTTTACTTGCAGGTTTGTTGTGTCATTTACAGGGACAGATGAGAGCACCCTCATTCGGCTGAGGTGTGAACATTCTATACATTCTATAATGCGTGATGTCACATGTGACTAAAAGATGTGATACAAAAACATTGGCAATCTTATTTTTTTGCAGGACCATGTCACTGTCCATATTGTATATGCTTGCCTATACTCTTATATTTAGCATGTGACTTGGTGTTCCCAATGTATGATAATCACCATAAGATATCCATAAGGAGTTACATGTGGGTATCCCCTTATTTATTAGGCTGCTCTTAATAAAACCATGATTGCTTTGTCATTGTAGTTACAGTTTTGTCATGTGAAGAACATTGTGAGACTGAGGGTGGGGTTAGTCTTTATTTACAGGGCACTGATATACTTCACATGCAACTTTCTTTCTACATGTCATAGGCTAATGTTGATGGAATCACTCCTCTGCACTTGATGTCTTGTGTTGAAGTAGTCAATTGTATGCAAATGATAACTTCTGATATCCCTAATGTAAGTGTGACAGCAAGAGGCATACCTGCCCCTGTAAATGGACAACACATGAACATGTTATAGCATGGCAGTAATTGTTGTAGGGCACTTGGGTATGGTATGGTAACATGTGTTGTTTTCTTCAGTGAAATTCTTCAGCAGATGGGCCTACAGGGCCAGGTGAGCCCCACCAAAATTGCAAAGAATTGGGATAATCTCAAGCAAAAATATAAGGTGAGGTTCAATTTGGGATGTTTTTCCTTTGCAAATTTGTAGTTTCTCTTGCATAGTGAAACAAAATTATGCCTGTGCAATAGGCTCATGGCTCACCTTCACCCTTGCATCTTTCCTTGTAGGCACTCAGATGCCCTGGAGGGACGGGCCAGACAGGGGAGAGGCCACAGCAGCCACATGGCCATGGTTTACTGCAATGCATGAGGCCATCGGGGGGAGGCCATCTATTGATCCTCCTGTCCTGATGGACTCATATGTTGCAGAAAACCCGGCATATGTGGCTGATGAGACCTCAGATGGCACTGGCTCATCTCTTCCTGGATTTGTGGCGGTCACTTGTAGCCGGGCGTGTGTGGAGAAGGAGGAAGAGGATGCACAGCCTGGCTAAAGTAGCCTCCCACTGGAGGATGATGATGATGGGCCATCCACCTCTGCCTGTCCCCCACCTCCCAAAAGGAGAAGGACCGGTGAGAGCCGTTCTGCGGTTCCTGAAGAATGATGCTGCCAGAGAAGGGGAGCGATTCAAGGCCACACTGGAAAGCTCAAACAGGTTACTGGACGTGTTTGAGAAAATGCTTAAATAGTACACAAGTGTTTGTCAATTTGTTATTTGCTTGTGTTTTTACATTTTAACATATAGTTTTCATCGGAGTGCCCCCTTCAGCAGCACAGAACAATTTGGGAGAAAAAAAAAACACAAATACTAACAATATTGCTGATCGTGTAAGCTTCAGGAGGGTAATACCTGGGCTATTTCTGGGTTATCGGTCTCTCTATTTTTACTGGTAACTTCAAATGAATGTCTTTCTTTTTGTAAATTCTATGTATCCGCCTACATTCAGTAACTACTTAGTGCAGATAGTCTATTTTGTCTCGCCTGCGAGACAGTTTTACGCAACTGAGACACGCGTTGCTCCTGCAGCCAAACTATTAGTGGAAAACCCAAACGCGGTATTTTAACTTTATTGGTAGACGATTCGCGACTATTTCTGGCCAATGCGTAGTTTCTAAGTGTTACTATCTTTCCGTAGCAAGTCCATTTAACAAGCACTCCCCACCCAGCCTATACCTACCCATGCGTGACATAGTGGGCAATAGCGTCTATGTTGGGAGTTCATAAATATATGTATTCATCATATAATATCAGAATTCCGTCCAGCAACCAGATAAACCCACCAATAGCCCGACCGTATGCAAATACAGCGGTGCAAATCGCTGCTCAATCAATACCGACATAAACAAGTGAAATCATACAATGCCATTCTACTATCAATATCTGCTATTAAATATGGAATTCGTGTGCAATCCTCCCGTGGATTTAAGCGTAGATATGTCCCTTTCAAGATTCCGTGGTCATTTATTGTCTTGGACAATCCGTTTGAAAAATACACAGCGCATTGGAACACTATTAGACAAACGAAACTAGCTTTGCGTAACACCCCCTTCCTGATTGCACGGCTGTGACGCTTGCAATTTTATTCTGGTTTGATCGACAATTGTTTTATCCAATAGAAGGCACGACAAGCTTCCCAAAAGTAATTTACATGTGTAAATGAAAGCTTGGATTAACTATTTAAGGGCGAGCGTAACTGCAATACTTGTTATATCACGACAATTTTACGCAAGCATGCGCAGATGACGCATTTGGTATGACGCAATTGGTGTTACGCTATAAAACTGCGCGCAACTTTGATGTGGCTTTTTAGTAGTTTTCCCCGAAGTCGGTCAGAAGAGGACAACAACAGAGATTCTTCTAATCCCTGTAGCATAGATTCTGTGGAAGAGGTGCCTATCAATATGGGGAAGATATCCTCCTCGACATGTAAGTATTACTGCTTGTAATATTTTGATTATATACATTCGTTTTTCCACTGCGTGCTATATTGTCGTTATTTGTGTATTTGCATCGGTCGTAATAGACCACTGTTAGCCTGCTAATAATGCTGAACATATTTGAAAACACACTTTTTCAGACTCCACCTTGAATAACTACATGTATAAGGCAAATTATATAGTATGTTCTTTCCGTTTATTTTTTATTTTCTATTTGGTTTAGCTATCTCATCGCTTAGAATGTATAGCTGACTGTATTCTGTTGAGTACTAGCGATAGCTTCTACGTTGTGAGAAAGTAGCGCTTTCGTGACTTTGCTTCGTTCAATATGCACTTATTGTACGTCGCTTTGGATAAACGCGTCTGCCAAATAACTGTAATGTATTGATATTGTGTTCGTGCCGTTCCCGTAGTGGCTCGTGGTGGCCTGCTTTGTTAGAATTCATAGCATTCACAATGAAATTGAGTATTTTAGCGCTGTTCTGTTTGGTTGCTCAGTCGTACGTTATAAACTCCTCAAAAAATGTTCGGAAGCGTTATTTCGGTCGATTATTCCTCCCCTTTAATAATACCAATTGGTATTGTATTTTATATCGTTGGAAAGCCTGATTAGTCACCTTTACAATGAGGTACAACTTGTAAGGATCATGCATTCGTGGAATGAGCAACACAGCTAACCGTGTGGGTAGCGGCCCAAAAAAATGTGCCAAAATCCCCTGCAATATTCTTCTGTTGGTATTCACTCTCGTTTTGAGTTGCTTGGTGGACTGGATGATTGCACTCTCCCACAGTAATAAGGAAATAACAACACATATTGGCCATTTTTACACTTTATTCATTTTACACTGTCAGGGACCTCAGTAGCGTGTGGAAGATCCATACGCAGCCACAACAGCTTGGCACCTCCTCCTCATGCTGGTCACCAGCCTGGTCACACACCTGTGACTGGCATACACCTGCCAGCACTTGAAGCTCAAAACGAGAGTGAATACCAACAGAAGAATATTGCAGGGGATTTTGGCACATTTTTTTGGGCCGCTACCCACACGGTTAGCTGTGTTGCTAACATAACACTAACATAACAAATAAAACAGATTTAGATTAACACTATGGACAGAAAGAGGGGCTGCAAGGGAGAATAGACAAACATAACAAGAAACAGAGACACTAACAAAAAGCTCTCCTGTAAAAATATTTCAAACAATTGCCAAATTACATATAATCATGTTCATTCAGTGCTACTGGACACAGATTTGGAGCATACAGTTGCCCCGCCAGTCGGTCTTGCCGACCATGTCCGCTTTGTTCCCCCCTCACTGGACGTGGTGGAGCCACACCAATATCACAAAAATCCTCCACGGCCGTAAGGATGTCTGCCTTTGTCAGGCAGATGTTATGGTGATGACCGTGGGTACAAAGGCGTGGTCCACCTCCAGAGCCTTGAAGAGCAGGCACCTCCTGGACCCTTAAGTGGTGTGCCCAGCCAACGCTCACCCACGTGGCAGTAGCATTATAAATGCTTCCATGGAGCCATGGCTCAGACGGTAGTCTACCATGAGATCCTGGTCCCCATTAAAGTAAAGCTGGAGCACTGGCACAGTGGCATTTACTTGGGCATAATGCCCAGCTGGTGGATCGTCGACCTAAAAAAAGAATGAAATGAAAAACATGAAGTGTGTACATGCAGCCTACAGTTCACACAAGTTGATTGATTACTATGTGTGCATGACATAACTTTGCTGTATATTTATCCAGGTGAATTCTACTCCACCCACTGTTGAAAGTGCTTCATGCTTATCAATGTCCATGTTTGATCAGGAGCACTGTCTTATGACTACTGTTGAGAATACGTGATTCTTACCTCACTTAGGAACAGGACGGCGCGACGCAGTCGCCATTTCCTGAACTGACAACGCCACCGTTCCCACTGAAGCCGGTGCCATGTGTTTAGGGCGAACGCTAGGTTCATTGCGTACAGTAGCAGTACAGTATAGTAGCGCCTATTAAAGTGCGCAATCTAAGTTGGGTTATTGGCTGGAAGCTTTTTAATAATTGGATACCGCAGCTGATTTGACGGGACTGCATGATATGGAGCCAAATGACTCAAGTGTCATTTGTAATGTGCTCTGATTTTAACAAACAAACATGCGTTCAAATCCAGTGATGAATTGCTGGAACTGGCCATTGAGCGTGTGAAATATAGGCGTAGCCTACTTACAATTAAAATTATGCTTTGTGCGATCTTTATTCACACAGTTGATAAATAGCCGTTTGTTGTGAATGTGTTAATGGGACACTGCACGTCAAACACAAACACCTGTAATTGAGAGTCAATATCCCTATTTCACATGTCATTTTCACATCTGTCAAATTCCATGGGAGAAAATCATTGCAAATAATTGTGATAACTTCACTGTGCAATATAGCGTCAAATAAAACAATAGCCTATACCATTTTGCATGCAAAAACAAGCTCAGAGATAAAAATACGATAGGCTACAGCAGTGATTTTCAACCACTGTGCCGCGGCACACTAGTGTGCCGTGAGAGATCGTCAGGTGTGCCGTGAGAAATTATCTTATCCGATTAACTTCACTTAATTAGTAACACTTTTGGTTGGTGGTGTGACTCAGGATTTTTTTAATGTAAAAAATGTGCCTTGGCTCAAAAAAGGTTGAAAAACACTGGGCTACAGTACAATCCATTAGCCTTCATGGCAACTGACAGGTGATACGGCTTCTTTTATTTATTTATTTTTTGACAGATGATACAGCTGTGGAACACGTCATTAGTAATTGACATCGCTTCAGCTGACGCTTGACTGAGCAAGGACGTTCCATTTGCCTAATTCATGTTGCCTCGGTTCCTGCGTCCTCGTATGTGATCCTTGGATCCTTTCCTTATGCCCTGCACCGGGTGGAGCTAATGAACGAGGAAAGGACCCAAGGAAAGGATGCATTATAAAAATAAGGGATTGGAATGCAGCCCGGGAGTAATCCCGATGGGCCGATGGATAATTGGGGCCGATGCAACGCAAAAAAATAATAAAATAAATAAATAAATAAATAAATATATATAAAAACCCTACTAAATAAAGTGCTGTGTGGCTCTAACTGCTCGGCCCAGGCGAGTGGGCTGCCGGCCCATTGCGTTTGGAGGGGGGGTTTCACATCTGATATTTCTGTCTCCATAAAAATCCTTCAAATTTGTCAGTCTCCCCCCTCCCCCAGCTAATTATTTTGGTCCACTCCATTACGTCACCTGAGCGCCAAGGCGTGAGATCAATAACATCAAAAGTCATCGATAGTTCAACTTCGGAAATAATTGGCGCAACGTACTGGACATAATATAAGTAGCCTAATGTATTTAAATACTTTTTTTTATTTTTATAAAAAAAAAACGTACAAAAGCGCGTGTGTTTCTACTCAATAACAGCAACGTATTTTAGCGCGATAGGTGGTTGCTGTGGAAATGTGGACTGTACGGGACTTTGGTGAACTGTAACAAGATAAACTCTTCAGGGTTAATCAGAAAACTGCTGTTGCTGAATATACTGGTACATACTTGGTTTCCTAAACATATTTATACAAGAGGTTTTGGAGAAAAAAATTTGGTGTCTTCTAATCCGAAAGTGCATCAGGTACTTACAGTAAGCAAGGGAAATGCTTTTCTACAACAATATTATTGTTTCTATACGTGAACATGATTTCTTTTAACGTGTATAACCGGTGCATTTCACAATCTGTGGGTGTGGCGACAGGATCGGTCGTTCACTACCGTAAAGCTGTAGTTCATAATTTTACACTAACCTGAAAACTGTAATTGAATAGGCTATGTCATGCAGTTAAAATTACTGCAAACACATTCATTTAGTTGTACTTCATGGTAGGCTAAAGCACAGAATTCACGCCTATGTCTTTCTTTGAGCTACGATGTATGCGTGTGTCTGCATGTATTCTGTATGCATGTCTCTCTTGATGTCATTATCTTCATGAATTATCATCATTAGTTAGCTACCAAACACATTACATTAGTACACAAAAATAAGTGATATCTTACCAAAAAATATGTTTTCAACGTAAAAAAAAAAAAAAGCCAAGTTACTCACGCATAGCCTACAAAGCACTTTCTGTAAGTCTTTAATTCCAACTTGCAAAAATGAGGCCTGCCTTTAAAAGTATTCATATCAAAATGTGGCCAAGTTACAACTAACAATATTGCCTATCGTAGCTCACACTAATTAAACTAGCTCTATTCCAAAGCAATGCTATCCAAACTTTCCTAAATTCTTTAATGCACAGGCCCCTCTATTTGTTCCAGAGAGGACTGCCTGTGATTTGTGAGTGATTGCTGTCAGTGCCATGATCTCTTTTCAGCCAGCCTTCTCCTTCTAAGAGCAACACACTCTCCTCATTAGTGAATACTCTAGGCTAACTATCATACATATATTTTACTCAAGGCTTCAGAACATGAAGGGATATTGTTCAATAAAAGTGGTGGTATTAAGAGCTGGTGTGTTTGTGTGTGCCTCGACGGGGCGGGGGCGGTAGAGTGTCTGCGGGCCGGTTGTGGAGGGCCTGTCTGGGTCAAAAAGTCCCGGGCCATTTTCTAGTCCCAGTCCATCCCTGGGAAGCAGGCTGGAGATTGTTCAGGGCACTCATGCTGCTCGTTTGGATAATATTGACAAATTTTCTAGTCTGGATAATTTTGTTTGAGGTCGTCACCATGGAGACACATTCGCAACATATGCCCGGGAATGTCCATTGGATCTGCAGCTACAAAGTTTACCATCGCTCTTCACCGGAGTTGAGGATGTTGGGACTGATCCAGGACTGTGGGCAGTCTTCAGGGGGCCACCAGGGAATGGAAGGAGAGGATGATGCGGGGGAAGAGTGAGGCGACGAGTGGGAAGGCTGACGCAGTTCAGTGGAAGAAAAGTCGTGGGGGCGGAGTTCTTGTGTTGGACTGCTTGATAACACTGGACATCTCGGGACAGTGGGGGCTATTTTTAATCATGACGTTTGGCTGCAGGCTATTCCACTTTAATTCACTTAATTAGTTTGATTAATGCAATGATTCTATTGAATGTCTTTATTTGAAATGTTTGTTTGTGTGTTGTGGGTCTATGTCTATGTCTTTTTTGTTGTTGCTGGTGGGCTGTGGTGGCTACAACTGAAGTTTCCTAAGGGGAAAATAAAACTTATTCTATTCTATTCTATTTCTTTGTGCATCTGAGAATTTAAGCCCAATAATCGTATAGAGGATGCAACAAAGCAACAGCAGTATAAACCATTATGAATCGGCATGTCAACGGAGCAGCCTGTTCTTTACGTAGTACATTATTTTCTTGAGAAAAAGGAACAGAGAATCCATATTTATGTGATCATACGCATGTCCATTGCATTTCAAAAATGTATAATTTTTCTTAACACTACTAATTAAGCAAATTACCATACAGCACAGAACAATACAAATGCATATATCCTTGCATTGTTGTCTTGTATTTTATGAAATGAAAGGCAGGGTAATTAAAAGGCAATTCTTTGGGGCATGTGCTGCTGTGTTTACTTGAGCGGAATACACTTTGAAGTTCCAAACAAAACAGTAGAATGTTTATAATTGCCATTCAGCACACCCCAGTTTTGGAGATTAGCTACATGTCATGGTACTCCACAGTAAGCATTAATAATGGTACACAGCATCATCTGGTTAACTTCAAAGCCCCAAGTCAGACTGGGAATTATGATACCCAGCAACAATTCCACCCCATAGAGGAAGGCAAGAAGAGCAGAGTGGAAGCAATTTTGTTCTTTCTCTGACCTAAAATCTTGAAGCAAATGAAAACCCTCCTATGTCTGTAACAAACTGTTTCCGTTATATGGCCCAGATGCAACTATTACAGTCAGGTTTCTCTGTACAGTCTTTATAAAACGACTTCAGTGATGACCAGTTATTTGCAAAGTGAAACAAATGAATGGCAGTTTTTTTTTGCTGGAGAGCTCTGGCATTCTTTAGCATAGTTTTTCACAAATCAAAAAGGTGGCAACCCTAGCTGGTAAACAGTGTGAACATAATGAAAATACAGACAAGATTGTTTACAATGTAATGACTTTATTTCAGGGTTGATAGTTCACTGCAAGTTATCCAGAGCTACAAGAATATCATCATATCGTTGCCTTCCACCGACCCTTCTGGCAAACAAACTATGGATGGGCAAAACTCATAAAAACACTAAACGTTTACACTGTGGAAAAAAATTGTTTAAACATTATTTAAATGTGTGTGTGTGTGTGTGTGTGGGGGGGGGGGGGGGGGGGGGGGCAGGGCCAGTGATGGGTTTATGCCCTACAGACTAAATAAAGACTACAGCATTGAGAGCATACAACAGGCGTAATAAGGTGTTGGCTTATTTAAAAAAAAAAAAAAAAAGATATAGGCTTATTGACTATATTCTATAAACAAAAAACAGACAACATATTAAATAGGCCTAATGTTTTATTTAAGAAATGACAAAAGCCCTATTCGGACAGGATAAATTGTATGGGGGGAGGTGGGGTAGGCTAATGTCATTATTAGGATCTCCATTATTTTATTCCCGTCCGAATGTGCCATGTCTGTAACTTTTACGGACTGGGCACTCCCGTGTCAGTAAAGATGCCGGTTGGAGTATGTTAGCTCTGTGTCGAAACGTTTACATTTAACTTTGTTTTTTTATAATCTGCTCAAAGTTAAAACAAATAGCGCTTTTTTCTAAACATTTCAAGCAACGTCAGTTTGAGTTACGCCATGCACACTCACGTTTTCGCGCGAGAGCTGATCAAGGAACATAGGCTATTTCTCCTGTTAGTCTAACACAAAAGTCTTTTTTTCTTAAGGGTTCAAGATTTCATTAATCTAAGTGCGTAGAAAAGCATATTTTCATATTCGCCATCAGGAAATTTTCTTCAACTCACAATAAAAAAAATTATTATCTTGAATACAGTAGGTTTTATGGAAAACCTCTATTGACCCCCATTCATTCTCCTCTGTTTAGCCCCGTTTTAGTGCTCATAGGCGCCCCCTGGCGGTGAAACCTGATATTCATGCAGTTGGCAAATCTCTATACTATACAATCTCTGGTCTAACGTTACCTCACTGACCCCAGATCAGCATTAATAGTCTACTTTTAAACACGAGCAGTAAAAAAAAAAAAAATGGGAAGATTTTTTTTTTAATGTTCTCAATTAATTTTTTAAATTGCGAATTTAACGTCTAGAGATTTTCCTAAACGTTTAACATTTTTGTTAACCTTCAAATGTTTAGAAGTCACGCTAGCATGAAGGATAATTCATATGAACTGTTTATACCGGATAAATGTTGCCAATATTGCTGGTTATATTACAATATTTCAGTAACATATAACCTAATATTTATACAGTACAATGCTAGCTAACAACCTAACGTTATTCCTCTTAGGTTTACTTAATGAGCGGCGCAAACGTTTTAGTGCACATAGCAAGTTCTGTCGATATCGATATCCCTATATGGAGGGATATCGATATGGTCTTCCTGGGGGGTATACTACGAAGGAAGCTTAACATAGCCGGGGTTTATTTGCGTTAGCTGGCTTTCAGAAAGCCTAACCACCGCAATCTAGCTTAACCGGTACTATGAACGTGGTTATCAACTTGCTAAGTGAACACAAGCTTTATTATTCAAGCTCTGTGCGCGTTTCCATAAAAGGGGCGTTGTTTGCAACAACGAGCCTATAGCGGTGCAGCATGGGCTGTACTAGAGCAGCGTATTTCGCTCCTGTGGAAAAAAAGACTCATAAGGACAGATATAATGGACGGATAAGAAAATGAATCAATCATAAGAGCAAAAAGCAACACCGTTGCCTCCAACAAAGCCAGGAAGGAGCTTTTGCAAAATTGTATAGGTTAAATTTGTTAATTCACCTTACCACTCATAACAAATAAATCTATACTCTCAGTACATTGTCATACAGTTTATTTCAAATGTGACAACTGTACTACTACATTCTAGAGCTACTACACTTTAAACTTGATACAGCATGTTTAAAATCTTTCTGAAGCAATCGCACTAACATTTATTCATAAAGAAAAGTATATCAAGCATTTTCCGGAACGGAAGAGATTCCCTTAGTATTTGCACATATCTCTACGGAATCCTTTGGAATGGAGACGCCTTTTTACAAAACCAATGAGTTGATTGGTCAAAGGGCAGTGCTTTTATATGTTTCAATCCGATAGCCTGAACATAACCTGCCCCGGAGCAGGTTAGCAGTGCAGAGTAAGTTGCCGTGGCAATATACCCTTATTAAAAGTGAGTCGGTTTCGTGATACAGAAAACCCAGGGTTGAAGCTTAATTTAGCTCGCTATCCCCTTGAGCTTGCTACGTAGTACACCCCTCTGATCTTCAGGAGACAGAAGGTGCTCTGCTGTACACATAGTGGGTTGACCACTGGATGATCTGCTGTTTTGGGGGTTTCTGGTCATCTCCTGTTTAGCGGGGGGAGATGCCTGTGCTCCAGAGTAGTATCTAAAGCAGATCCATTCAGCGCCAAACAAAAATAATTATGCAGCACAGTCATTCATTAAAACATATTATTTGAATATGTGAGAAAAACTTTCCATGCTATCATACTTCCATGCTCCAGAGTGCATACTCCCAAGCCTTGACTGGAGTGCGTAATCAGGAGCACAGTATGGCAGAGCACAGTACAGGAAGTAAGCGGTTTTTCTAATGTTTTGTTTTCAAATAGTCTTACTGAGTTCCAATAAAACATAACATGGAACTGCCACTGAGTGGAACATAAACATGGAAATGTCATTTAGCTCCAATAAAACATAACATGAACTTGTGACCAAGTTTCAGTAAAACTGTCTATGAGGCTGTGACAAAGTTTCTGTAGAATAGATTTTGAAAGAATTTTCTAATTGCAATTTTCAATAAAATCTTGCCTAGGCCTATAGTCAACTTATTGTTTTCCGATAGCTTTCTTCAATCAAAATTTTCTCTAAATATAGTATACTTTTAAACCCCCGTATGATACACTTACTTCCGGGGTTATGCTGAGTATACATATATTTTTACAGATACAAGCTTTATGAATACCATTTAGAGAGCCTATCAATGATCTGCAACTACTCAGAAATATTGTGGAGCACACTTCAAGAAGTACACAAACATTTTGGTCGCATAAATATGACGTGAAGATTTGTTTTAAAAAATGAGGCGCAGCTTCGCTGACTTTAAAAAAAAAAATACATCAAAAACAACATGTGACATGGGTGGGACATCTTAGGACACTTGCACAGGACTATTGGAAAATAGTATGGCGGATCTTTTCACGTACTGCACGTTGTGTGCTAAACAGTGCACATTAAACAGCACACTTCTGCCAGTGCACTGTACGCAGGAGACAAGGCGCAGTATATAGGGCTCTGATTCGGACACAGCCTAGGAGTAGAGTACATGACCACAGTAACGTCGGAGCATCCCTAATTTAAACCTAAAAATATTAGTGAATTTGATTAAATTGATTGCAATTATATGATATGATATATTTCTTAACTGTTAAAGGGTAAGGAAAAACTAGACACGTTTCTTTTTTGCTGTACACGTGTTTGTATGCCTACCTTAAAGGGGACATGAAGCACTCTGTAAAGTGGCTCTGGTTCGTTAGCTTTTTACTTTAAATTATATTTGACCGTGCGTTCAAATCTCAAATCGAGCCATATTTTCTGGAAAAAAAAAGTTAAAGTTAGCTTTTTTTCCTACTAGGGTGCAGCCATTTTGGACCAACTGTGGTCATGACGTCACTCAGTTGGTTGGTCTGCTCAATGTATTACTATGGGAAAATAGCTGAATTTCAGTGAGCTCAACGATGCATCGTGAGGAAAAAATAAAACTAAAAAATGCACAGACGGTTCTTTTGTATTGCCCCGAGATGCTCAAATGAGTATTACCAAACAAATTTTAATTTAAAACTAAAAATAAAATAAATGGGTTTAGTGCTTTGTTACCCTTTTAAGGCCCACACGCATCGGCATTCTCTTCATGGTTTTAGTATCTGAAACACCCAGAAAAAGGGGAGTGACATGGGATTCTGTCTACGGTCAATGGTACACATTTGTCGTCTCTGTCAAATTATGCAAAAACATACAACATGTCACGTGAGAAATCGTTTTACGAAAAACTCTGAAACATCAACATTAAACCCTAAAATATGCATACTTCAACCAAAATTGCAATTTTTTGACTTGAACCAGTATGGAACACATTTGAAAAGCCCCAGGATGATGTGAGAAGCTCAAAAAAACTATGTGTGTGGGCCTTTAATCCATTTAGTTATTTCAACAATTCTGAAATAATATTGTATATCAGAAGAAACTGGTAGAAAAGCATCTTGGTGCTGCCCTCTATCAGTTGAAATTTTCTTTCTGCCCTTGCATGATCTGCCCAATCGTGATGTCAGAGTACCTTTTCGGTGGTACCTCTACGTCATATGGATAATTGTTGCCGCCCACAACGGAATTAGCCGGCACCTGATTGGTTAGACGCACTACAGTCCTTCAGTTTCGGCTCCACAATTTTAATCCGGAACAACGTGGCGGCCTGTTCATAAAATTATTCCATCTAAACAGTCCACTAAAATGCTAAAATACATTTTTGAAAATATTTTAGGTGAGAAATAGGCCATGCAGTCGCAGAATCTTGATTCATATTTGATCTGAAAGATCTGAAATCTAGTTTGACAGTTTGATCCGAAAATCATTTGTACATTGTACATTCATTTATGCAAATTACTATTGACACACCTCCTCCGCCACCCACCCATCTCCCTCACTCATCAAACAAAGTACTTTTAAAAATTGTGTAGTGGGCGGAGACAGGCTGAGACAGTGGTTGCACTTACTCTTTAAATGTTCTGCTAATTATGACAATTTGTTAACTCTGTGCTCTATCTTACACTCGGCCCTAAGCGTCGATAAGCCAAACGCAAGTGTCTTTGCTAGTTTCAGACCGACGTCATTTTACCGTCCAGCACTCCCGTTGTTTAAATAGCAAGTAAACTTGGTCTTAAGATGAGGTGTGATCAGGCAAATTTTTGGTGTATTGCTATTTTGAGGCAGCAGAAAGCGTTTGCGATAAAACCACCACAAACCTGAAAGAAGATTTCTTCATTTGCTACCACTCTGACTTGGCTGATGAAGTTCAAGGACCTTCATGACTTTCTAGAAAGTCCATACCCTTGAAAACACACAGAATTGTTTTTGTTTAATGGTTCATGGGGTCAGTAATGAGAACATTACAGAAACAATACAGTGGATGTGAAACCTCATAATAAAAGCCAATGAAGATTAACAATGTATGGCATGGTCTTATTGTCAGTGTTAATCAAAGTACATGAGTCAGTGTCATCTACTCATGGGAGAGAAGTATGTTCAGTTTCTATACAAATGTGGGCCATGAACTCCCGATTTGCAGTTAGCAACATGATAATGGTAAATTTGTCCGAGAAAACTTAATGACCATACTTGAAGGATATCTCCTATAATACTTTGCTGTACAGATAATTATATGCCTAATTCCAAAATGATTTTGCGAGTTGTTTAGGGATTTGAGTTGTGTTGAAAACGCTTGGTTAATTAACATGAAACATGAGACAAACTAGTTGTAATCCCTCTTTTACCACCTTTCAGAAATAAACTCCCTTATACCTTGTCTTCAGTGTGAAATTTTGTGACACCTTTTAAATTACAGTGCATTATGTTACATTCAGACAGTACAAGGTCAGTTCAAGGCCCTCCCATGCTGATTGCTGGAGAACTAAGGCTTTTGGATTAAACCACTTAGTGTGAGAACTAAGTAGGACATAAGATAGACAATATTCTCATGTGACAGTGGGAATAAGACTAGAGGGAATGTATTTTCATGGCATTGGGAGAATAATGCAATTACCTTTAATTAATATCCTCAGCCAATTGTGCAGAATGCAATTCATTGCACAAACTGTGTCTTGCACTGTCTTCTTCTACTAATTTGCATGACAACTATAACACTGTCTTTCAGTGCATATGACCACAGGCTAGACCCCCAGCTCCTTGAACTAAACTGGTGTAACTAAGGTGATAAGGGTGCCTTCATTGACTCTGGAGCTTAGTGGGTTTATTTCCTCTCCTGTCTGTTCAAAATGAGAAATAACTGTGGCGTTTCAGTGGATTGAAGATTAAATTTATCTGGTTAATCCCCTTTTCTTGAATAAAAGAGGACATGAGACGCATTCTGACAAAAATAAATCTTTACATTTTGTATAATCTTAACTTGCAAATCATTGCTCATACCAAAACCAGACAGCAGACATTTTGAGAGTGAATGTAACTGCAACTTGCGACTGCACCATTTTCACTCTCATAGTTGTCATTTTAATGTTGTCTTGTTTATGATTGTGTACTTACATTTATGTATGCTGCTATCTTGGCCAAGTGGAGCTCAATGGGTCTCTTTTATGGATAAAAAAAGATAAGTAAATAAATCAAGAAATAATTTAAAAATATATAATTTCTTACCATAATAAAAAACATGAGAGCCAAAGGTATTACCATTTTGTAGTATTTCCCATTATGATAGTCATTATTACTCAGTCTGCCCTCTGTGTCAGACAGTTAATTTTATCAGAAAACAAGTTAACTAATGACTACATATTAGGTTTTTTTGCAAGCTCGGGAGTTAGCTAGCTTGCTTTAAGGCAAAACTGGTGTTCTGTTAAGCAACCAATGCTCTGTTAGCAAGTAAGCTAGCCTGTCAGTTAATTACCAGTATAGTTATCATGATATGCAACACCACCTTTGCACTTGAAAGTCGAGTTGGCATCAATCGCAGAACATCAAGATGTCATAACATGACACATGAAGCAAGGAACAAACATTCAAGCACCAGTCATATGTTATTTTTCAAAAGATAACATGCTGTCTGACTTGACATGACAAGGCTGGCCCTTTGCTGATGAAAACCATCACCCGCAGATAAAAATTAAAAGGCTCATTCAATTTCCCCTCTGGGACCTCATGGGTCAGGTTTATTTATTTAATCAACTTCAGAATTGACGTTTCTTGCTTTAGCATTAAAAAGTAGCTTTTTGATCTGTGGCCTTTACATATGTCACACCAGAACTTTATTTCTTTATTTTGTGTTACAATGAATATTCAATCTACATATGCCTTTTATTATTCCTGATGTGCAAATCAAAATATTTTGAAAATATAATGAGCAAAATTGTAACAGCTTTGGGGGAAATGTAGAAAAGCAGTAAATTGTTAAGCACTTTAAAAAAAGGAGAAAATGAAAGGGAAAGAGACAAGAAATCCACAAGCAGATATCATGGATTATTTCAAAGCTATTTTTTATGTCCGATTTCAGTGGTTGTGGTCAAATTTACTAAGAGCCAAGGTTCCTTTTCATAATTTAAATATTTATGTATTAACAGATTAACGCAACTTCGATATATGGCAAATCATCGGTGTGGATTTATGCAAATCGCAAAATAAGGTACACGCCCTTTACGTCATTCGGAATGTATGAACGTACACACGGAAAAGAAAGAAATCTGCCTTTCCCACATGGTTTGATGAATATGGAATAAATGTTTCGTACCAACTTGTTTCGTACATAAATGTACGCACGTAGTGTGCATTTACGCTTCATAACTGGACAAATCGATATCCCAGAAGTTTCATTGACTTGGTGTTATACTTTGTTGATTAAGTGTTCCCTTAATTTCTTTGAGCAGTGTATTTACCTGTTACACATATGTTGCTCTCAGTATTTTGTTACAAACTAAAGAAAAACCATTTTTTTCACATTTCCATAAGCAGGACATTATAAAACTAGGGAAAATATGCGTGAACCTATGGGTTGCCAACCTGACGGCTTTATTGTATTTAGTGTCATTATTAAGGCAACATTACGTTATTTATGTTATTAATCAAAATTAAAATGCAGGTAATGAACTTCGGATGAAGCTTGAACATGAGTTCATTGCTTCATTGCATAATCAAACGAAATTCGTTAAACAAGCAGGCTAATTTGGCATTTTGTAAGGTGAGAAAGAAGTCATTGGTAGCTCATTCTCAGGAAAGAGAAAAGGGAATAGAAAAACTAATTCCCTTGGCTTCAAGGCCAGAAAATATCTCAAGCTGCTAAACCAAAGAAATTATCTTTTCTTAAACTGCAGAGAGATAAAAAATGACTAACCCTGACTTTGTGAATGCACAAAATGATAACGAAGAATCCGGAAGTGGAAGTGAGAGGCTTATACCTAATAGGTAGGGAAACAGGTGAAAAGAATAATTAGCGGGGAAGAACAAAACCCCGAGACGGAACGCAGAAAAAATCTGATAGATTACTAACGGGCGCAGAGAGGAAGAAAACCGTAGCAAATGAGAGAGAAAGCCACAACCCATGACAGTCAGCTGGATGAAATTTCTGGCCAATCACAGATTGAAAGTGTAGAACCTAACGTTTTACCACTAGAGACACTTTTGAGCCAGTTTACGCTTCTTTGCGCTGACTGCAATAATTTGGACCAAGATCAATCAGTAATACTTGTAAACAAACTTGTAAATGTATCAGTTCTCTTTAAAATAAGTTGTTTAAGTGCTTTGTTACCCTTTAATTCTCACTTCCCCGACACTGGCCATGAGAAAATGATAAATAATTAATTCCTCATGTTGATGTATGACCGACGGTGTGGCAGATGTGTCATATTTAGATGGGCATCAGTTTTACAAGAACCCATACTGAGTTAAAGAACATGCTGCTAGTGGTGGTTATTCTTAACTGCTAATGCTATAATGGAGCAGGCATAAGACATTAATTACTGGGACATCATCCCATTACAACATCAGTTTCTATTTTCAGACAGGTCTTCATCAACATCACTTGACATCTGGATAGTAAAATTAGACAATATCATCTCCAACTCAAACAACTTTCATTGTGGCTCTCACCACAATCTCAATGCTTCAAATTTACATGAAGGTTTCTGCCAAATATACAGTGTAATCTGCCAATAATTATTTTGTGTATAGGAATAACTTATTTTCAAAACAGCTTAGAACAGCCTGACAAAAATACATAGGATTTAATCATCCAATTTAAATGCTATTTAAATACTCTGCATGTAACAATAAATCACTCAGTTTATTAGAATACATTTGAACCATTCAAAACATTATGTATTCATATAATGCATATAATATATGTATGCCCTATAGTTTTTCCCATTCTCTTCTGCACAATAAAACAGCTAGTAAAAGGCCTTTACTGCAGTTTGTGTATACTCATACATAACCTACCTAATATCTTGCAGTCTCATTTGAAATGTTTGTGATCCCATGAAACAAGTATCTGTTCTTCAACATGGATCTAGACCTTTTTTATGGTAAATGTTGACTGCTTGTATTGTATGGCAGTTTTAAATCACCCAAAGTAAAGCCACTGGGGCTCTGAATATTTTACAGTATACACTAAGAAAATGGCAGAAAATGAATTCAAAATAGCAAGACTGGGTTGGGAAGAAAATGTGTCAGAATTGTATTTAACACTGGACAGGTTTATCAAAGAGTAATTTTGCTATGTGATTGCTGCAAATTCATCAATTATATAGCAAAAACCTATGAGGAATGTTGCATCACTGCACAATACTATAACTACTGTATTTCCTTAAAAGCCATATTTAAAACAAGCATGGGTTTTCTCACTGATACCATGTGAATAAAACATGCCTGCAGTTTATGAATACATTTTCCTGACACAAATTCCCTTAACTTGATTTAATTCTATGAATATACTGCTTGCAATAGTCAAATCTAGCCTTTCTTACCAGTGGGTTGCACTGATTTTAAAAAGTGGGCACCAATTAACAAAACATTAACAAAAAAAAAACAATTGCCGCTCCCTCAAGGCACCGGCCATACTCGGATCTGACAGGACCGCGCCTTAGACCGCTACGCCAACCGCCGTCGGGAACCGCCAACGCCAACGGCAAACAGCGTCTGCATCCTTTTGTTGTCATTGATGGGCCATCAGTCCTCTATCCCGCATCGTGCACAAAGTGATAATGGCCTTAGGTAATGCTATAAATGCTATAATGCAAAATGCTATAGATCACCAATAAACAAGACAGACAGCTTCTTAAAAATGTACTGGTAACCTATTTACACTTCCAGCAGTTTGCAATATATGTTCTAGCACGCTATCTATTTTCAGAACAAATGTTTCCAAAGTCGCGCTGCCGCCCACTGCAGCGTTCTAAACACAAACAGGCAATCTACCTTAACGGAATAAAACCTAGATGCGTGACTCTTTTGATAAATTAGATGGCTCCCTTTAGAAAATAAATAATTAAGTCTTACGCTGCACCCGGTGTTATTAGGAGTTACAGCATATAGGCTAAAACCATAGAATTGCCGCTATAGTTTAAAATTATTTAAAAACATCATTACAAATAAAAGATAAACAATCAAAGGAGTTACCATGCTTTACAGACAATAATAGGCTACTGCTTAGGCAACAGGTGTGTGGAGCGGAAAAAAAACATTCAAAGAAAAATTGCACTGAGCACTTTGTTCATTTTCCCATTCTTGATTTTGCAAATGAATTTTTGCTAAAGCAAATTTTTACGAGCACTTTCAGGAAAGCGTTGTGAATGGCAAGTATATCGTCATGACACGTTTCACGACATACAGTACTTATCGCTACTACATGCTTTGGGAAAGCCACCCCTGTGCAGTTATCCAGCTAACTCAGTAATCCTGCTTTCTGGTGTTGTAAACCGCATATAAGCAAAATTTCCACTGTATATAAAATAATTTCCTCTTGAAAAATGGTAATTGTAATCAATTCAAACATTTTTACAAACATCAATATGAATATGCCGTGTGTCATTTAGTCGGAGGTTTCTGTGAACAACTCCCGCAGAATAAGTGTAAGTGCAGGGTGTGAAATTAGCACCCGCCACCTGCCAAATGCGGGTAGATTCCAGAATTGTCGGGTAAATGTATCAAACCTACCCGTCGCAGTGGCGTGTAGCAAAGTGGATAGAAGCAGGAATAAAAAATTGATTGCCTAACCGTGAGACTGAAAAAAAAGTGCATGTCAGAATATCCCGAGGCAAGCCCGCCTTACCCGTGTTCACAACTCAATTGTTGTTTTTACATAGCTACCATAAATCCTCAACGCAATGCAGCGCCATAACAGATCTGACGGAAACAACGAGAGAAAATAGGCTACAGTCTGAACTCCTCGCCGAATAAATTAGCTGGAGTTCAAGTAAAAGTCCATGATATGCTTCTCCCTGCATCTCAGCAGTGGGTGAACCCAGTAGCCTATCTCACAGAGTTTATTCTAGAGCTATCGTTAGTATAGCAGAACTTTGTGAGTCTTAGTTCTGAAGTTAAATGAAAGAAATAGCCTAGGTTACTTCCCAAAATAAGCTACGGTATTATGTTATACCCTCAATATAAAGATACATTTTGGACAGAGAATTTGTGAATTATTTGCCAAATAAAATTTGTATAATTTTTATAAAACAAACCTTTCAGAATGAAAATGGGTGTCATTTAATATTGTCTGTTAACATCATTTTATTAGTTAGCTGGAAAATAAGATTGTTTACAAGCAGTGAAATTCATTTTTTGCTACTTCCGCCAATTCTGACAGTCCGTCTAGCAACACAGAGTCCAGTGCAACTGATATGCCTTCGATTTACCATAATGCAATTTTAACAAGCGCCACACAGAAAAACAAAAAACGGACCAATACCTTTATCAATACACTCTAAGGTAAAAGTGATATCTCCGGACAGCTCGCTCTAACGTTAGGCCTACTGGCATCTGTTCGTTCAGAAAAACATATCTAGTATTAGATAATAGATTATGTGAAACGTAGCTATGTAATACATTTATACACAATATTTGACTGTTAGACCTGTAATAGGCTACACAATATAATAAATGCTATTTTATTTGAGCTACTAAACATGAGTACATTCTGAAATGTTATTCTAGCGCAATGTATTTAAAAAAAGTTTTTAAAAAGGTGTTTGGTAAAATTTTGGGGTGGCTGGTGAAATTTTGCGTCTACCAGCCACTGTAGCTGGTAGGTCAGAAAGTTAATTTCCCACCCTGTGTAAGTGTAGCCTTCTTTTATAATTATAACAACATAGGCATTTTCAGTATTGCTACATGTAAACATAGAATCACATAATAAATACTGTTGCATAAATAGCAAAAAAAACTATAAAACTGCTGTTGGAGCCTAAAAGTATTTTCACATTTAATTCAATTTAAGAATTTATATTTTGGGTATATAAAATATTAAATCGCAATGCCGATTGGGGAGGCACTTGGCGGTTCTAGTGTTAGATGCCCGCCAGCTTTACAGAAGCATCTATCCCTGACTGAGCATAAGTAGAACGGTAACAAGATACGGTTGACACAGGCTACTACTTTGGTTACACAGTGGTGCAAGTGAGGAAACAAATTGACACACTGCCTCAGTTGCATTCTTTTGGGAGAATCCTGCCATAGTTGTGTGTTTTTATTATTTATACATTAAAGTTTATGTTAAATTTATGCTGTTGCTTGCCTGTTCATTATACTCATCACAAGATAAATTCAAATTAAATTATATGCATCCAATATCAAACGTATATATGTTCTAGATAGATATGTGTTTTAATGGGTTTTGTTGGTGTAGGGTGACATCCATATACAACCACTTTTAAATGTCCATACTGTGTGTGATGCCTGGTATCTTCCTAAAACCAAACCCCTATCCCCTATCTGATTGATAATATGGCTGCACTTTGTGGTTTAGTACTAATTTACATTTTCTTTTTGAGCCTTTTTTGGTTTGACGCTCAAGTGCTTGCGCGACCCCAGATTAAAGCATGCTCATTCAACAGTTTTTCTTTATTTATTTTAAATTCCATCTGCTGGAAATAAAGGCCCTTAGCAGTGTTACCTTGCAAAGAATGGACCATATAACAGCAGGTCACATAATGCATTAAAGAATGAAAATTGATTAATTCCTTTCTCTGTTGAATAAGCAACTGCAGTTTGCTTGCTGCGATCCATGAAATAATCAGCTGGGAGAAGAAGAAATGTGATCCATTTGAACTCTTTTCATTGATTCTGCTTCCGTGTGACTGCTGGTATGATTTTTATAGCATTGGGGAAAAGCCTCAGGCACTACAGCATGTTCCCCTTCTCTTTTCTCCATCACTAGCAGGGGTTAGTAGTTGTCTTGAAAATATATCAACAGATTCAGTGGTTCTTTGAAAGAAATTCTTTATTCATGGTCTAAACATTTATGAGAAGCAATGAAGCAGACAGAAATTGAATGTAACCATTAGAATAGAACAGTTCTCCTGAGTAAATCATAGTGACAGGAAATCAAGAATGTAAAATGTCAACAGCAAACATCCGCAAAGTCCAGGCCTTAGAACTGTTAGATTTATCATAATAATTGTGTATTGTGCATTGGTTTATAGCATGGTTAAACTGGAACAGTCACTATCAACTCACACTTACAGGTTATTGTAAAAAGAAATATTGTATCGATGTATGTAAATATCAGAGTCCAATATTTTTTTTGAAAGCTAAGACTCTGTCAGGATAAAAATGTCGGGAGAGGATTCACTATAATCAATGCATTAATGAAGTCCATTTTCAGAACTAGGCTCCGTACATTTAAATGTAAAATTTCTAGCCCATGCTGAGATTTAAAATCTTGAGGCGTTTGAATATCAGTGAAGTCAGTTTCAGAGTCCGATGCTTGAGTCTTTCTAACGAGGGGCAGAAGATTGATTTGTTTAAGGTTTAACAATGAACAACCATTGGGTCTATATTTCTGTCAAGGTAGACGATAACAATTAAAAACAGGTAAGATGGCAGTAACACAGGGACTTAAAAAGGTAAAAGCCCGTGCCATTAACTGACTGACAGCTGTGTTATAAATAGGAACAATAGAATTGTAAGCAACAGGTGTTAAAATATTACAGCTGTGTTTAAAATGAATTAGCATCGGACTCACCACATATCACTTATTTTGAGTGAGGAGAGATTGCATAGCTTGATCAATGTTGCTTATTAAAAGGCTAGAGCCAGCTCTGCTCAGATGTCAGCCATCTCGTCCAAATAAATATTTCCTTCTCCAGTAACTTATCAGCAAAAGGAATACTCAGCGCATTGCAATATCTTTTTAGCTAGATGTGCAGTTGACGGATCCGGCTAAATTGAACGTCGCCAAAACAAATTGGCGGTACGGGACCAGAAACCACACACTGCTTACCAGTTTCTAGGAGAGTGTTGATGAGATTTTTGAAGTCTGTCTCCAAGTCCACGGAACTTTCCATGGAGATCTCATTATATCCGACATGGACTACTATTGTAGTAACTGAAAGATGGTTGAGTGCGGAAGGTAAAACTGTGTTAATATCTGAAACCAGAGCTCCTGGTAAACAGAAGGATTCAGCTTTATGAAGGTGAAGATGTCGGATCATTGAGGAGCCGAGAATGAGAAGAGACGGGTTAGCCTGACGTAAAACTCGCGTGGCATCTCACGAGAAATCTGAGGCAGAGGGTTGACTCCATGGGGCCCTGTGAGTGGCAGGCCCAGGGAGGAGGTACGGCATGGCCCACCGCGGAAAGACCCAGACAGGGTGCTGTGTTTGGGAGGCATGTCAGCTGGAGAGCCTCTAGGTGATCCCCGATATGGCTTCCGTTGGGGAGTCCGGTGCGGAGGACAGTGCGTGTCAGACACCGCAGATGGAGCCGAGAGCCTGTTGTGAGGTGATTCCAGCATCGACATCCCCGGACCCGCAAGGGTGGCACTCGCTGGGGTGGGAGATTCCTCCAGGACGCTATATTTATTATTTAGCCTCAGCAGGGGCTCCCGCTCAAGGTGGCAGGAGGAGCGTTGTCCCCTACGTCCTGTTACCGATATCCATGGCTCGGTGGCAACAGGAGTGGAGCAAATCATGGATTTAGGTCTAAATGGTGGAATTATCGGCCAAAGCACCAGTGCATTGGGAGACCAAAAGAGAGTCCAGTAAGTTTTCTCCTTCCTTTATCTTTATTCTGTTTAAATTCTACCTTCCAGTTCTGTGATTTTTGTGTTTTTTGGCTCAATGCCACACAGCGAGAGCATTGAGCCATGGGGATATGTGCCACCATGAATTGAGAATGTAAGAGAAGGAAACACTAAATACACTAAAACTTTAAAACTATAAAAACAATAAATAATACAGGTAAAACCAAGGATAAAACGAATATACTTATAAAACTATAAAATTAATAAAACGTTATTACTAAAAATGCTCTGTTTAGCGATCTGTGATCAATGACGAACGATCGGAATGCGACTGAGGCATACAAACACGTTTATAGCTAATAATAAAAAAAAGTAATCTACGGTGTAGTTACCCTTTAAGAAGGAAGTTGTCAATTAGAGTAATTGGAACAGCAATCTACAGTGACCAATCATAAGGCAATATCCTGCTGATTTCAGTATTTCAAAGATTTCTCTTTCTAATTGGTGATTAAAAACTTGCACCCACACAATCAAAAGTATTCAGCAAAAACAAAACACGTGAACACACTCTGACAAGAGAATGTGGTTAAGTAAATAAAGTAAATTTATTCAGTCATGGTATTATGACATCACCCTTTCTCTAGCACCAACTTTTTTAAACACAAGCCTGAAAATTAAATGGTTACTGTTTTTGAAGCCCTTTGACGACATGCATCGGCTCATCCTGAGGGGTGTACTACGAAGTGCGTTTAAAGGGGTTAGCGAGGTAACTTAAGCTTCAACCCTAGGTATTCTGTATCACAAAGCCGACTCACTTTTAATCGGGTATATTGCCATGGCAACTTACTGTTCACGGCTAACCTGCTCTGGGGTTATGGTTATGTTCAGGTTATCGGATTGAAACATATAAAAGCACCGCCCTTTGACCAATCAACGTCTTGCCTTTGGCATCCTTTGGAATCGAGACGCCTTTTTCCATAGAGATATGTGCAGATAGTGAGGGAATGTCTTCACAAAAATTTTTTTAATGAATAAACGTTGATGTGATTGCTTCAGCAAGATTTTAAACATGCTGTATCAAGTTTAAACAAGTTTAAAGTTTAGGAGCAGTAGTAGTAGTTGTCACATTAGAAATAAACTATGACAATATACTGTCTGAGAGTATAGATTTATTTGTTACATGGTAAGGTAAATAAGGTATTACCTACTGAATTTAACCTACAAGATTAGCTTTTTTTTTGCAAAATCTCCACCCTGGTTTTGTTGGAGGCAACAGTGTTGCTTTTTGCTCTTCTGATTGTTTCATGTTCTTCGTATCCATCCATTATATCTGTCTGTTTCATTCTTTTTTCAGAGGAGAGAAATACGCTGCTCTAGTAGGCTACAGCGCATGCTGCCCCGCTATAGGCTTGTTGTTGCAGACACCGCCCCTTTTATGGGAACGCGCACAGAGCTTGATTAATAAAGACCATGTTCACTTTGCAAGTTGATAACTAAGTTCGCAGTACCGGTTAAGCCAGATCACGGTGGTTAGGTTTAGTGAAGCCAGCTATCGCAAAGAAACCCTGGGTATGTTAAACTTTCTTTGTAGTATACCCCTGGTCTCTTCTGTAAGGTAACCCTTGGGAATTTGTTTTCAAGAGTTAGAATTTTTCTAAGAAGTATTACTAAAACAATGTAACAGAAGCTGAAATACAGTGGAATTGTATTTTTTTTCTCACCTAAAAGAGTTATTTCTTATATATATCTTTTTTTGCAGGGATAACGATACCGACTTTACCATTATTCATGTCGTCTGTAGATTTTCATGGAACACATAGAACGTACAGAGTCATTTTAATTGAGCCCATTTTGTGGCATGTTACAAAGTAAGGAACTGTTGTCGCTATAACATTGGGATCGTAAAATAATTTATAATTAATTATTTATCAATTTTAATGCTTTCAAACCGTATATTGTGTGACCAGATTACAAGTACACCGTAAAAAAACACAATAAATGCAAATAAACTAAACCGGGGTTAAGAGAACTGAAATAATTTTATTTTAAATGATCTCTGGGTCAGGCACATGCTCATATGTCACATTTGCTTATTGAGTGTGCTTCAAACATGAAACGTGTAACAAATTATTATCAGCTGTCAACATAGTTTGACATAAGTCAATGTTTCAAACTCATTTGTTAGAGGTTTTATCAGTTTGTCAGTTTATTCAGGAAGCTCTTTGTATGCCAGACATTTCATCTCTTCTGTGTTAAAAATGTCCTCACCTACTCCATTTGCTTTACCTCAGTTCCTCACCAATGACCCTTTCAAATTGTGTTGCCTCATTTAGAGTTTCCATTTTCTATCTAAAATGAGAAAAAAGAGATTTACAGTAACTGCCCCCTGCCCAGCAGAATGGCTTTTGAAATGACTAAATTCTATCAAATGAAATATTCACATTTGGAAATACATTTCAGTTGTTCAATGAAGGCAACTCTTCACATAAACTTAATATCCACTTCTGAACTTGGGATGCACTGCCAATTGGAAGTATGCTCTTGATAAAATTACAAAGCAAGTACTATATAGAAAACAGCAAGCTAGGGACAGCTTTATTCAGCACTTTGGAAATTATGTTGGGATTTGATGACACTACTGGAAATGCAATTTCTTTTCCACACAGCAGCAAAATAATATACCTTAATCAAACATAATGGTATGAGAAAAAGAACTGAAACCTTAAATGTCTGAATCATATTCTCCCATATCTTCAATAATTGAAAGTGGTGTTATTTCCTTTTATAATGAGTACAATCATTTGAAACTGAAGTACCATGCTGAATTACAATGAATAAAATCCACACAACAGAATTTGGAGTTAGCGCTCCAAATGTGGACAATGTGCAAAATTAAATATGCATGCATTATTTATAAAATATTGAATTGATTTTCATTCAAATTAGATTTGTTTGACCTCAGCACTATATGAAGTCATTAATGAGAGGCACATGAAAAACCTAAAACATTTAAATGCACTTCACCAATTTCATTTCCCCCCCCAAAATGTCCACAAATATTTACCTCTTGAACTCTAAAACAGGAGAAATCTAAAACTGGAGAAACCATGCCGATTGTAGACAATCATTAATTAATGTTACCTCATGTCCAATGTTTTAGGCTTGTGAAAAGTTATATTCTAAGTAGAACTCTTGAGGACTACTGATAATATAATTATTACTTTGTAATTATTGTTTGTAATTTAAGAGAATGGTTTGCATGGGGTTACTTTTAACATGCATACTCTTTCATTCAATGTTTTTTCTTGCAGTTTTCTTACTGTTTATCATTCATGATCAAATGTTTGCAATTGTAGGATACTTTTCACTGTAAGTTAAAACAGCTTATCTATTAATATAGGCTTCTGATGAATAAATAAGTAAATGTAGAAATAAAATGCATACAAATGGAAATAAATAAAAGAATAAACATATATACATATATATCATAATTATATAACATCATAATAAAACATTTATAATTACAATGAGTAATATTTTGGGATGGGTAGACTCGATTTCATAAAAACACAACTATGATTTATTTTGGTAATCAACCAAATATAATGCATCGTTGACTTTCATAAAAGTTTCATCAAGTTCAGCCTATGAACAAATAATTATTGTCCTTTATACTGGGACCTGTGGATAAAATGGCATGCTGAATTCATGAGGCCAAATAACATTTAATGCCAATCCAGAATGGTGAAGCATTAAACAAATATATCAAATTACATGATATTATCAGAGTCCATCAGAGTTGGAGACTCAAGTCTGTGACTTGGACTCGAGTCGCCAAAAAAAGGACTTGCACATAGAGACTCGTGGCACAATGTTAATAAAAGGCAAATTTTTGTCAGTATTTTGTGATATTCTTTTGCGGGACTACTAAATTTTCTTCTATATTTTTGTGATATTCCTAGCTAACGTATAACTAGTATGTTCACAAAGCATGAGCGCTGCATTAGGCTACTTCGTGTTGGTTAAAATGTAGCCATGGTACGCATGTGTGTGCATGCGTGTCTTTCACAGAAGTGTTCAATGGTATCCGTGCTATCGTCATTTTGAGCGCCATGTCAGAATGAAGCCAAACTTTATTTTTACTCTCATAATAAACATAAGATAGCCATCTGCTTCGCACTGTTGCTTCAAGCTAACGGAACGCATTTTGAGGAGAGAACATCGTATGCAGTAATTATCGTCAGCTATATCACCAGCTACATCGATGTGAATGTGGTTACAATGGTTTAAAACATTATTTCCAGCATCAAGTTAGCAATGCTGTACCTGACTGTGAAGCTGGGGCTCGTTTCAGAAAAGTTGCGACGTGAGAGCTGCGATCTGCGATCAATTTCTGCACTTTTTGGAGTGTTTCACATAGAAATCGCAATTGCAAGCCATGAACGCATGTCGCAAAGCGAGTTCATGTAGGCAATCCATAAATCTGCAATCGTTCTCATCCCCCTGCCTTGGGTGCCGAGGGGCCCAGGGGCCCTAGTGGTCTGATCATGCTTTAAGCCCCAGGGGCCTAGGGGTCAGCTCACTCTTTAAACGCCAAGGGGCCTGGGGGACCTCACACTGTAAGCGCTGACGGGCCCAAGGGCCCTAGTGGTCAGTTTATGTTTTAAACACCAAGGGGTCTGAGGGCCCTCACATTGTAATCACTGAGGGGTCTGGGGGGCCCTAGTGGTTAGCTCACGCTATAAGCACCCAGGGGCCTAGTGGTCAGCTTGCGTTGTGCGCACTGAGGGCCCTGGTGTTCAACTTCCTTCGAAAGTCTAGGGGCATGCACCGTGTGCGGCCTGATGCTTGGAGGCTCCCTGGCAGTACGAGGCCCCAGGGCACTGGCCCCACTGGCCCGGTCCATAATCCAGGTATGGGCACACATGTGCACACCAGTGGCGGCTGGTGGGTTGCAAAACTGAGGAGGCAGGGTGAGGTTTAACTAGGGGGGTCCGGGGGCAAATTGCTGGATTTTGACATTTTTATTTTTGGTTTAATCACTCTAAAATGGTTTTGGGGGGAGGATACCACTTCTACCATTAGTTCAGAAACAAATTAAATATAATACAAAAAGTCAAATAAAATGTAGGCCTAATTTTAAAAGTAATGGAGTTACATTACATTGCTACTGGAAAAAAGGCCCCAACCTTTGTTTTTACAGAGCTTAATGCTATATATGCTTCTGTTTGTATTTGTTAGAGCTTTCATGCTTTCATATAACAGTAACCATTTATAACTGAAATGTATCTCCAAAAATCTCCAATTACTGTTTGGTAAAGGAGGTACAGTCAGAGTGTTAATGCAAACCATGTTGGAAAGCGTGATATGGAAAACTGCATATCATCTTCTTCAGCGCCATTTGGGCTATTATCGGGCAAAATATGAAGTTTCGACATGCCACCGTTCTTCCGCATTTCATAAAAATATCTCAACCACTCTACGGTGTGATCTACATGAGCGCAAATCTGGTTGAAGATACCGGACATTTAAATATATTTAGAATTTGGGTACGGATCTTTCACCACCAAAAAATTGTATACTATTACAGTATAAAAGACACACAACGTCCTGAATATACGTCAATTAAACTGATATTTTGCCTGCTCACTTAGTGAATTTCTGTCATTATCACATAATTTCCTTCCGCTTATGAAAATCTCTCATATAGTATGGAATAAAGTCATAACTTTACATACATTATTAAAGCCAGGCATGTGCTTTCTAGTTATTTTCTGCTGTTAATCTGTCTATATGTGGTGTATGGTGTAAGTTTCAACAAGGGCAAAATCATTAAAAAAAATGTCTGCGCAACATTATGCAATTAAAATTGGCAGTTGTAATATCATCAAACTAAATGTAATGCATTGACATCCTCATTATCCAAAAAGCATTCTAGGTTTTCCAAAGAGGTACAAGATAAGTCATTGGACAGTTGTGAGCGATTGTCAGAGCTGTGCGTGTCACAAGCGTATTATCAGAACAGCATTATCAATAAGCATCTGCGTCGCCGTTATTTTATGCACGAAAGCACATTATACACATAGCATAGGCTACTGACCACTGGTGATAAATCTTTTTTGTACAATGGCGAAGCGTCAAAAGGATTTTCCATGCTTGAGTTGTGTGCTGCTGCTGAATTGTGTAATTGTCACAATTGTCATTGAGGTCAGAAAGTAAAGTAAAAAGTAAAGTAAAAGTCCTGCCAAGTTTTTTTTCCACCCATGAACTGAGCCAGCTGATTTCACTAATTACTTCTACCTCCTGGTTCAGGTGACTGGAACAAAATACTGGGAAGGTGTTTGTCAGGACTGAATTAATCATAACTATGCTTACTAGCACTAAGCCTACTCTTGCCATAAGTGTTGCATAAAATCTAATTTACATTTGATCATGGGTTTTATTTTTATAAAGTTTTGATTAGCTTGTTATTCATTGTTTGTTATAATAGATGTTGTAGAATATTGTTTGTTTGATGCAAATGCAAGTTACTCTTGTATTCTGTAACACAATTTGCTTCATGATTTAAAAATATATACACTGTTTAAATGCACTGTAGACGGCTTATATTTTGCATCATATAATCACATATAGTGTAGCCTATAGATCATCGATGTTCACCTAACTATTCCTATCTACAATAATTTTACTACATAGGTAGAATGTGATAAGCAAGCTGCTGTTACCTGTACAAACATAATTAATTTCCGAAATTTGTATGCGATACTTTACTGAAAACGAGGATGTTTCTATGCACCTCCCACTATTTAGATAAATAACGTAAGGACGCCCAGTGTTGCATAGCCTATTCTTTCTGGCTAACCCGCATCAATGTATCTTCAATTTTAACCTGCTGTTAAATTCTAATTGTCTAGACTGTTTATTAGTGTGGTTGCTTCAGCTCTCTTGCATTATTATTATTATTATTATTATTATTATTATTATTATCCCAGTTTTTCCGCCCAAATGTTGTCACGTTCATGGCATATTTTGGATGTCAATTGCCTCTGCGGTACTTTTATATTGTGGGCGGGAGCAGGACAAATACGTCCAGTTTTGTGCGGAAGTGGGCGGGAATAGGATTACATAATCAGTCCATTGCAGGCCTCCACTTTGATACACTACATGAAAGAAGGGCAATGAATACTAGGAATTTTAAAATATATTGCAGTAAATTATAGTTTCAAATAAACATATTTGTAAGATGTGCTGATGGAGGATTGATCACTAGATTTTCATGGATTCCAGTCGTATTTTGGTCAAGATATGGGAGGTCTGTGAGAGGATAATGTGAAAGAGCTGTAATTACAACCCTTTGGGACTTGAACATTCTGCATTGTGTTCTTCTGAAATGCGCTAAAATACATATAGCATTCACAATCAATGACTATGAGTATGTTGGTATAGCTGCACACGTATGGGAAGTGATTTCATAATTTTCATCAATGCACACTGGAGCTAGATTACTTTCTTTCTTGGCCATCGTAAAATATGCACTCCGGGTTGGGGTGTTCAGCTCCACAGCACACAGTTGGGAAATTGAAAAGCACCCAACTTGCTGACAGCTCCTGGCTCCCAGTAGGTTTGTTATGCTGGTGGCATCTATTGATTTAACAGGAAAGCTCTTGTTTCCCATGTCAATTTCTTTACCATGAAAAAAGCATCTCCGCCTGTGGGGCTAGGTATTCTCATACATCTAGCTGCATTTCTAATTCTCTTTCTTATCATCATACTCCACCCACGGGCAAGTGAACAGTACTCTCACAATGACACAATCATTATGAAATTGTGAAATTCAAAAACTTTGTTATTTTGTCAATGGTATACTGTGCCTTTATGAATATTTGCGGTAGTGAAGACTATTTCACCAAGACTCCTGCATTGCAAAGGTATTGATACTGTTTTTATGAACCCACCATGAAGTTAATAAAAATATACACTTATATACACATAGGAAAGGGAGGGGTAACAAACGACGTGAGGTTAACACATTAGGTAAACAATAATTAAATCACGAGAACATAATGAAAACATGGAAGGTACTCAGAAACATGCATAACAAACAACGGGCTTGAATAGGAGCGGAGTGTGCACAGTAATCAAGTGAGGCGAAGTCTAAGTACAAACAGCTGGAGCGAATTAAAGAGGTAGCTCAGGAGCAGTTAGAAATGCGAGTAACAAAGATAAAGCGGAGAAGCTGGTTAAATGTTAGGATCTAACTATAAGACAGACAGTTAGCTGTTAGTATACATTTATGTTAATTGGTTTAGTAAAGTGCACGTAACTAATAAAGCACCCAAGTGATTGTTAGCGCAAGTTAGTAATATATACAATTATACACGGGAAGGAAATCAGGAAGTAGCAGAAAACGAAACTTCAAAAATAGAGCGTTAACCCACGAAAACTCTTGAAGTCACCTGAATAGTGCATGCACGAGACTGGGTATACAAACACACAGATGAGACTCGGACAACCCACGAACAGAAGGGAATGCAATGATGAAATGAAAAATAATAAATCCAGAATAAATATCAAATAATAATACAAACAGACAAGCAGATGTACAGAACATAACACAGGCATTGCCCTCCCATGTGATTTCAAAATGCAATGTGGTATTAACCCCATTGCACAGATATCAAATTTGGTCAGTCCTTGCTTACTTAACTACTGTTCTATGTAAGGCTTCAACTCCAGGTATGAGCATCAAAGTAATTTGGGAAATTATTTAAATGAAGCAAGACAGTTGTACCAACTAGCTGAGATTAGTTTATTTTCATAATGTAGGTACAAATAAAGTGCCACAAATGCAAAGAAATCTTAGCCAAAATGCAAAAAAGTTTGGAATGAAATACTGAGAATTGTAAACCAGGTATACATTTCCTGGATCATACACTCCTTGTCTACAAGGCCTTGCAAAATCTGAGTCCGTACCGGGTCACATATCAGCACACAGTAAATTTGTATGAGCATTGTCCATGTATAGCCCAGCGAGATTCTAATTCCATAGCTTACATTATGTAAACTAAGATTACAATAATATTCCACCATCAGGAAAATGCTGGAAAAAGTTCTAGCTCCACAGAAAATCGGTACATCAGACATAAAACGTGACTGAGCCACATATGAATGCTTACACTACAGTATGTAAAATTAACTCATTTTTACTTTACCAATATGATCAGCAGAACATGGTGCATTGACTTGTCTCCATAGAAAGGTATTTCTCAATAGCAGTGTTGCTGGCTGCACGTGCTCAGTCTGTCATGACAAAGCTAACGTTACCTAGCTATGGTTAGTGACTAACATATTGCACTTGGCAAGTTAATTTGCCAACTTGCCATCACTCAGTGGGTTGACGTTAGATTACGGTGAACTGGACAAGATATTGTAATGTTAACATAACGTTAGCTAGCTAAGAATAAATCAACCGAACGTGATCAGCGCTGAGCCACTGACCTGCTTAGCACTATAGCTAATATTACAGCATTAGTTAGTATAACGTGACATTAGCTAGCTAAGAATAAATCAGCGCTGAGCGGCTGACCTGCTTAGCCTAATATAGCCTAGCTGTATTACTAATAATATGGACCTAACGTTACTTCATCCGGCTGTAGGCTAACGGGGTGTTGTCCTTAATGTCAACCGGGATGTTGTCCTTAATGTCTGTTGCTCTCTTTCTCTCTCTCTCTCTCTCTCTCTCTCTCTCTCTCTTCCTGTCTGTCTCTCTTTGTCTCTACCCCCCCCCCCCCCACACACACACACACTGACATCACTCAACTGCATCTCAAATGTAAAAAATGTGTGGGTTTTGATAATGATGTCTTAATTGCTGTACCCTGTGATTTTGATATGGTGATGGAAGAATACGTTTTAGCAGGTGCATACACATTCTTCCTAGAGAGGGAATGTCGGGTATATAGCTTTGAGTACGGCCTTCGATAGAGAATGTACAATGTGATATGGCAAACTTGCTCATAGTCCATTCAATAGTACTTGATTATCAAGAGGCCTGCTCTGCTCTGCTGATCGGACCTAGGATCTGCGTTCCTCTCTGTCCCTAGTTCACAGGCACAAAGGCAATTAAGTCACGCTGAGGCGCTGGCTTATCTATGATATAAATATTAGATAGGCCACCATGTCTTCCCCCTTGTGGACGGGAAAGACCAGGACACAAAGTATTCCTGAGATCAAAGCTCAGCGTGGCCAGAGAATACCACATGACCACATGGTCTCCTTTTCCATTAGAAATTTTGAATGCAAATCTGTTACATTCAATTGAAATCATCAATTTAAAGTCTTAAGGTTGATGTATGTAATGGTTGTTAGGCCTGCCTGTTTGTGATTTACATTTTTGGCCAAACTCTAAGTTCAAGCATAGGCCAGGGTGTTACCACTGGTCTTCTCACATGGAGGTAATATTTTGCCTTAATTTGAAGATCACACAACTGCACAGATTTAATGATTACACTAAAATTATTCAACTTCTGTTGTTAAAAAAAGGAGAAAACCTCCCTTTCTGATGAAGTACTCAATAGTTGACTGAAATCACCTGCTAGAATGCCGATGTTTGGATTCATTATAAAGAGGTTAAAACCCTGGATCTTTTAATAATAATATCATGGGGATATGAACAACCTGAGACAGCCCATTTCTTAATGACATTTTTCGCTTTAAGATGAGCCAGTCTTTTCATAAAATATGCCTGCATATTGCCTTTGCGAAATCTTAAGATATGTGCCCCTCTAAAAAGCCAAGACATGACAGCCTGTTGTTAAATGAGAGTGTGACTTTAGTTGTTTCGAAGTCTTCTAATGTATGGGAGGCATAATAAATATCTTTGAATGCAGATAAATATTAACAAAAATTTGGGAGGATTACCACACCGAATCATAATCTATTCTCCCCCTCCTCTACCCACGGGAACCAACTGACCTGACACCCCACACGCTAATTACTAACACACCTGTAAACCATGCCACTAACTACATGAACACATACTTAAGACCAAACCAACAAGTATGCTCCATTAATACCTGTGATCTCACTGTAAACAGTTTGAAAAGAACTAACTAAAGGCCTGCCTACCTACCAGCAACAACAGCCATCACCGCCCACCATGGACATCCACATGTCGGTCGATGAGCAATTTCCCGCATTTATCTTCAAAACTATAAATGGTACAAATATGGTTCATAGCTTTTATTAACCTCTTCCTACCAGTTTCCATTAAAATTCTCACCCCCCAATTCCCATAGAGATCCATTCAAATGCAGAGAGCTTATAGTATCGCTTGTAACTACCTGGAAATAAGATATCTCGAGTCTTTTGATGTTGATTGGTCACAGACTTCAGGAAGTAACAGCATGCAAAGGATATGCGACTAAATATTAAATATAATACTTTAAAAATATGTTAAAGCAAAGGGTATGAATACTTATGTAAATTAGAAATTTCAGTTTTCGATTTTTAATACATTTGCAAAAATTTCTAAAAACATGTTTTCGCTTTGTCATTATGGGCTATTTTGTATAGAATTTTGAGACAAAAAATGAACTCAATCTATTGTAGAATATGTCTGTAATAAAATGTGGAGAAGGTGAAAGGGGTGGGCAGACTTTCCGGCTTGACTGTATATCTACTGCATATCTGGCAGCAAAGTGATGGTTTAAGGTTTGTTTGATACGTCAGACTCTTCAAGACTTAGAGCCATTTAGCCAACCATGTGTTCCATACTGTTCCAGTGTAATTTACAGCTAAATATAGTCCCACCCCCCAATTCCTATAGAGATCCATTCAAATGCAGAGAGGTTATAGTATCTGGAGTACCAGAAAATAAGATATCAAGAGTCTTTTGATGTTGTTGGGTCACAGACATCAGGAAGTCATGGCATGCAAAGGATATGCGATCAAATATTTTAAATTATTACTTTATTCTACATTATGTTAAACTGTACTAAAGGTTCTATAATCTCTAAACTTAAATTAAAGCTGACAGTCTGCACTTCAACCTCATTGTCATTGTATCCTTGCTAGCAATTTCAAATCACAATAAGAGGATTCTTTCTGTTCTGCATGCTCACTTTGGGCCAGATCGGAGAAGAATCCAATTAACCTATGTTAAAGGGAGTAAAATTCTCCTTGCATTAGCCTACCGAAACTCTCAGCAGATCAGCCTTTACCATTAAAAGAACACAGTAGGCTTCATCACACTTTTACAAAAGAAACCTCGGACTAATTTTCTGAGCTTGCAAAATCTTATTAAATGTCTGTGAAGAGTTCTAAGAACCAAATGTGCTGTTCCTTTTTTCTTTGTTAAGGCACAAAGTAGGAAAAGAGTATGCCAGCTTCCCTTTCCAATGGTCTTTTCAACTGGGAATTAACTGTAAAGAAAATACATACAAAAAAAAGACCTGGTATAATCACTACATACATTTTTTAATCTGCTGTAGGTTTTCAGTGAATACGAACCATCAATTTAGAGCAGTTTTATGCAACCTCCACAGATGGAAAAAGAGAGTGAACTATTTAAATGCATTGAAAACACTTCAAGACAATTTGTATCTTTCTGCGTTCCCATATATCCTCTTTTCCACATTCTCCACATCTTCAAATTTTAAAATAATTACTGCAATGATATCTAAAATGGAAAATACATTAATGCACTCTATAATAAAACAGCACTTCTTCAGCATGATGTAAGGTATGTTGAAGGCAAAAAATAATGCCCATGAGGTTTTTAAGTACCTATTAATGCTAGGAGCTATTAAATATGCCCACCATTACAAACTATCTATCTCTGAGTGGACCAAAACCTCAAGGAGACAGGAGATTTAAAAAACTGGGCAAGTCCTGTGCAGCACTGGGGAATTAAGTATAATTAAAGCACATTTGTAAAATTAAGTGAAACCTGTTGTATTGATTGCAGCTAAGTAAGGCTCCGGTTTTCTATTTGGAAATATGGAATGAAAATTAAGGACTGAAGGAGGGAATAGCAGACCCTCTTCCTAGGGGTCTTTCTGGTGACTTGCAGGGCACAGGAAACTGCCCTTCCTGTACCTTCTGCACAGTGTTTTAAAACCATTGAATACACTTAAAAACACATTTTTCACAGTGTTAGTAGTGTTGTAAAGCGTAGTAGCACTAGCATGCTGAAAAGCCACAAAACATTTTTTTAAAATGTGTAACCAGGGGTTATAAAACTTTGTGCAGGATCAACACTAAAAGGTTGCGTACGCACAAAAGGAGAAAACTGCATAAGCTCAAAAATATCCAGATTTATAAAACCGTCCATACTCTCAACTGCACGCAATTTTCTCACAATCAACTTGAACTTTTGCATACATGTATGAGCCTATTATCCCACCCATTTAAGTCCCACAATTAACAATAAGTGGTTAATGGAAAGCCCAATGTGAAAATGATATGCATATAAATGAGCTTCTCTCATTCCAATTCACTGCTGAGAAAATGTAGAAGTCAGATCGCAAAACAAAGAAAATAAACTTCACAGAGTGTAAAATCGAGACGCTCATTACGGAGGTAGAGGTCAGACGGGGTATATTGTTTGGTGTAAATAGCTTTTGCATAAGCAATAAGAAAATAATATTTGTGGAGTGGCAATATGTGACAGCAGCCTAACCATTTTGGAAATGAAAAATAAGTCATATTAAAGTGGATGCAAACTTCATAAGGTTTCACTACCATAGCCAAGAATGAATAATTGTTGCTATTAATTGAGTCACGAATCTTATCAGCCCGCGATGAGACAATCAAGATATGATATGCTAATACTATTGTATGATTGTACGCAGAAATCTATCTTGCATCTTAAAGCGCCACAGTTTCAGTTACAAACATAAAAAACAGTACATCCACACAAAACATAAAGATATTACATCAACGTAAATATCGTACGCATGGGTCATAGTTTGCGTAAATGTGCAAGTTTGTTTTATAAATCCCAAATCTTCAGGGAAAGTGGTGTATGCATCATTTTTCTGCGTACACACCATTTATAAATGAGGCCCCAGGTCACAAATTATGCAAGTTATGCAATATTTTTTTTGACCCATGCATCGTTGATCAGTGCCAGGTCATAGATTATAGCTTTGTAACCAGTGTTCGAATTGTCATTGAACGCGGGGGAGTGCCGCTTCCCTTGTTGGGGGAAATTGGGAAAATTGTCCCCCTTGGTAAGTTATGCAATTCTATAAAACAATGCATTGAGTTCAGTCCAATCACTTATTTTTACTCCTTTCCTCATTCCTTAGCTGCACCCAGGCCCGTACTAGTAGGCAGCGTATAATTTCCCCCGGGGCCGTCACTTGAACAGGACAAATAACCAATCACTGCTCAACTACGAGCGGGAGGAAGACTTCCGGAGCGGGTTGGTTGCGGGCGCCATTTTGGCGGTTGATTTCAAAAACGAAAGCTAGTTAGCAAAACTGCTTCTATCTACGAGATATGACGGTGTCAGATTGAACGGCGGTGTCCTCAGCAGGACGCGGTCGAGGGAGATGGTCAGAGGGAGGTGAAATAAGGAATGCTGTAAATAACGAAAGTAGGAAAGACGAGCGGAAAGAAAGTAATGGTGAATACTTGGCAAGCGGTTCAGATGACGAACATGGGAATGGAACTAGAATGGAATGGTCCACGGCCAGAAATAAAAAAGCAAGAAGAAAACTATGGAATCTAGTAGAAGTGAATCGGACAGAGAGGAAGTGAAAAAAGTGAAAAAGGCAGAAGTAAAGGAATGGAAAGTGATGATAATATTTAATGAGCAACATGAACGAAACAAACTTAATCCAATTAATCTTACTAAGGCAATCAGAAATGAAATAGGAGAAATAAAATATGCCAGATTTGTGAGTAAAGGAAAGTTGTTGCTTGGTGTAGGTAATCAAACTCAACATGAGAAAATATTGCAAATTAAATCGCTAAACGAGGTTAGCGTCAAATGTTACGACCCTGGTAGTAATGAAAGGAGGGGTTATTAGTGGTGTGCCCATATCAATACGTGTAGAAGAAATAAAGAGAGAGATAAGAGGGGGAAAAGTAACAGAGATTAAAAGATTAGTAAAGAAGAAGCTAGGACAAATGACAGAAACCATGTCTATTCTAATTCACTTTGAGGGAACTATGCCACAGAAAGTCATGATAGGTTTTCTAAGTTATTCTGTACGTGAGTACATTCCACCACCATTACGATGTTATAAATGTCAGAGAATCGGACAAGTAGCAAGCCAATGTAAAGGGAAACTAAGATGTACCAAATGTGCAGGAGAGCATGAGTATGGGGCTTGTGCAGCGGGTACAAAACTAAAATGTTGTAACTGCGGAGGAGAACACAGTGCCGCGTATTTGGGATGTGAGGTGCAAATAAAGGCGAGAGAGGTTCAGCGGTATAAAACTTTAAATAAAGTATCATACGCTGAAGCCACAAGAAAGGTATTGAATGGAATGCAGGGGAGGGAAATTAAACAAGGAGCAAATAGAAAGCCTCTCAGAATTCCCCAGATTACCGCAGGTACTACAAAGCCAAACATACCCTAAGTGTTCACATAAATGTGCGGTATCATCTGATACATTGGTTGTTGACAAGCTCCGTTTTGTAGCATTTGTCGGTAAGGTCATTAACGTGACGTATCAGCAAAAAAGGAAAGGTTCAAGACTCAAAACAATCGTAGATGCAGCAACAGAATTCTTGGGAATAAAGGATATTAGTTTTGAAATTATTAATGAAATGTTACGTCCGATTGATGCACAGTCACAGTGTAGTGATTAAATTATGGTATTCCATTTACTACAATGGAATGCTAGGAGTCTAATAGCTAATGGTCAGGAATTTAAAATATGTATTGATGATTTAGAAATAAAACCTGATGTAATATGTATACAAAAAACTTGGCTGAAACCTAATGTAGATTTTATTGTTAGAGGGTATACATCAATCAGGCAAGATAGAAAAGGGAATCAAGGAGGAGGATGTATCACATTCATTAAAGAGGGGTTAGCACATAGAGAAATAACATTTCATTTAAATGAGGACAGAACATCAGATCTGGAAAATATAATTCTGGAGATATGGATAGGTAGAACTAGCTATATAATTGTGACTGAATATAATCCCTGTAAAGAATTGTACCTGGAAGAATTGGAACATATAGGCGGGGAAAATAGTAAATTGATTTGGTGTGGAGATTTCAATGCCCACAGTACACTATGGGGAGGTAAAGTAACTGATAGCAATGGCAAAGTTGTAGAAGAATTAATAGAAGCAAAAGGATTAGTATGCTTAAATGATGGAAGGGGAACACGGATACATTTGAGCAATGGTAAGGAATCTGCAATAGATCTAACCTTGGTATCTAATTAAATAGCTAGAACTAGTGATTGGGAAGTATTAGGTGATGATACAATAGGAAGTGATCCTATTTTAATTAAACTGAACATCAAAAACAAAAGCAAACAAAATGAAGGATTGAAGAGATGGGCATTTGGTAAAGCAAAGTGGGATGAATTTCAAGTATTGTGTGATAAGGAGTTATGTAATGTAGAAATGAGCACTGATGTAGACATAATAAATGAACAGATAACAGCAGGGATAATTAAAGCAGCATCACAATCCATACCTCAAAGTACTGGAAAATTTAAGAAAAAGATGGTTCCATGGTGGAATGAGGAATGTACAATGGCAATTAAGAAAAAAAAATAGAGCTTTTAAATTAAATTAAAAAGATGCCATAGCTTTCAGAACCTTATTGAATACAAACTGGCCCAAGCTGTAGCTAGAAAAACAATTAGAAGAGCAAAAAGGTTATGTTGGAGGGTATTTTGTACAAATATTGGGTGAACAACGCCAATAGGTGAAGTATAGGGTATGATTAAAAAGATGAGTGGAATAAGGAAAGAATGGGATTTACCAGTACTTAAGAAGGGAGATGAATGGGCTGTTGAGGAAGTAGAAAAAGTGGAACTATTGGCAAAAATATTTGTCCAGATTCACAGTTATGATAATTTAACAGAGGAAGGTAAGTTGGGGAGACAGGAAATGAAAGGAAGACATCCAAATGTTCTTGAGAAAAAGAGAAATATGCAGAGTTTAATAGATGTACCTTTTTCCATAGAAGAGTTGAGAAGAGCAATAGGTAAATCAGGCATGACTGCACCAGGGAAAGATAATGTATGGTATATTATGTTAGCACACATGAGTGATCTTTCACTAAGGAAAATGTTGGAAATGTACAAGTGTTGGTTTGAGGGGAAAATGCCAGAGTAGGTGATGATATCCATTTGCAATTATATGGAAAAAAGTTAGAGAGGGTAGAGATATTTACATTTCTTGGAGTATGGTTTGATACCAAAGCAACATGGAAATACCATATTGATAAAATTGAAACCAAGTGTAAAAAAGTGTTGAATGTTATGAGGTGCTTGACAGGTATAGTATGGGGAGCAGATAGATTTGCCCTGAAAACCTTATATGTGACTTTGGTCAAATCAGTTTTAGACTATGGAAGTGTAGTATTTGGCTCGGCAGCTGAAACCACTTTGAAAAGACTAGACATTATACAGGCACAAGCATTAAGAATTTGTTGCGGAGCTCTCAAATCAACATCAATTGTAGCGTTGAAAGTGGAAGTAGGGGAGATGCTACTACAATTAAGGAGACAAAATTTAATGGCTAATTACTGGACTAATCTGCAGGGACAAAATAAATGTCAGCCTACAAAGAAAATTATGAAACAATGTTGGGAAATGGGGAAAGGAAAAAAGGAGTGTTTTATGAGGGTAGGTGGTGAGATAGCTAAAGAAATGAAAATATGCTAATGGAAATTTAGCCCTACTTTGCCATTGCCAGCAGTACCGCCTTGGATTCTACCTCAACCAATGGTAGATTTGAGCATATTGGAGAAAATACATTCAAATAAAGAAGTAACAAATAGTGCTAGTTTGGTAGAAAATGTTATAAAAAGTAAATATAGTATATATATTCCTATATATACTGATGGATCAAAATACCCTATTACAGGTAGAACAGGGTGTGCGTTCTATATCCATGAAGCAGAGATACAGGTGAGTAAAAGAATCTCAGATAATGTATCGGTATATTCGGCAGAAATGATGGCAATTCTTCTTGCATTGCAATGGATAGAGGAAGTGCAGCCAGTACTACAGGTAATTTGCTCAGACTCAAGTGCATCACTGATTAGTCTAAAATCCTTTTCATCCAGTTGTAGACAGGACATTTTATACGAAATATTGCAAACATTGTTTAGAATAAACAAACTTGCTATTGAGGTTCTGTTTTTGTGGATCCCAGCTCATGTGGGGATTGAGGGAAATGAGAGGGTTGACATGTTTGCTAAGGGAACTATAAAACGGAAGGAAATAGACATAGAAATACCTATTAGTAAAGCAGAGGCAAAATCATACATCTGGCATCAAATAAAGAAACAGTGGCAGGAGAGATGGGATAGAGATACGAAAAGTAGACATTTGTATCAAATTCAAAAGATGGTTGGAGTTAGCAGACCATTAGGACGATAATAATTAAACATTTATTCTCATTCCTACAAATAACTGGACTGATTAACAGAATATCAAGTATTGTAATACCTTCAGTAGGTGGTGGTAATACTCCATAAATGGAAGTGATCCGCCATTAAAACCGAAGAAGAAGAAGAACAACAACAACGAGCGGGATGTTGAGCAATGTCCAATCAGATAACACTTTCGTAGTGCACGTTTATGAAAAGATGAGCTATATTTTTGAACTCATCCGTGGTCAGTAGCTAGCATTAATGCTACGTAATGCAAGTGTAGAACTAATAATGTCTATTTACAGGCCAATTGAACAAATACATAGAAATGTATCAGTTCAGTGCTAGGTGCTAGTAGCTAGCGAGACGTACAGTGAAGCAACAGACCTGGAACTGGGAAAAAGTTATATTCTGAGAAGAATTGAATTGTACGCTACACTGGTCCGATTGCCTTGTTGCGAGAGAGAGATGGAGAGCGGTAGGACAGTTATTATTTTCATATTCTATTCTATTCATTTGTGGCTTGGTCTTATTATTGATTGGTCATGTAAAGGCATGTAAAGTTGGGCGTGTGTGTTTATTGGCCGCCGTGCCATGCGCGTGTGTGAATGTGTTTGTATGACATGAATTGCATCGGTAAAAGAGCCAATTCGCATAAATAGATGTAACATTAAGCTATATAACATTATTCTTTCTCAATCCTACAGTATTAATGCCGCGGTTTCCACTTCTGCTCGTTATTAGCACAAGACAAATCATATGTCTGTTTGTAAAATTATGGCTGAATTCATACATTAGGCTATTTTTTCATGTTTTAACAACATGCTTGAATTATTTTATTCTTTTAACACATATCACGTGTAACACAAACTGTTTTTTAAAAAACTTAAAACTATTGCTACTACTACTAACGTATACATTTATATACACCATTACTTTTTCACGATGCTGTTCTAATAAAGAATAGCCTACATCTAAAAAATAAAATGCCAACACATGGTCACCTAAGCATCAAGGCCCTCACAGAACCATTTACCAACGTTTACAACAACCACCAATAAAATGACATCATCAACCCCTTGAAATAACACCCCCACAACCCACCCCGAATAATACATAATAATAATAATAATAATAATAATAATAATAATATATATATTTTTTTTTTAATGCATAATTATGTTTTCATAACCTCATTAATATTAATAGATTGACCTTTGACACCATCCATCAAATTTTGACATAAGCCGAATGCTATTACTACTGATGGGTTTTTGAATTGTTTACAAGAGCATAGCCTACAATTCTTCACGGATCTAGCGTTGTAATTTTCCTCTCAAAGTGCACCAGATTTTGTTCCCGGACCCCCCTAAAGGGCGGGGGTTTACCACCTCATAGTACAGCCAACCATTTTTATTATTTATTTTTTGCCGAACTGTATGAACCGAAGTTATTTGCTGGATGCATTCAACTGTATGAACATAATTATAGTCTAAACGTGACATATTGCATAGGCTACAACCGGCAAAATTAATAGGCTATATATTTTTTTAAAGACATGGGTTAACGTTAAGCATTGAAGGTTGTGTTTCCTAGAAACAAAAACGTTAGTAATATGCTTGCGCGCATAACTGTAATGTGTTTTAGCCTCTTTATGAATAAACGTGGCTTTTGTTCGTCCTAATGAATGAGTGTTGTTATATGGATTAAAGCGCTTTATAATAAATGAAAAGGAACGGTTGGATTGTGTGTGCCTGCCCGTGGCAAATGTATAGCAATCGCTTACCCATTTTAGTTCTAGACCACCCCCCTCAACAAACAGCGTCCCCCTTGTTAACATTTTACAATTCAAACCCTGTTTGTAACTATTCATTTAAGTTCATATTTAAGTTTGCATAGAGCACTTTAAGGCTTGTGGGAGCCAAAAAGATACAGCTCTCCATTCTCTCATTCTGAATCCAGATAGGAAGAATATAGGTGTGTATGCAAAAACTTGACCAAGTGCTTCTTTTCTTCAATGCCACTGATCTGACTAGAGCACACTAGAGTAATACAAGTATTCAGCTCTGTATTTTTCTGACAAATGCATTTTCTGTCTCTAACAGTAGTGTTATCCTCATGACATCAGCTTAAAATGTTTGTTGTGTGGATCATGCTAGGTTAAAAACTAGCAACCCTTTACATTGTGTCACACACACCAAAGATTTATCGGAAGAAAGTGGTCTAAAAAGGTTTTATTACAGCTGAGGTACCTTTCAGCTGATCATTTTTACAAGAACACCTGTAGTGTAAAACACTACACTGGAGGGGTTGACGTAAAACACAACTATTACCCAATAAAGCTGTCACCTGGAGAAACATCATTGCAAGTCCTTGAAGAACAATATCTGCCCAAGTTTAAACAGGGAAGGAAGTACTCACAAATCATTTTTCATGGCGCAGGAAAAATCAATAAAGGGTTGAGCAAATGGATTGAGTTTGCTGCCCACGGGTGACTGGGTAAAATAGAATGTTTGACCTGGACCAACTTGAAGCTCAAAATCATTGCACTAACAAAAGTAAATCAAATTCTTGAGAGATCGTTGACTGGCCTGTCATGAAAATAGTGCTGACATTGGTATTTTTGGCAAATGCATTATAAACCACGCAAATATGCATCTCTGGAGCAGACAATAGCAGGGATACACTCTGCATTCAGACACTCTGCGTGTCAGGTGAGGGGTCAAGGTCCCTCCATTTAATCTTGTTGCTCTATATAATCAGCAAGATATTCTCCATGTGACAGAGGAAAAACATTTATTTTGTTTTGGTCCATCAAATTTTGACATAAGCCGAATGCTATTACTATTGATGGGTTTTTGAATTGTTTACAAGAGCATAGCCTACAATTCTTCACGGATCTAGCGTCGTAATTTTCCTCTCAAAGTGCACCAGATTTTGAATGAATTGAACTGTTCAAATTTTCTAAAAATGTTCCCGGATCCCCCTAAAGGGCGGGGGTTTACCACCTCATAGTACAGCCAACTATTTTTATTATTTATTTTTTGCCAAACTGTACAAACCGAAGTTATTTTGGTCTCAGTGGGTCCCCCCTGCTAAAATAAAATAAAGGAATTAATGAATTGTATTTAGTGTCATCATTAAGGCAGAATAACGGTATTTATGTTATTAATCAATATTAGAATGCAGGTAATGAACTTCGGATGAAGCTTGAACTTTGAGAACTCCATGAGAACAGCCTCATGGAATTGATGTTTGACAATGATTCATTGTATAATCAAACAAAATTCATTAAACAAGCAGGCTAATTTGGCGTTTTCTAAGGTGAGACGGAAGCCATTGGTAGCTTATTCTCAGCTGTTGTCAGTATTTGAATCTGTCTTGTGTGTCTTTATTTAATTTTTGGTTGTATTGTTTCTTTCGTGTGTCTTTATTTTTGTTCGCCGTTTTCCCGTCCATGTGCTTTTGTTTTCACTTCCTCATTTGTGTCTGCCCCGCCTTCTGTATCTCACCTGATTACCTAGTTGTTTTTACCTGTCCCGCTACTCACCTATTTCTCGTTTGCTTGTTAGTTCTGTGTATTTAAACCCCAGTCTGTCTTTTGTTCAGTGCGAGTTCGTCACAGTTGCCTCCTTTGCCCTGTTTCGCTACAAGCCTTTCCTGACCTGTGTTTTGCTAGTTTCTTTGTGTGCCTGATTTCTGTTGTCCTGACTTTTTGATTTTGTTTCTTGACTTCACTTTTTGGATTGTGTTTTTGTACTTTTGCCATGATCACCTGGTTTTGACGACTGCCTGTTCCTGACTACGATTCTGCCTTCTCCTCGTGGCTTTTGCCACTAATAAACTTCGGTTTTTTGACGTGCTGTCTGCGCCTGAGTCCCTACTGCATCCTGCCTGCTGTTGCAGGTGCTTTTAACAAAATTTAACCGCATATATTTAGTAAAATAACAGCACTGTTGGGAATTACCGGGAACTCATAAGGGTTAGTCTGAATATTAATCATACTATTGATCCATATAGCCTATTCTTTGATCGCACTAAACACGCACGAGCATGTCTGTTTCGCCATCATATAAGCAATCCGCCAAGGTGGAAAAGCAGGAATGGGATATGACATTTTGATTGGTTTATTGCATGTCACGCCCAAGACACACCTATAATTAATGAAGGGACTCGGTTCAGCCCATTTGCACGTTGCGCCGTGCTTAGCGCTAAAAAACACACCATTGGACTTGGACACACCCTAAATGCATTTGTTTACACCCTGATAAAAAACTTTAAATGGAACTCTTCTGCTTTTTTGTTTGTTTCTTCCAGTGTTCATTATTTTTCACACAAGTCAGTTGGGTGACAAACTGTATGGACCCAGTGGTAGGATAGTAGGTTGCAGAGTAGATAGATCAGTGCAGGAATGAGTCCTCTGGGAAGGTTGAGTGCAATGAGGAGCTAGAGATGAAATCCAGGACATGTCCCTAGATACCAGCTCACTGACCAAAGGCTGAAGAGAAAGTGCCATTATCAGAGACTGCCAAACTGGAGCCAATGTTCCAGGACATTATTTGAATTTGTAGGTATTTTCGTGTGGGTGTTTTGTGCTAATGTGGGATTGTTGTTTTCAACTATAAACTACTAACTGTCATGTCTAGTACTGTTTTGATGCAGTGAGTATTGCACATGGGGTTTTTATGGGGTTACACACACACACACACACACATAGGAACCTTAACTGCATCTCTCAATGCACTTCAATGCAGACAAAAGAGCCCAGAGTCCCCTTTATCAACCACTAAGGATATTCAAGTAACCTCCATTGCTTTGAATGAGTAAATCTGGGGCTTACCAGAGACGGAAGGTCTTGTTGAATTGCTTACAAAGCTAAACAGGAAGGCTCTTGAGACCTACGCTGCAATATATTTCCCAATAGAAGACAAGACCAAAAACTATACCCTTAACTGCCCAATGTATATTGTTTGTGTACATACAGTATGTGCACAAATGTCCTGAAAAGTGTAAGAAAAGATTAGAACACAGGTTAGTCAAGGGTCCAAGTTGTTATGCTTTTACGTTGATGATGTATTTGTACTTTCACTATTTTTACACATTATGACAACTGTAATTTCATGTGTATTTATATGTACTGTACTTTTAAGCACCATTAAGGAAACAATGCTGTTTATTTATGTTTTTAATTTTAATATTTACAAAAATAAGGAAGAGAAGAAAAGAAAAAAGACAAAATTTGAATACACCGATAAACAAAAAAGGTTATAGAAAATTCACCGTTTGGTGAATTAGCTTAATCTCACACTGAAAAATTGTCAACCTTTAATTGAAGCAAATTTATTATGAGAAAAAAAAATTCCTCATCAAGAAATTATTATTTTTAACAAAACCACGTGTGCCACAATTATTGGCACCCCTAGAAATTTGTATGAACAAAATGTAACTGAAGCATTTTTTTCATTTATATTGTACTTTTTAAAGTTGAACAGAGTGTTTAGAAACTTTCAAGCAGTAATCCATGACTTCCTGTTTCACTGGGGTATAAATATGAGGTGACACAGAGGCCATATATTCTTATTCATACATCAACATGGGAAAGATAAGCGAACACACAAATCAGATGAGGGAAAAGTGTGTTGAGCTTCATAAGTCAGGGAATGGCTACAAAAAAATTGCTACTCACCTGAAAATGCCCTTAAAAAGTTCAAAGCAACTGGAACTTTTACAAACTTGCCTGGAAGAGGGACCAAGTTTATTTTGCCCCCACGCACAGTGAGGAGGATGGTAAGAGGCAAAATAATCCCCAAGGATCACTGTTGGAGAATTGGAAACTAAAACTGGGTTGTCGTTGGATTTTCCAGCAGGACAATGATCCAAAACATACGTCCAAATCAGAGGAGGGTACACAAGAGAGGACCTAGGACTCTGGATGATCTGTAGAGATTCTGTAAAGAGGAATGGTCTCAGATTTCTTGCTCTGTATTCTCCAACCTTATTAGATGTTACAGGAGAAAACTCAGTGCTGTTTTATTGGCAAAGGGAGGTTGTACAAAGTATTAAATGCAGGGGTGCCAATAATTGTGGCACATGTGGTTTTGTTAAAAATAATTATTTCTTGATGAGGGATTTTTTTTTCTCAGAATAAATTTACTTCAATTAAAGGTTGGATTTATCAAATTTTTTCAGTGTGAGATTAAGCTAATTCAGAGGGATTTTATATAACCCTTTTTTACTCATCTTTACCAGGGGTACCAATAATTGTGGAGGGCACTATATATCTGAATAGGTGGGCTCCAAACAGTGACATCAATTTCGACAAACTATTACAGAATTTAAAAAAAAGTCATAGACAGTAGGTCTGTGACAAAAACCATCAGATTAGGTGAGTTGCTTATAACAACATATTAGGTGTCTGACTTGAAGCTCGGCTCTGCAATCTCTAACAATGGGGTGATACAACTGGAGTGCAGATGATGAAAAATATGGTGCTAATGCTAATCACACAGCCAGCTTAATTTGTCACATTATACAGATCCTCAATATGCCACACATGAGTTCCCTTTTTAATATTAGCAAGAGCTTTCACTTAACTTTCTTATGTCTTTAACAACATAATGCATGCTGTGCATTCAAAGAAATACATTTTATTTGATTAGTTGTATGATCCAATCGTAGCTTGAGCCAATAAATGCACAGTGAAGAGTCTTGTTTACTTTGTTTGAAATTAATAAATAAATAAACATTTTTCCCCAGCCCCAGCTTGTATCTACCAGTGTGCATCAGAACACATCAAAGGAAGAATATTTTACATGTGGGTACAAGAAATGCATATTGCAGTCCATAAGTATTTAGACAGTCACACAATTTTTGTTTATTTGGCTCTGTAGGCCTACTCCAGCACATTGGATTTTAAATAAAACACATTGTAACCAAAAGCAATTGCATCCCATTTTATATAAAAAAATTAACGTAAGTATTATTATTATTATTATTATTAGTATAGCTAGCTAGTAGTTATTTTATAGTTGATTGCAAGTAGTGGTTGATTTATATTATTGTAGCTAGCTATTAGGTCGGATCCGATCTTTCTGCCTTAACTGTTCACATACATTTTTTTATGTGGCCCATATCTGATATCCTGAAATGACCCGCATGTGCAAATGAACAAAAACAAAGACATCAAACCTGTCACACAGCCTGCAGAAATAAACAACTAGATTTTTGTGCTGCCATGGCTGCTACTTGTGTGCAGAGGGACTCGTCGATACGAGATCGGAGCCAGGAATGGAGGGACCGTGATGTGGGCGGTCAGTGAAACATGGCAAGGCATGAAATGAACCTCGCCCACTCGCCTGGGCTGGGCGAGTGATTCTGAGGAGGGGCGAGTTAAGAAAAGAGAGCGCTCGGCCGTTTGGCCAGTGAGACCAGTCGATATAACATTTATAAAACAAATAGTTACGGGATACAGATTGGTCAATAGCTACAGCGTTCCAGTCGTGTTAAAATACACAATATAAAAAGCTATCACACAACATTGTTCACCTTACTGTGTAACGTTAACGTTGGGCTACCTATAGCCTAATATCACTGCGCACCTTTAGATTAAACTATTGACACATTATTGGACCGTACTATTAACGTTCCGTAAGCAGCTACATGAGAAAACCGTGAATAGGCCTAATAAATACCGTGCAACAAACCAGGACAATAATCTGTAGCCTATACTTCCGAAAGTGGTGTAGCTATCGTTTGTGCCAAAAAATCCACTGCTTTGCACATTTACCTCTTATCTAAAATTACAATTATGATTAGCTAATATATGAATCACATGTTCATAACATACCCTGTACAATAATGAGTTAACTAGGCCTTGCACGTTCTAATGCCCAGCTACATCAAACATTACGTAAAAAGTCAGATGAATTCCGATCTGACTGTTCAGACTGCGGTCACATGGCCAGTGATCGGATATGTATCGGATTTAGGACCACATATAAAAGTGGCCCAGATCTGATTGTGTCCACACTGCTCTGAAAAAATCTGATCTGTTTCACTTGAGAGCAAAAAAAATTGGATTTAGGCCACATTTGCTTGTAATGGGAATGTAGCCTAAGATAGGCTACTATACAATCTCTCAACGGAAGGGAGTGGGCGGGGTTTAGAAAGAGGAGGAGACTTTTTTATTGTAAATACAGGACCACAGCAAGGCAAAAGATTCTGCATAGTGCCCCTTTAAATAGGCTGACGAATTTTTATGATCTGTGATTATCGATGGGAGTATTTGAGGGCTCTGCATCAGCAAGTTATGATAGGGCTACTTAAAGGGATAGTTCACCAATTTTGAAAAACTTTATATTGTTTTACTCACCCCCAAAAATAGTATGTAAGGCCGTAGTGATGCTGTCCTGGTCTCAGCGTTGTAGCTTTCACTACATCCTTACATACTATTTTGGGAGTAAGTAAAACAATATACAAATTTTTCGAAATGGGTGAACTATCCCTTTAATCAATAGTCAACAACGACTTTTATGACGGAGAAGTAGATAAGCTGTCCCAATTGTTTTCACACCTCCTAGTTCTCTCCTTTTCTCCATTTGTCTCTTCCCCTCCTTTCCTCCACATACTTCCTGGGTAGATGACGATTGGTAGTCGGGGAGTGGAGGAAAGGAGGTGAGGACTAAAAGGTATTAGGACGCACCCAGTGTCTTCATGTTTGCCAACCTTTGCTTATACTGCTTGGACCCCGGGAATCGCTGCTTGCAGCTATATTTATTATTATTATTATTATTATTATTATTATTATTATTATTATTATACCCAAATGTTAACTAGGATAACTACATTGTGTTCATTATTGGCCCAAAACAATGATTGCAATACAAACATTTAAATTCTACACCCTTTGCAGGATGGCTCATCCTGTTGAGACACTGTTCCAGGGGGTGGTTGTGCTTCGCGGTTCATTATCAAATCAAACTGTGCCAATGTTAACTGCAGCATAATTGGCTGTAACCCAGAGAGGGTGGGTTTCAGTTTGCCTGAGTCTCACTGTGCACTATCAACCTCACTGGGCACTGTCTCTGACTCAATGATTGTGTAGGTTCGTGGGTGGATAGCAAAATTTTAAAAAGAGGCGGCTAGTATTGTAAGTTTCAGAGGACAGCATGTGCTTTTCTGCACTCAATGAGTGCAGCTTATAAATATGATTGGACATTTGAAATCAACATAAAATGAGAAACATATTTTTTGGTTACAAAAAATTTAACAGCCACTGGTTGTCACTGTCATTGTATTCTACTAAGGGTGAGCTGGGGATTGATGGACCTTGTATCACTCTCCCCTCACTCTGAATAATATTGTTGGTATTATTCATCACTTCTGGGAACACACACACACCTTAATATACATTGAGCAGTGGTGAACTGTGCACCTTGATTGCTACCTTGAAATTGTTTTTTACTATAAAATGACATAGCATTTATGCCTTTTGTGGGCAGCATTGTAACCACAGTGTTCAAAGAAAATGGTTCAAATCCCAAATGATATTTCAGTTGTTCTTGTTGTCTTAGACTCTCGGGCATATGTAGTGAATATTGCTCCAGTAAATTTCAGCAATACATAAGGATATCATGTAGGCTCTGTAAGGATTCCTGCTCAGCAAAGTATCACAACTATTTATATTGCAGCACAGTAAACAGTCTTTCCTGCCACCTAGAGAAAATTGGAGCTTTAGCTATGTCATAAAAGTAGTATCTAACCCAACACATCCTGTTTAGTCTCTGCTACGTTCTCGATTCTATATGTTAGGGATTGTGAAAGGCCTACTTTCAAGGGACTTTCTGAAGCTTGCTGGACATTATTTTGTAAGGGGTCTAAATTTGATTGAATGTAATACACAGTCTTAAACACCACAAACATAATAGATGGATAAAACATTTGGCAGAAGAAATGGGTGCTGCAATGATCACATGATCAAGTCTGGATTTTAAAGTTGTAGCTCTCAGAGATCAGTTTAGCTTTCTTAGTCATAAACATTTATTTTTACTTTGATGTTTGTGACAACTTCAGTAACATTCAGTGTTTTTAGCATGATACTTATGCATTCTGCAGATTGGAAAGCACTCCATGATGATGCATTTACATCTTGAGATTGCTCATTAGGTACACAACTGTGTCATGGTGGGATTCATTATTCCATAATGCAAAGCTTCTGTTTGTGACAAGTTGATACATATTCTGTTTTTCTTTTCTAATTAAAACACTAAAATATTTATAGATTAGAGTTAGCAAAGCAACTAAACTGATCCAATTAGCCACCCAGGCAGTATCTGAATCCATAAAAACTCCCTATTGACAGGTGGGTTTGCATCCAATGCAGTTACTATTGACACGGAGGGACCAATTCTTTAAAGTCCATCAGTGCTCAGCAGGAAATGACCATCTATCACAGAACTCTTATAAGAGATAACCTGTACTGAGGTAAAAAGAAATACATACTCTCTACTTTCCTCATATCCCTCTCTATCTTAAAATAGACAATAACAGGCAATAATATAAACTGATACTGCAATACAAGTGACAACAATCATTTAAACTGTTTTTTTTAAATGAAGGGGAGCATACAGGAAAATACAGAACCTTCATACTGAAAGCAAAAAAGGAAAAGGTAAATGCAATGCAAAGTACAACAGACTGAAGACACCAATATTAATCACTGCTGTAAAGTGCAGTGTAAGCTGGACAAGATGCTTCATCCTTTTAATAAGAGTGTCATACATCACCCCACCAAGCTGTCAAGATAGCCAATAGCAGGCATCATTATGTTACCTCCTGTGTTTGGTACCTCAAGGTTTGGCCTCACTGATTAATTAATTTTGGATCCAAACAGTTTTCTTTGTAAATAAGTAAACTATTTCATTAAATTAAATTATCAGTAGATCTCAATTTTAAAAAAAGTTTTCATGAGCATGTATAATATAATACCATTAACATATTCGTGCAATCCGTCAATGTCAAGACATTATTAATTTTTTCCCTGTGAAATGTTTTTAGTTACTCGGGTATTAAATTCGTTGCTCTTGTTGGGGATATTGTCAGTGTGACACTTTGTGAAACCCTTGGTTTCTTTCCTTTTTTACTAGAAGTTGTGAGCATGTGGCACTTTATTTAAAATGGGAATGGGATATGACTCTGCGTCCTGTATCAAAAAACAGGCGACTTTTGCACTTATCCAAACCAATGAGAAGATGTGAAGTCCAACAGGTTTGTAGAGAGGCTTCAATGTAATTACAATAGCCAGACGTGCTCCATAACTGAGTGCTTTTCTCAGGCTCATTAACTTCAGTCAGATCTCATGCTGGGCTTAAGCACATGCGGTTAATCAAACACGAGGGGGAGGAGAATTTTTAAGATCCGCAAGGGGGTTTAGCTCATTCCAAAGCATGGGGTCAATCCTCAATTTGAAATTCACACAAATTTTTTGTCATTCTGGGATTAATTGGTGATGACAAAATATCCATTTACAATCATTGGTCAGGGTTTACAAATCTCCCATTACCATTACCATTTGATCAAAAGAATGTTCCATTTCAGACTGGGAGTCTTATTTACAAATAAACTCCTGGGTGAGAAGATTATCCCAGCAGTACACATGAAGACAAAAAATGTGGTCTGTGATATTACTCCTGGCTATTCACTTTTGGATTCTGGCATGATTATCTTCATGTAGCTAACCTACATCTTAGAAAGCTAACAAATAATATTTAATCTACAAACCCCAATTCCAAAAAAGTTGGGACAGTATGTAATATGCACAGAAAAGCAGAAAGTAGTGATTTGTAAATTCTCTTTTACATATATTTAATTGAAAACAGTGCAAAGAAAACATATTTAATGTTTATAGATTTTTTATATTATTATTCCACCGGTTTTTGAGAACCTATCTCCTCCTACACCGTTCACACCATCGACACCATTCATACCTCATATTATACCTTCATACACCCTGTAGGTTGCTATTACTTTTTATCTTTAGACCATATATGCTTTTTGAGATATTTGACATTTTATCGCCAAAAAATTAATGGGAGTCAATGGGCACGAGGCTAGCTCATGGTGTGAGCACTGAGCGGATTTTTGAATCACAACGTTCTGCTCTACGTGAGTGCTGGGCAACTCATCACAATTCATTCGGTTACTTCTTTGTATCCAAGTTCTTTAGACTAAGGTTACTTACCACAACATACATCACCATATTTTAACACTTTTGCCTTATTTTTATTATACCACATTTCCACCTCACACTATTAGGCTACCATAGTACCATCTTGCTTTACCATTTCCAGCAATTGATACCACTGTGAAGCAACCACACCTACAATTTCTTTAGGAATTGTTAATCTAGTTTTCAGGTACTCTTACAGGCGATACTATAACCTCTCTCCATTTAAAACGAGCCTCAAGCCATCACTCTGCTGCCTGACATGCAGTAGATATGGATAGATCACTTTAAGGGTTGTTCCTGACTCATTTTCCTATTGAACTCTATGGAAAAAAGCATCACCAATGTGGGCGCAATGGCGCACCGGTTCACTACATCAAACCCAGTCATAGTATGACTGCTTGATGAATACAAACAGGAGCTTGCACTTGCACAGCTAATCAAAATCTTGGAAAGGACGAGCCTTCTTTGCCAGGGCATAGGCGGTCCTGAAGAGGTGTCCCATTGTATTTGCTTAGCCAGTAGTTATACAGCTGATCAAGTCATCCGTAGCTGACATCACAGAATGAGCTTTTGCTTTATATACTGTCAAACTGCGTAAATGATTGGTTGATTTTTCATGAAATTTGATGCTCTCTAATTTATAGTTTTTAGAACCAAGCTCTATTACTGACGCCTTCTAATGGTTAGTTTTTGCTAGAACCATAGACCATAGAATGCAAGATGTGTAACGTTAACGTATTTTAGGCTAAACTGACAGGAATGCCTTGGAAACATATTTCGTGGCTAGAGATTGGACTAGACAGCTGTCATTCAACTAGCGTACTTGAACCCCGCCTCTTTTTAAGGTGGACTGATTATCAGTGCTGATGATCATCTGTCACACAGCATTTTACACAATAGACTCCTTTAAATCGCGAATATGTTTCACTCACCTGACGGACTAGTGGTCCTGAAATTGTAAATTGGCCCAAAATGTAAACAACTCCCCTGAGGCGAGCGGGCGAGCTTTAATTTGCAGCCCTGTTTTTAATACACAAGTATATTTACAATAATATTTACAGTATTTACATTGTCTCTCCTCTGTCGCTACCTCCCAGCGACCACCAGTGTCCACCTGGCCCCTCTGCTGCCTTTGCTGCCACTCCTGTTCCTACTCCCACTCCTGCTGCTGTGCATTCCTGCAGGACTGCTGTGAGGCGGCAGTTAGTATAATGGTTAAGGAGCTGGACTTGTAACTGAAAGGTTGCAGGTTCGATTCCCAGGTAGGACACTGCCGTTGTACCCTTGAGCAAGGTACTTAACCTGAATTGCTTCAGTATATATCCAGCTGTATGAATGGATAAATGTAATAAGAAGTTGTGTAAGTCGCTCTGGATAAGAGCGTCTGCTAAATGCCTATAATGTAAAAAAAAAATACCAAAGAGGAGTCGATCTCATTCACCACTGCCAAAATCATACCAAGCGAGCTAGAGCCTGAGGACAGATGGCATGACTGCAGTGATGGAGATGTGCAACCGCAGCAGTTCCACTATGGACCAGCTTCATAATCACCCCTTCCCTACCAGTGTGATGCCAGGCTACAGGTATGACGCTGCTGAGAGGCCAAACTGGTTATGATAGCCTATGATGAAGCCTCCACATGATCAGATTCTCGCAGCATGTAGGGCGTACTACCATCCTTGCCAATACCTTGCCATAGATGTGCGGAAAAATATGCAAAGTGGGGATTCAAATTGTTTGTCCTGGCTGACAGCATGACAGGCTACACCTGTGAGTTCAGCATCTACCTGCATAAAGCACTCCCTCACAGTGGAAATGAGTTATGATGCTGTTGTGAACCTGCTCGGGGTGCCCTTCCTGGGGACAGGCTTCCATGTTTATGTTGACAAGTTTTACACCAGCACAGCTCTTTTCTGCCATGTCCACCAGATCCATTATGGGGCTCGTGGCACCATCAGGCAAAACCAGATTGGTTTTCCCAAGACCCAGGTGAATGCTCTCCCAAAGACAGCTGCTTGATGGGACATGCAGTGCAGTGCAGTGGCGTGTCAAGAACAGTGATGGCACCTGGTCCAGACAAGCTGTGCCATCCCTGATCCAGTGCTGGATTACAATAAGTACGTACATGGGGGTGTTCCCAGACAAGATGAGTTGAAGAGGAATGGTGGAGTGCGTGACCCGGGGCAGGATATCGCCGTCCAAGGCGAAGGCGTTGAGTGGATCCAGAAGTGGTTCTGTGGGAATTCCAGATCGGTTGACTAAGCTTGCATCGATAAAGTTGGTGTCGGCTCCAGAGCCGACCAGGGCTGACAAAGAGGTCGATTGAGTGTCCCATAATAGGGTAGCTTTCAATTTAAAGCGAGACGACCACAGTAGAAGCAGGAACCAGAAGCCACTCTTCGGCGACGTTAGCCGGCATGAAGTGTGGCACCGCCCACCTGCACGGACGAGGTAGGTACGGCCTGTCTTTTCCCGGGCTTGGGCTCAAAACCGGTTGTCGAGGGAGATGGCGAGCGTTGGCTGCATTGGTGCGGAATTGGACTGCCATCTCAGCCACACTGCGGCTGCCTTGGTGGAGCTGGAGTAGGCATTGGGTAGCATCGCACCCACGGACCGGGTGGTCAAAGACACGGCGCATCTCAGTAGTGAAGGAGGCGAAATGAAAGCAAGTGGGTAGCTGGCTGTCCCACACAGCAGTCGCCCACTCGTGCACGCTTCCCCCCAGGCAGGTCATCATGAAGGCGACCTTGCTGGAATCCGAGGAGTAGGAGGAAGGTTGCAGGCGGAAAACGATGTCGCATTGTAGAAGGAAACTTCAGCACTTTCCCAAGTCCCCCAGGTAGCGCTCTGGATGCGGCACACAGGGCTCCCTGCCTGGGAGGAGTGGCGGAGCTGCAGGCTGGGGCTCAGGAGGCGGTGGAGGTTGACTGGCGTGGGCCCTTGGAAGGGGCAATTGAACCGCCATCTGGCCAATCATGGTGCTTATCTGACTGACTTAGTCCGAGACATTCCTCAAGGTCTTCTGCATGTCTTCCAGGCGGAGGCCGTGTTGGTCGATTAGCGTGCCCTGACAGGCGAGGGCGTGGTGGAACTGATCCGAGTCGGCTGAGTCCATCATTTGGCCAGTTCGTTCTGTTACGGTTCCTGATCAGAACTGGACCCAAAATGCACGACTCAGAGACAAAACTCACAATAAGCTCACACAGAGTGTTTATTAGCCACGGCAAACTCGTGTAGCAAGAGAGGAGAAGGGACTGAATCCTGGGTAGGGCAGAGCAGGAGAGGGAAGCAGTCAAGAAGCTGGATGGTGACTGAATTCTGGGTAGGGCGTAGCAGGGGCAGAGCGGGATGCGGGAAGCAGGGAAGCGTGGCTTGGAACAGGCAGGAAGCTGCAGGCTGGCGGGTACAAAATAGAAAGGCAAGATAAAGTGTTAATTCAGCAAGACAAGACTTGTAGAAAAAGTTGCCAAAGTTGGATGTTTTTAAAAAATAAGTCGGCAACCCACGACTCAAAACACCACCTGTCAATAACCTTCCTTGCTCAACTGCCATCATTCAAGACCTGTTTTAGAACTAAGATCGCTTAACAAACCTTCACCAAGCGGGGGGCTCATTTTCTAAATAAAATGTAATAAAAAACTATGTGAGGAGCAGCATAGGAGAGACTACATGGGCTGGCTAAAACTTGAACTTAGCAATTAGCAATTTTGCACACTAGTCAGATGCCCTTCAAATGAGTGAGTAGAAAAAGTGCTTTTCAAGTTATAAGTTGAGTTGCGCTGCCACTGTGCATCTCAATAATTGTGTTTTGATTTGTGTGAGTAAAGCCGGCACGCTAAACAATAAGCCTTGGTCATGAAATCGCAATTAAGGATAACTGCAACATGACAAAAAAGTGAAAAGCACCAAGCTCCAAAACTATACATAGGATGAGTGATCTTGAAAATTTCTTAGGCCTACAATGGATAATAAAAAACTAATTATAATTATGATCCCCATATTACAGCAATCCTGGGGATTATGAGTTTTCGTCATCTTGGTCTCGTAGATTGCACATTGACAGACTGTTTGGCCATGGCTATTTGAGTCTGCTTTTAGTACAATAATAGTATTAAAACTCTTCATGGAGCTTTTTCACTCTACTTTTTCCATTAGTGAAGAAATTTTGATGTGCTGATATACCACAAATAAGTTGTTTATATACAGAATGAAACTGTCCCGGAAAGTTGCATTTTAAGACATAAATTTGCAGTGTGTATTGGGGTTCAAAAGGATATTCATTTGTCCAGTTTCATGACCCTGCAACACCCCTGTTTATTTCTCTGCACATTTGTAAGTCGCTGTGGATAAAAGCATCTGCTAAATTATTAAGACCTATTAGGACCCTCTCCCAATGTCTAGAACATGTGTATAAAATGTGTTTTGAGGTCAATACAACTGATATTGGTTGAGCAAGCCACATTTCTTTATTTACAAAAAAACCCTCAAATGCCATATGGCAAAACCGCCTATGTGTCTGTAGGTGCCTTAATGTTGATTGGTGCATAGACAGTGGATTTTTTCCCCTATCGTACACGGAAATATAGTGCCAAAATGATTCGTATTTTTGTATGTCCACAGCTTGAGATTTGTAGTTTGTAATTTGTATTTCAACAGGATTTGTAGTTTTGCGATGCGTAAAACACATGTGAATTGTGTTTTGCAGGGCACAAAGCATGCGTGAGTTGTAAAACACGTGTAAATAATATTGGCACTAAATTCACTCCATAAAAATCCAGCAGAAAATCTGCACACACCACTGACTAAGATGTATGTTAGTTGACAGGAGGCCAGAGTCTGACAATTACATTTTATAGCTTACAATGGCTCTAACATCACTTCACTGGAGCAACAACAGCAAAACTGTAATATATTTTCTTACTGTCAGTGGAAACTGTTGGCAGAATCTATGCAGTATAATATAACATTTATATGGTTTCACACTGAAAAATGGGAGAAAAATAAACAATTTTTATAGCCAACAGGTGAAGTAGTTTTGAGAAAAGATTTTGGATTTTACTTTAATAAATATCAACCTAAACAATAATATTTCCTCCTGGAACACAAGGACAGAGCATGTAGCCGTATACATAACTGTTAGCTTTGCGTCAGCAGCCACTACAGATAATGTACTTGTGCTGACAAACTAGACAAAGTCTTTGTCGAGTGTTCAGAGGGGTATTGACAAGTAAAGAAATGAGGGACTGATCACAGACGAGGAGCATAATTTAACAGAACCTGGGGCAGAGGGTTTCTCTCTTCTTATGGCTAAATGCATCTGCTGCATCCATGGCTGCCTGCTGCTTCATTATGATCAGGCCACAGGCTAAATGTAGCCAAGCATATCAAATATCCTGCCAGTGCATACTAAATAAATCATTTTATCCATTCCGTTACTGCTGGATGTGTTTTCCTATAAGCTACTTTTTCAGTCTGACAAAGCAGGTTTAACCCTTTCTCCACTGGGCCACATTATTATATCTGTTAAGTGAGCATTATAAAAGCAAAAGCTGCATGAACATAAGCCAGAATGCATTTATCCATCTATTGTTTGACTGCATTGTGATCTCATTCATCGAACATGGAGGAGCTGAGTTATGAGGCACTAGAGAGAAGCAGAAAGCACATTCTGAAGGGCAGTATGATTGGAAAACTAGAGCTTATCCCCAGTCGAGAACCACAGTGCCTTTCTGTCCCCCAGCTGGTGCAGTACCAGGTACAAAGACACTTCTCAGGTGATAGCAAGTCATGTCAGGGTGATAACAGGTGTGACGATGCAACTCATCAGCTTTTGGACATTATCTCTCGCTTGCACTTTCTAAGTTAATAACAGTAGCTTTTAAAATGGGGATGGGGACAATGGGATTTTACAACAGTGTGTTTAGACAAAGTGTGTATGTGAGCAAGATGATAAACTGCTAGCAATAAAGAACTCGGGCACGACTAAGTGCTAGCTTGGTATTAGCCTTTATTGACACCAAGGCTGTGTCCGAACCAGAGCCCTATCTACTGTGTCCTCTGTCCTGTGTACTAGCAGACAGTGTACTGTATACTGTTTAGTATGTGACATGCAGTATGCTAATAAATATCCTCCATAATATTTTCCAACCATACTGTGGAAGTGTACAGCCATGTCACATGTTGTTTTTGTTGTTAATGAAGGAAAGCAGCAGTGTAGTATAATGGTTAAGGAACTGGCCTGGTAACCGAAGGGTTTCAGGTTCGATTCCTAGGTAGGACAATGTCATTGTAATCTTTGAGCAAGGTACTTAACCTGAATCGCTTTAGTATATATCCAGCTGTATAAATGGATAATATGTAAAAAAATGTAATTAAATAAAAAAGTTGTGTAAAGCCAAGCTCACACTACACGTCTTCCATCAAAATCCCATCCAAGGAGAGCAGATCACATCTAACGACTGTCAAATGACAGTCTTTAAAAGATCGCTGCACGATACAGCACACACTAGGCGATTTTAGGAAGACAGAGAATTACTCGGGGGTCACACATCACACGATTTCTACATGACTTATACAGGACTAAATCAAGAGGTCGAATTTCCACACACAGTTGCCAAGGCTACGGAAGTATGGATCATTTCAAACCGTTTTTGTTGCATTTGTAGTGCGCTTGTTCGTTGGCTATTGACATTCTAGTAGAACGATGCTTCACTGCAGGTCAGCCAGGACTCCCAACAAAATTAAACGAGTTTGAAATGATCGTGGAGTCTCCCGACGAGGTCTAGACTGGTTCATGACAGAAATAATCCTGTCTCTGACCATCTCACATCAAAAGACCGTTCCAGCTGACGAAACCAAGATTTATTGCAGATTTTTTAAAGATTATCATAGGACTGCAAAATTTGTCGGGAGTTCGAAGTGTGGCCTAGCCATTCATTATGTTGGGTGCACCAGGATAGCTAATGGGAAATAAAGAAATTACATAGCAGCTAGTTGTCCCGTATAGTAATCAATGGGCTGGCGTACATTTACGTAGTAGAGAGTTGTAGAAATTCATATGACTGTAAATTGTGTGCATGTTCTCATACATTGTTAGTCTGACTGGTTGGTATTAAATTACCTTTCTTTGGCATACTACTCAAATTGTGACCTAAACTATGGGTATATTTACAATAATAAATACACATTGGGCCTCATTTATCATGTATGCGTACGTTCAGATCTGATCGTAAAATGGGCGTACGGCCATTTTTAGACAAATTTCCGGATTTATCAAAATGAATGTGGGTGTACGGTATGATGAAATCTCATGATAACTCTTGACTTGACGTACGCTTTTTCCAAGTGGTGAGGCAGCGGCATTGCATGTAATGAACATTGAGGGAACACACGCCTATAATTGTGCAGCCTAAATAATGAAAAAATAACTTTTGTTCAGAGCACTGCGGAGTCAACAGGTGATAAACAAAAAGGTGCTTTTTGGAAAACATTTGAGCTATGTGAGTGTGGTAGGGGGGCGTGGTTTTAGGCGAGGCCGGCAAGAGAGAGGGTGGTTTATGGAACCGGCCCAGCTGTCGGCAATCAGGCAATTGGTGACGATTGATTGTGGTATTGTATGAAACAATTAACCAATTGCCTTGATTGTTCAACAGTGAGCCTGAGAACCTTGAAAAGGAGCCTTCTGGGAGTTGAGAGAGAGAGAAACGACTGATGACTTGGTTTGTTTTTGTATGTCAGAGAAAGGAGACGGAGAATAAAAACCCGTTCTCCTTAACAAGCTTGGGCTGGACTCTGATTATTCATGCGAGCGGTACGGCTCACTTCGCCACAATGAGTTATGTGAGCTTAAAAATCCAATTTTGCCTTAAAGAATGAGTAGCTGATCATAAAAATGGCAAAATAATGTCCATGGCGTTCCATTTATGAAAATATTAAAAGCCATTACTGCATCTGGGCAATATTTTAAAATGCACTTTGCATGTTGTGTCTGTTGACGTACGTTGTGTAGCCTAATTGACAAAAATTATATCTGAATAAGTAGATTTTTAACAAGTAGATTTTTAATTTGACACCGTTATTAGTTTCTCATCAAGTGGAACAAAGCATAGCCTCTGTATAAGGATTTATTGGAGACAGCTATATGAAAATAATTACGCATCACCAGTCATGTTGTATGCAAGATGCAAAAATGCAACTTTTTTTTTAATTCTTCTAAAAATCTGATCTAACTTTATTAGCCTAGGAGACCTAGTAAATTTCGCAACCCGGCGTGAAAGAAACTTGAAGTCTTGACGAATCAAGTCACAGTCGCGTCTTCTATCACTCCTTCCATGGCCACTTTCCCAATGAGATCCCCCATAATCTCTTCTGCAGGTGAGAGGTCCGAGATGTCCTTTCCTCCACCTGTACAGGCAGAACTTTTTTGTGAATGGTTATTTTCTTTTTTATTAGCACATAAATTGAAACAATAGCCTACAACATGTTTAAAATTCAATTAATTAATACATTTTATAAATAAAATAATAATTTTACTTATTAGTTTTTTCTGTGCTTTCTATGCTAATTAAAAAAAATCAGGCCTGCTAGATTCCAGGCGCAATAGTGCGACCAATGAAAATGTTGACACTGGACAGATTATTGGTCGCACTCTGTGAGCCCTGTAAAGTTGTAATTTATTCACATCTTTGACTCAAGGGTTCACTGTAAACTAGAGTGGTGGACATTTTTTTTCACTGGGGGTTCTGTATTCACTGCCAATTTATACATGAAATAAAACAATAAATAAATTTAAGGCATGATAATAAATGGTACAAGGGTTTTTAATTTAAGCCATTATTGTTGTTTGTGTAATGCTGACAAAATACAAAGTTTCATGATGTAAAAGAAACTCCTTGTGGGAGTTTTCTCAGCTTTTGTGGTTAAATATAGAGGACAAAATACAGATATTCCTTGAGGTTTCTGCTGAAAATGGTCACTTTAATGTTTTTTTAAAATTGTCTGGCGCTGTCTCACATCCATTATTCACTGCAGTTGTCAATCAATACAATTCCCTAACAGGTAAGATTATGGGCATAGTAACTCAATCAGTTGTATAAAGGTGATTGATTCAACTTGACCGAGTCAATCAATCACTGATATGCCTCAGGAGTAATTCCTATTGCATGATAAGGTTATTTACTGAATTTTGATAACTCCATGTTTTATGTGTCCAATTTACACAAAATATTATTCAAGTGCAGGAACTCATCAATTAGACATACCATTCTTTAGTGTTGTCATATGTCTTCTTGGAAAATCATAACAGCATACGTAAGTCGATTACTTGAGTGCTCCAGCTCAAAGAACAGTCCACAATGGACTGCAGTTCAGTACATGTCGGCTTTTCCCCCTTGTTTGTTTCAGCATGTACATCCTTGTGCAGTTTAATTGCATCACTAGCTGATTTAGTAATTATTTTCATTTGATGAGTTTCAGTGTCCACCATTTGTTCTTATATTTTTCTGAAACCCTATAAATCGGTCCGAAAAAGCTAGTTTTCAGTCTCCGGGCATTCGTTTCCAGTGTTTTCTGTGAAATTTGCCTTGAGGTGGATGGATTATGCCATATTGCATCATACTAATGTACAGGAAATGGAGGAATCCAACAGAAGTAAAGTAACCTAATTCATGAAAAGAATCAATAATAATTTAAGAAGATGACAATGGATAAACAAGTGGCGATGCGGGGGTTGGTGACTAGAATAATGAACAAGAATAAAAGAATCAGGCGTGAATTAAAAATTCACTGCAAATTAAAATCAGAATGCATGTTTGATTCAATTAATTTGCACAAGGATGTAGATTTGATTGGAAATAAGAGGATTGCTTCTCTGTCTTGGCAACTAAGCAAATAAGAAAAATCCCTGGCTTTTGATCAACAAAATACTGAACAATTGGTATATTATACAACTCCTTTGTGTTCTTTACTGGACCACAAAGGTGTGTATGGGGGTTCATGATAAATCAAGGGTCCTTTATTATTTTAAATAATCTAAAATAAAATATGTTCAGACAACTGTACTCCTCTGCGACAGTAACATTCTTATATCACCAGGCACAGAATTTGACAGTGATCACCTCTTCGTGTATTTTACACAAAGCATCAATGGCTTTTCAATTTAGTGTAGTGTGGGACATTAATTTGTATAATTGGCAGCACCTTTTTATTACAGATATACAGTTGTCTGAACATCTTATTTATTTTCATGGCTTCTATCAATACTTCAGATATACACTATGTACTTATTAAATTTGCCAGCGATTACCTTCGAAGGAGGCTACTATTGTTATATTGGGATGGCAGGTCTGTCTTCAGCCAAGTTATGGCTCGACGGGGCATGCCCCACACCTATACAGCACAGAGTGTTTGGAACTTTTCAGGGTTTCCTACAGAAATAACCACAATGACCACAGACTTTCAGCCCTTAAAAACATTAACTTTTGTACGTTCTGACCTCGTGTAACCACGCAGAATTCAGATACAACTTCACACATCCACACAATAAAGCCACAAACTTGGGTTGTTTTGCTGTTTTTCTCCTCCTTCTTATTTTTCCTGCTGAATTTGTCATCAAAAGTGATCCATACCCTCAAACAATAATTCTCCCCATTGGATATGGCATCTTGTCCACCGATGATAACGCCTCATGAATCATCAGAGTATCGCAAGATACACAGACAAAACAAATATATTTTGCTACACGTTACCACAAACCTATGTTGGCCTAGTGGTCAGCATTCAGGCTTTGTATGCATGAGATGTGGGTTTGATCTCCGCCCAGTACCAAAGGACAAATTTATTCTTCGACAAAAACAATGTGCAAATGTGTACTGTACATTTATAAGACTGTTATTTAAACATTAACAAATGTCTTCTTATTGCAACGGCAAAGACATGTTTACAATATTAACTGTTCAATGTTTCACTTAACAGTGAAAGTCAGATGACACCACTGCAGGTAACGTTACACAGTATGGGAACAAATGTTCCAAAGAGGAAATACAGTTTTAACGCAACATATCATGGTTACGATCACGTTGTTGCATGAATGATAAAAAAAAAAAATTAAGAACTGTGTCAGTGCTGCACGTTCTCAACAGAAGACGTTTCAAAATGTTGTAGTGTCAGTCTAAGGAAACCACTCAGATAACAAGTAACACTGTGACATTAAACAGTTAGGCCTATGGCTCAATGCTTAAGTCGTTGCCTTTCGATGCGGATGACCCGGTTCAAGTACCACATCACCTGTCTCGTCTGCGCCAGGAGCAAGGCCTCACATCAGCCTCCCGCTGGTCTCCTTCTCCCCCTCCCCATCGCGGGCTGTCCTTGGAGCCATGTGGGGGTCCACTTACCGGTCTCCCCCCCTCGGATGGAAACACCGTCATCCTGACCATAGTCGACCGGTTCTCCAAGGCGGCCCACTTCGTCCCCCTGCCCAAGCTCCCCTCCGCTCCCGAGACAGCGGAGTTCCTAGTTCTCCATGTGGTCAGGCTGCACGGGATCCCCACGGACATAGTCTCGGACTGTGAGCCCCAGGTCTCCTCCCAGGTGTGAAAGGCATTCTGCGCGTCCCTTGGGGCATCCACCAGCCTATCGTCTGGCTACACTGCATTTTACCTGTAGCCGAGAAGCATAGATTTGGCAAAACCTTGGGCTCATTTTGTTGTTTTTGTTTGTTGGTGAAGTGACTGCATCCCTACAATCATAATACCGTCGCGATCGATACCTTTTTAAAAGCTTGTTATTAAATGTTCCAAAATATTAACTTGATACCGAAGCAGATTGCGGGCAGAAGCTATAGGACTATTTGTGATTTGGTCTTAGTGAATTAGGAGTCCTCTTGACTAGCCCTAACATGCCGCAGATTTAGAAGCTGGTTTTAGAGCTAAAATGCTTTGTGAATTACCCTTATATCAAAATCTTAAGAGTCCTAAATTTAGGACTGACACGCCCATTACTTTTATGAGATTTTCCTAAATCAGCAATTTAAGAGCTACTTTTACTCCTAAGATGTTTTGTGAATATGGCACCTGCATCATACAAATCAGTAGATGCATCGCATCACCCCTTGTGATTTGAATATTAATAGCACTGACAGGATCCAAGTAGCTATCTTTAACTATCAGAGTTCACTGCCATCAGCCGTGTTGTTTACTTGTTAGTAATTTTGCGTCAGAACCAGAAGTAACCACCCTTTCTGTACCCTCACCAGAAGAACAGTGCTGGCATCAGTACGGTCAGGAATTATATTTTTAAACGTTATCCCTCAGACATCAGGCCATCAGGCTGGTGGCAAGATTTTTCTCAACTGAGAGATTTGTTGCTCCTGCAACCAAACTATTAATGGAAATCACAAACTCTGTGTTTTAACTTTAGTGGTAAACGGTTTGCGCCAAATACATAGTGTCACTATTTTCCCGTAGCAAGTCCATTTAACAAGCAAACCCCCACACAGTCTATACCTACCCATGCATGACATAGTGGACGATAGCATCTATGTGTGAGTTCATAAATATATTTATTCATTATATACAATTTTAATTCCATCATAGCAACAAGATAAACCCAACAATAGCCTGATCGTATGCAAAAAGCAGTGAAAAACCCTGCTCACTCAAATGCAAAATAAATGTGTCTCATTATACCACGTATTCTACTATGAATATCTGCTACTAAATATGAAATAAATATACAATCTGTTTGAGAAATATAGAACACTTTATACCACTATTAAACTATCTGAAACCTCAACTCGTAATACCCCCCATGCCCTGCAAGTCTGTCACATTCATTACAGTTGCATTAGATTACAGACATTCTTATCCAGAGCGACTTACACAACCTTTTAGCATATTATCCATTTATACAGCTGGATATATACAAAAGCAATTCAGGTTAAGTACCTTGCTCAAGGGTACAAAGGCAGTGTCCTACCTGGGAATCGAACCGGCAACCTTTTGGTTACAAGGCCAGTTCCTTAACCATAATACTACGCTGCCGCCCAGTTAATTCTGGTTTAATTGTCGGCTCTTTTATCCAATAGAGTACATTATAACCTTAGCAATGGCATATGCAATGTCTTATAGGGTGCTTTGAACAGTTTTTGTTTTAATGGTCTACTATACGCAAGCTCTACAGAAAACACATTCCTCGAGTGGAGTTTTCCCTTCCCTATATGTAAGTAGTACTGCTTCTAAAATGCGGTTGGTCTCGCTGGCTACATATATACGTTACATATTTTTCCACTCGAGCACTGTCTTGTCCAATATGATTGATAGGCCTATTGTTATTTTCACATTTTGAGTACATTTCACATACTGTAGTGCAATTGTTCATTTTACGTTTGAAGTAGGCTACCGATTTTCATTGAAGATGGAACATTTGGCAGCATTTTGCAGATGGTGGAATACTATTTTATTTTCATGTTATCGTACATAATATAGGCTATGGCGTATATACTTGTCCAAATTACTGTACACTGATATGTGGTAGATTAATGTAACATGTTCCTTGCTGTAATTATTAATGGGAACATTAAAAAAAACTACTGAAAAATGCAATCCCAGGGCAAAAGTATACATACTGTAGAGTACAGGTAAAAGTGATGTTTTATTGAGGTACAAGAGTGAATGATTAGGCTACATATTTAGGTGTATGTAACACTGTGATATCAATGTTTTTATCTTAAACCATCAGAAGGGGCAAATGTATATATGCTTTATAACTGACAAAACTAATTTTATTTATTTTATGACATGTTTTTGATAAGGTTTTGGACGCATAGATGTCTACCCCCTATACTGATGAAAAGATGAAAAGTAATTCCCACTTGAAAATGATGCAAAAGTTAGTTTTATGAGCCAAAATGTTACGGTTCTAACCGTTCCACGCCATGTTTTATGTTTATTGTTATGTCACGCCCTTATTTGTATTCACGTTCTGTCATAGTCTATTAGTTTGCATACATATTTCCATGTTTTTCCGCAGCCTTGCGTTCATGCTGTTTCTTCTCTTGCTGTCACTCACGCTTCCCTAATTGTTTAATTCTCCCTTGTCTAATTACTAATATACTAACATTAGATCAGGATTGGGTAATACTAACTATCTAACCATGTGTTCATGTTTACCTTACGTTTCTCGTACATGTTAATTACTAATTTACTAACGCTAGGTCAGGATAGGTTAACTACTAACGATTTACTAATTGCCTCGTTACGTGTCATTTTCTCAAGCTGTTGTGAATTTCCTGCTGCTCTCAAGCTAAGTGTCTGCACCTGTCTACACCTGCATATAAGATCAGTGTTCATGTCATGTCCTTGCGAAATTGTTGCCTCACTAGCACTCTTAAGCATTTGTCAAGTCTACGCATTCTGATTTCCTGTTTTGATCCAAGCCTGTTTTTTTGACCACTGTTTACTGCCAGCCTTTTGTTTTCACTGCCTGTCCTGACCACGATTCCTGCTTGCTGATTTTGTACTTTTGCCACGCGGCGAGGACTCCGGTCTGACCCTGCTTGTTTTTTCGACTATTCTTTTGCCTTCTCCCTTTTGTACCTCTGCCACGCTGATTGCCTTCCTGGTTCCGAACTACTGCCTGGCTTACCGACGACGAGACTGCCTTCTCCCTCGGTACTTTTGTTTATTGGCTGGATTTTTTGTGTATGACCTTTGCTTGTGCTAAGACAACGATTACTGGACTTTCCTTAATAAAGCCCTTGCGGGTATTTATTACATCCATTGTTCTGAGTCGTGCTTCTCGGGTCCAACCCTCCATGCACTTCGTCTCACAAAACACAATTTAGCCATTTGGACAGAGAGACACTACTGGACAACAGGGTACACTGCATATATTTTGCATCATAGACCTTTTGTAGTTCTGCATATCATCCTCAGATTTTGCACACTTAGATTTTTGCACACTTAGGATAGTTTATAATCCAGGAAATGTATAGATTTGACTGTTTCACTTATGTAGCTCCCAGTATTTCATTGCAAACTAAAGGAAAACTAGTTTCTTTGCATTTGTGGCACTTTATTTTGACTTAAATTATGAAAATAAACAAATCCAAGTTCGTATTGTAAATGGTACACCTGTCTTGTTTCATTTAAGGCATTTAGCAAGTTTCTGTGATGCTCACACCTGGAGTTATAAAGTCTTAAACAGAGTACCCCCTAAATAGGTGAGAATTGACCAAATTTGCCATCTGCACAAAGGGGTTATATAATAAATTACAGCCATGTGTAGCAGCATTTTTAGTTTTATCAGTTTAGTATTACGCAAACAGCTACAGAAACCGCATTCACTCTATCTGATAAAATGCCTACAAACATGACTGAGATTTTCCTCCTCAATATGTAAGTATTACTGCTTGTAATATTTCAATTATGTACGTTAGTTTTTCCACTCCACCACTTTCACATACTGTAGTAGTGTCAGTGTTCATAAGTGGCTCACTCTTGTTTTATGCTTGATTTTTCATGAAGCTAGAACATTTGCTACCATTTTTCTGATGGTGGAATATTATTTTATTGTAATCTGCAACTGCGTGAAGGGGTTAAAAGCCTATATTTATCATTTTAAATAAATAACACTAACACTTTTGATTATACCCCAATTCGATTTTGGGGGAAATTTACATTTTAATATCCAACAAATCAGTGGTGCCATTGCTTTAAATACAAAATACTTTGGGTGATCTTTATATCTGAGCAAGAAGCATCTTTCTCAATTACCACTGTGCTACTCTGTTGCAGAGCACTGTTGCCCAGCTGAGGCAAACCCAGTTAAAGTTATACTCATTACAACCTCTAGAGCCAGAGAAGCAGAACAGCCTACATCCCAAGATCCCTGGTCCTCCAACAGCAAACCTGGTGGAAGTGTGTGCTTTGTGAAAAGAGGAAGGTGTTTTGCCATTTTCCCATCCCAAGGGTGACATTTTTAACATTGCAGTGGAGCACTTTGTCCAGCCAAGCTTGGTAAAATTGATACCTCCTCAGGATAGTGTCAGACCAAGAGAGAGTATAAATGTAACTAAAGTCTAACCCTATTTTTATGGTGGAAAGTGAAGTTTTTAACTACTTGCTCTCTGTATTCAGAACTAATGGATTTCTAATTAAACAAACTTTGATCCAGTGGAGGGAGACCAAAGAGCAAAGTCAATACATGCTTTGTTTATAGAAAAAAATGACAGGATAAATTTAAACAAAGAAACGACTGAGGAATATGGATCAGTATTAATTAAAAACAGCCAGGAAAGAATTGGATACATATTTGATGTGTGCCAGTCGTGTGTATCTCTTTTGTGCATACACAAAGGACCCAGATAACATTGCAATACTGCAGGCCACAAAGTGAGAAGAGTTATGTGAGGTTTATATTTCTGAGCAGGGCTGCGTCAGGCTGAAGCGTCTCACATGCTCAGCAAACACGGCCACCTTCTCAGGACACCGTCTCTGAAAACTGACGACTAGAATCAGCTAACATTAGCAGAGAAATATCAAAGAGGCTTTTTTCTAGTGCAGTCCAAAAGCATTTGGACAGTGATACAATTTTTGTTGTTTTTGCTCTGTACTCCAGCACATTGGATTTGAAATGGAGTAGTGACTATGAGGTTAAAGTTCAGCTTTAATTTGTTGGTTGTTACATTTGTATTGGGGGAACCGTGTCATGTATCAATTGTAGCCATTTTTACAAATAGTCCCCATAGGGCAGTGGTTCTCAATCTCGGTTCTGGGGCCCCTCTGTGTATGCTGGTTTTCGTTCCAACCACAATTGCGATCCGAGAATTTTAACAAGCTGTTCATTTTTCTTAATTGCACTTTTCATGTTTTGATTGATTATTTACCCTCTTAAACCAAATTATGTCAGAAAATAGCTATGCATGCCATGTAAAATAAATGTCCCATGTTCACATTTTGCTTATTGTGCTATATTGCAAACAATATCATTAAAATGGGTAACAACACTGAGCAAATTGAGGTGAATCAATAGGCTCCTAATTAGTGAAAGTGTGGATACATGGAAACTAACCATTTGGTTGATAATGAACAATTCAAAGGCAAATTGATAATGAGCCAAACCTGAGGATTTTTTATGGCAGGATTTTTAATCCCTTCAGCCGCAGCGGTGATAGAACAGCGCTTGTGCAGCGGGTGAATACACTACTGTACAGGGCCAGGGAAAGACCGAATGGGAGGAGATTGAATTGGTATGGCCGACCTCGGAACACAAAACGAAGGAAACGACGATGTTCCACACAGATAGGGATGTGGAAGTACACGTCTTTCAAGTCCACAGCCGTGAAACCATCTCCCGTTTCCACGTTGTGTAGGACATCCGATATCCGGAGCATCCTGAAAGCGTATCGCCTTAGATACGAATTCAGGCCCCTCAGGTCCCGGACTGGTCGGAGGAGGCAATCATTCTTTTGGTATCAGAAAATAGATTGAATAAAAGCCATTGAGAGGAGGCCTGTAATTTCCAGACTCAGCATCCCTGACTGGATGGGGTTCAGGACGCGTGTATACCAGACCCCGGAAAATGTTGGGGGCCGACGGTTGAACTGGAGGTGGTAACCCTTCTGCTGTCCCCTCTCCCCTGAAAATAGACTCAAGCCTACCAGGGCCACTGATAAAACAGAAAGACAATTCTGCAAGCAGCTTAAAGCATGTTTCCTACATTTACTCTAGAGTCTAAGAACAGCCCAGATAATTCATTGAGGCAAGACCCTTCCTCATTTGCGTTGCGCCTGAACCATTCAGTGCTTTACTGTTTGGTACTTTAAGCTGAACTTGCAAATATCTAATTTTTTTGAAGTGTTTTAGATGCTTTAAATTAATGAGATCCAAAACAAAGTTGGCAAAGAATTGAATCATTAGCAGGAAGTTTTTTTATCTCTTTCACAGCATTATTTAAAGATGCTTTTCTCCCATAAAGATCAAATACATTTACTGGCCAATTAGGTTTATTTGCTGCCATTTTATGTATAGCTGTAGGCGAGCTGTTTACTTTGTTCTACTGTCTAACAGTATTAAATATAAAAGAACATTAAAATGAGGAACTGACTGCCTATTACGATTTGATGAAAGTTAAGATGTTGTTGCAAAAACATGCAATAGATTCCTCCATTTGTGAGATATTCTTGGTGTATAAAACTGAATAGTTTTTCTCAAGCTGTCAAACTGACTGATAAAGAAGGGTTACTACCAAGAGAATGAATCATAACTTACTATCCCTCTTACAGGATGCTTTAACAGAAGAAGGTATGGGAAATATTCTACTTTTTCACCCCTCTAATATATGGGAATCTACAAAAAAATATGTTCTTATTCCATCAATGTTCTTTTCAAAGGGATGTTGTAACATCCACCGTTTCCCTCCAGTCCATCTTCCTTTCATTTCTTGTGTTTCCCCATTCCTCTTGTTCCATGTCACATTTTTCCGTTCACTCTGTCTGCCTGTTCTGTGTTGTGCAGGCTGGGCGCGGTTTCCCAACTTTAGTTCCTCATTATTTACCCATTACCATTCAACCAATCACTCGACTTCCCTCGCTTGCATTCCGCACTCCCTCATTAGCTCATTAACTCTCGCACACATTTCTCACGCCTTTTGAATTAACCCCAGAGCATTGTCACCTATTTTCCCTCTACTTAAGTTTCCCTCTTTGTTGGTTTCTTTGCCAGTTCATACTGTCTGCTTGCTTTGTGTTAGACATGTTTTGCCGGCCTCAGTTTGTTTGTTAACTTGTCTCAGTCTTGTTCCCCAGTTCGCCCGTCCAGCCTGCTTTTCCGAGCCGTTTCTGCCCCGTCATCTGCCCTGCCCTCCTGTTACTCGCCAACCCCATATCCTGACTGTGACCCAGCTCCCCTGTTTGCTTGCCTGTCTGTTCTCCTGCTTCATAATAAATTCACTCCCCACGGAGATTTGCCTGAGTTCGCCTCCGAGTTCTGCTTTTGGGTCCATACCAGTTTTTTAAAAATTATAAACAAGATTAATAATGCCCTAGATTCAAATGCCAAAAGTTTTATAATCTGTTAGCCTGTCGCCACTGGTTTCATACAATCAATAAATTATAATACCCTGTCCTACACACCGCATACAATTTTAAACTAAAAATTAGTCTAATTCTTCAAATATAAATTAAGTATATGTTCATATGTATTGTATGTTTACCTCAGTAGGTGTAATGTGAAATATTAAATAGAAAATATTAAAATAAATATTTGCATGTGCTTTATGGACATATTTTCAAGCACATCTAGCCTTAGGGAATTTTGTAATTGACAATATCTTTTAGTAACCACATGACAGATGATGGTTAGATGAAGGAACACAGGGGCTAGTTACTTTAATTGAATGCAGACATGAAGATCATTGTTTTTGGATATGGTTTGTTTTTGTGTGAAAAAACTGGTGAAATCTTTATTGTAACCAGGGCCGTGTCTAGGGGCGGCACGGGGGGGCAATGCCCTCCCAAATTCTCCACCTGCTCCCCCAAAGCCAAATAAAAAAAAAAATGTATCTGTCAATATGAAGTTGGCGCCTGTAGCGCCACCAGTAGGCTATCAGAGCTACAGACGATTCGACCAATCATAAAAATGCCACACCGAAATAATAAGTTTTCTAATATCTGATTGGTTGGTTTGGCCATATAATAACACATAGAGCGAGAGAGAGAGAGAGGTCACTTTCTTTGACCAATCTGTGCTGTGCTGTGCTGTCTCTTCTTGATAACTAACTGTTACACATTGTTTAGAATATAATATTCGCTAGCCTAGCTTACTCAGTGAGTTGAGGATAGTGGCGAGAGTCTCCGTCTGGGAGATTAGATTTTAAATAGATTGATTACATGTTGCATCTAGCCTAGTTGTTATAGCTGCGATTCAGCGAAACATCTGTATATTGCATTAGCTATGTGTGTGTGTGTGTGTGTGTGTGTTAGCTAGCCTACTGCTGCGTGTTGGGCGGCTGTGGCTCAGGAGGTAGAGCGGGTCGTCCGCTGATCGCAGGGTCGGCGGTTCGATCCCCGGCTCCTCCTGACCACATGTCGAAGTGTCCTTGGGCAAGACACTGAACCCCAAATTGCTCCCAATGAGCAGGCTAGTGCCTTGCATGGTGGCTGCCGCCATTGGTGTGTGAATGTGTGTGTGAACGGGTGAGTGAGAGGCCATTGTAAAGCGCTTTGGATAAAAGCGCTATATAAGTGCAGTCCATTTACCATTTAGTCAGTCTATACTTTCCTCAAAATTTTTAATACTTCACATATATTAAAATACACTATCATATCTGTTTCTCTCTCTCTCTTACGTTCTCTATCACTCTCATGGCGAAACGGCAGCTGTCAAACGGCAAGCCCCCCAGCATCTCAGGCATAAAATATAGGCTATATAAAAAAATTATATACAGTATATATATATATATATATATATATATATACTGTATTTAAATGAAATGATGAGCCAATTACAGTATCTTAGTTTCACTTGTAAATCAAAAATAGCACAAAGAGACTGAAATGATGAAGGGATAAGTAATAAAGAATAAGTAACATTCTGTAATAATTTGATTTAATTGGGCATTGATAAAGTTGTCCATAAGGGAGGGGGGAGTATGGCTAAAATATAAATGAAAATGATGAGCCAGTTACAGTAACGTAGTTTCTATGTAAATAGAAAATAGCACAAAGAGACAGAAATGATGAAGAAATATAGCTCATCTTTAATATTCTTGTTTCCATATGAGATTAGATACTGATTTGGTATTATTGGGCATAAATAAAGTTGACCTCCTATAAGATGAGGGGGGTGGAGGTGGGTTTAAAATTAAATCAAATTATCCTATCCACTAATGTACTGATTAGCCTTTACCTATATAGCTATATGAAAGCATCTGAAATCTCATCTAGGGCTTTGAAAAAAATAATAAAATCTTCAAAATGTTCAGAAATTAAACACTTTATTTTAGAAAATGTTCTGTGTGCGGTTGTGTAGAAATGCAGGAAATTAGTTTTAAAAGGCTAAAATGTTTCTGGGGGAAGACCCCCAGACCCCCACTACTTCGTCCCCTCTTGTGCCCCACCAACATCTCTTCATGCCCCCCCAATCAAAGCAGTCTAGAAACGCCCCTGATTGTAACTTGTATAGTGTATTGTATGTGACTAACTAAATGTTGAAAATGAACTTGCTGAGATAAAATATACAAAAATGTATATTTTTATGATAGATGTGTAGATGTTGACATGATCTATCAGCAAAATGTAATTTCAAAAGTGATTGTATATGGTATAAATATTATACAGTCATACATAGACTCATAATGAGTATATGGATGATTGTCTGTATAGTAGTGCTAACCTGATCCCAGTCTTTTAAAAAAAAAAAAAAAAAAAAGTTTAATAGATGTTTCATATTTACTCAAGTCAACACATGTAATGTATATGTATAAATCTGGCTGGTCTGACTATTCACCAACCGTTTAACCAAGTGCTTTTTAAATGTTCCTAGATAAGCAGGACTTCCATGAATTACATTACATTACATTATAGGCATTTAGCAGACGCTCTTATCCAGAGCGACTTACACAGCATTTTTGCATTTATACATAGTATCCATTTACAGCTGGATATATACTGAAGCAATTCAGGTGAAGTACCTTGCTCAGGGGTACAACGGCAGTGTCCTACGTGGGACTCGAACCTGCGACCTTTCGGTTACAAACCCAGTTCCTTAACCACTGTACTACACTGCCGCTGAATCAGGTATATGTGTATTCTCACTTGAGATACACACCTACTTAACTCTGAAATGGGTTTTCCATGCTGAGTTGCACCAAATATAATTAAATTAGTTCATCCTGTCCCACACCCATGGACATTTGAATTTGCCAAGTGTGTCCTTTATAAAACCCATTACTCAGTGCTAAAAAGCATGACTTGGGTGACTTTAATTATGAAATAGTATTTTAACTTATATTTATTCATATTGGTTTTTTATTTCTGTATCTCAAGTCACCTAAATCCACAAATGAAAATGTGGCTTGTATGAAAGCAGACCCTGTCACACATGTACAAACCCCGATTCCAAAAAAAGTTGGGACAAGAATTAGTAAATTATCTTTTACATATATTTAATTGAAAACAGTACAAAGAAAAAAATATTTAATGTTTTACCATATCAACTTTATTTATTTTTGTAATTATACGCTAATTCCAAATTTGATACCTGCAACACATTCCAAAAAGTTGGGACAGGGGCAGAACAAGACTGGGAAGTTAAAAAAACACCTTTTTGGAACATTCCACTGGTAAACAAGTAATGCTATCCTGACTGGGTATAAAAAGATATCAAAAGACTCAAAATCTTATCTTCAGATACTTTTACAAGCGATACGATAACCTCTCTGCATTTGAATGGATCTCTGTGGGAATTGGGGGGTGGGACTACATTAAGCTGTAATTTACACGGGAATAGTATGGAATACATGGTCTTGAGCCTACTCTTAAAAACTGCTATGGATAGGGCCGATCTAAGGTCATCTGGTAGATTTGCAGATCAGATTAATTTATTTGTGGATCAGATGCATTTATTTGTGGATCAGGTTAATTTATTTGTGGATCAGGTTCATTTATTTCTGGATCAGCTGCATTTATTTGTGGATCAGGTGCATTTATTTGTGGATCAGTAACATGTATTTATATATTTATTTTTGAGACAATAATACCCCCATACAATGCTGCTTGTGCCTTCTGTTTTCCCCATTGATGACACCTTAGACTTAGAGTATGGAATATGTACTGTATAGACGGCGAGGCCAATAGTGGACGTGGACACTGCAACGTCAAAAAAATCAAGTACATACTAAAATCCCTGGATGTGTACTTCCGTACTTAACAGGACCCAGAATTTGAAGTAGGCTATGTATCGATGCACACTTGAATGTGTTATTCGTTCCCAGAATTAATTACGCTAAACCATAGAAAAATTTGCGCTAAATGTAATAACCGCAGCTCTTCTCACAAGAGAGGCATTTCTTAGCTCATTGTAGCTTCAAACGTAAAGCACCACAACCAAAATTGCTGTGGCAACTACCGGCTCCATAGAAATTTCTCTCAACCACAGAATTATTATTATTATTTTTAAAATTTAAGTAGTTAACATCAATATGAGTGAAATTTGTTCCAACTGGTAAAACTGGCTTTTTTAGCACAAATTATAGATATCAGCAGAGGGCGACATTATATCCGCTGCTGAGGTTGAAAACCGAAAGCTGGCTCCTTGGACGACATGTCACTCCCAACCAGCGCAAAATCACCAAATCCTTAAAGGCACAGATCCTTTACTTGCCTCCGCCAATTCAATTCTGTGCAAACGAGAAGCTTAAAGGGATAGTTCACCCATTTAGAAAAATTTTATATTGTTTTACTTACTCCCGAAATAGTATGTTATGCTGTCCTGGTTTCACCGTTGTAGCTAAATTATTGTAAATCCTGAATTGGAGCATTGCTAACAATTAGCATCTTGCCATTGGATATAATTCTCCCCAGGCTAACTTGCTGTAAATTAACCGCCTAAATACACTCAATTAAGGTTTAACAACAGCTTTACAAGTGTCGTTGTTGGAAATGAAAATGCACATATGATTACCGAGTGCACAAGAATGATATTTTTGCTCAAATTACTGAATTACCAAATTATCAAATCAATATATTCTGGCTCAAAGTATGGTTCAACTACAAATTACACCCTGTCAGCTTCTTCATAATCAGACATTTTGCTAGCTGCTTCTCCTTTGTTTACAAGCAGACTAAACGCTAGCACTATCTTCCAGTCTACTTCCGTATCGCGAGACACTGGGCACTGTTCTCGCACGGACTGATACTGACTCTCTTACCGGATGTTCTTATTTAAATGTAAACACCGACATCTGAAATCTCAAACGACATCATATACTCTAATTTGAGCTAAAATATCGTCCTTGTTATTATTGAGGTCCAGAATTTTTTCTTTTAACTGTTTCAATAACCAACTTCGATAACCTACTAACCTAACAAGGGTAATTCGAGTTAGCCAGCTATTGATAGCTGAGCACTTTCTATGTTAGTCTAGCTAGCTGAATACATCTTTCCTAGCATGCTATCGATAGCGTGGCCGACTGCAGTGGACTTTTCTTCTGTGTCACGGGAGACGCACCATCGTTGTACTTTTATCATACTTTTTTCAAAATTACGCAAATTCGGGGATATGGCCTGTAACGTGTACCTTAGCAATGTTTGCAGGTTAAAAGCTGGTCTGACATCTCACATTGCTTATATTAAGGACATTGTAAAAGCCTATACACTTCCTGGTAAATTCAGTCTCGAGGTAACTATGGTTACAAACAACAAATGTGTGTAAGGTGGGGGGAACGGCCTGTCAATCATATCTGACTGACAGTTCTCATTGATACGCCTATAAATCGAGGTGAACTTGTAGAATTGGAAATTTGGGCATATAAAAAAGAGTTACAATTTTTTTTTAAAGTTTTATAAGAAAAGTTTTAAAAATGACTGAATAACAACATTGATGGACACATTCACTTTGATGTTACCTAAAGATAACTGGCATGTGTCACATTCAACCACCATGTTACCCCTTTAAATAGAACACCCCCTACATAAGTAAGAATTGACCAAATTTGGCATTGTGCAAAGGGGTTAATATATGTTTTTGGTTACATGTCCAAATATTGTCAGGGGGAAATGTAAGAGTGTATTTGTAAGCGCACAAACAGAATCAATTCACTTATGCCCATCCATCCTCCTCCTGCAAACGCTAACCTTCAAACACAAACCAGATCTTAAATTGCATCCAGACCCTTCTAACAATGGTATTTCAAACAGTGGGATGTTTCTGAGTCACAGGATTCACTTTCTTTTTTACCTCCTACGAATCTTGGACAGTATTGTAGAGAGACAAGTACACACAGAATCATACACAAACACGCACATGCATTGTTTGTGAAGGTGGTTTGTTTGTGCAATGGTTTGACAAGGAATGTGGAGATAGATGATGCAAAGGTGGTGATCTGTTGAGAAGAGACAGGATTGGTTGGCCAGTGCACAGGCGCAAATAAGAGAGAGCTGAAATAGAAACCATGGCAACTCTGTGTTTGCAGCCTGTTCCCTGGAGAAGGGACAAATACCAACAGAAGCTTAATCCAAGTGAAGACCTGCATACAAGAGAGGCTTTTGTTATAACATGATATGAAAATACATATGGGATTGTCTTTGCACCAAAGTCTCCATATCTGTTAATGATTTGATAACCATTATGACAAACAATTAATTAGACTAATACTCTACATTTGCAATTTCTTAAACCTCTTTATACTTGGCGTGGTATGTGCTCGAAGATTCCCAAAAGTACATTAAAGGCAATCAAATATCTTCTATTTTCCATATTCTAAGAGGGGGAAACACTGACGTCCAAAATATGTATTTGAGGATCTATCATTTAATACCCTGATTTACCTATACATTTGATAAAATTATGAAATAACAATTGCCTTGAGAGCCATACACTAAAAAGGAGCATTAATGTTGAGATTGGGAGGCAAACCTTAATAGCATTCTGCCATGAATTTAGCACCACTGGTGTATGCCACCAAAAAGCTATTTGAATACATAAATGGGAAGATGTCCATGATTTATGAGGTCTTTGTAATATTTTAAATATACTGTACCGGTGAGACTATGGTAACAAGCCAGTCAACTGTTTCATCACCCACCAATAAGATTTTATAGAAAAAACAAAGATGCTGTTGACTCCTCTATGACAGAGATTGATGCGGTTTCCTGAAGCTCTGAGCGCTGCACTCTATAGACATCCTTTACTATTCAGAGCATCACCTGACTGCAGCCATCTAAAGAGAAACCACATTTATGAAGAATGGACAATGCAAAAACACAGATCTAGTGTACAAGGTGTTTGCGTGGTTGTGGTGGAGCTTTATGCAGTAAGCATCATAAAGTAGAGACCTTTTTACATCATTACATCAGCTGTTAAATGTCATTTTTTGCACTAATATGGACATATTTACTTCCTCTTTATCACCTTTTGTTTTTGTATAATGCTTTGTGTAATATACATCTTGCATCATGATTGCTGAAGGCCTCTGCATTACTTCTAAAATGTGAACAGTACATTTTTATTTTAGTGTGTACATTTTTTTTTACATTACAATATGCCTTTCAGTACCCTGCCCATATTATTTTGTTGCTTTGTGAATATGCGCTTCTAGCAAACACAAATAGAGGCTACAAAAATTGAGCTGCCCTGCCCTGTTTGTGGGCTGCATTCTTGTGAGCACCCTTCTCATCTTTCATCTTGATATCTATTAGTTACCAGTAATTATTTATTACATTCTACAAGGTTGTCTGGTAGTTTTGCTGTGTACGTATGTTGAAAAATAACAAGTTAAGATGGCACACATCGTCCTCCTCTTTATAGTAACATATCTTCAACATGGGAAAAACATAATATATGTAAACACTTATTAAACATATTTATCATTTTATTATTGCATACTCTTACATTAATCAAAATCTGTCTTCTCTGCTTGGACCAATACTTTTCAGATATATTCACCAGGGATATGTTCTTGCAATACATCTGCTTCTTTGAACATTTTTAATGCAAGTGATACTTCATTTTTTTTTTTAAAGTATGGTATTAGACAACAGTGAGTAAATAGAAATCAGGCACAGAAGTACATAAGCATACAGTGCTCTCCACTATTATTGGCACCCCTGGTAAAGATGAGTTAAAAGGGTTATAGAAAATTCACATTTTGTGAATTAGCTTAATCTCACACTGAAAAATCCAACCTTTAATTGAAGTAAATTTATTATGAGAAAAAAAAAACCCTCGTCAAGAAATTATTATTTTTAACAAAACCACGTGTGCCACAATTATTGGCACCCCTGCATTTATATATAAAAAAAGTAAAAAAAAATTATATTTGGTCACTTATTCTTTGCATGCCATGACTTCCTGATGTCTGTGACCCAACAACATCAAAAGACTCTTGATATCTTATGTTGTGGTACTCTTAGAAGCGATACTATAACATCTCTGCATTTGAATGGATCTCTATGGGAATTGGGGGGTGGGACTGGATTTAGCTGTAAATTATGCTGGAACAGTATGGAACACATGGTTGGTAAAATGGCTGTACGTCATCAAGGGTCTGAGGTATCAAACAAGCCTCAAACCATCACTCTGCTGCCAGATATGCAGTAGATATGGATGGATCACTTTAAGGGTTGTTTCTCCTGACTAATTTTCCAATTGAACTCTATGGAAAAATAAGTCCAGAGAAGAAACCCTTCAAGTTATCTATCCATATCTACTGTATTTCTGGCAGCAAAGTGATGGTTTAAGGCTTGTTTGATACGTTAGACCCTTGATGACAGAGCCATTTAGCCAATCATGTGTTCCATACTGTTCCAGTGTAATTTACAGCTAAATCTAGTCCCACCCCCCAATTCCCGTAGAGATCGATTGAAATGCAGAGACGTTATAGTATCGCTTGTAACAGTACCAGAAAATAAGATATCAAGAGTCTTTTGATGTTGTTGGGTCACAGACATCAGGAAGTCATGGCATGCAAAGGATAAGCGACCAAATACACTGCTCAAAGAAATTAAAGGAACACTTAATCAACACAGTATAACACCAAGTCAATTAAACTTCTGGGATCTCGATCTGTCCAGTTAGGAAGCGTAAATGATTGTGAATCAATTTCACCTGCTTTGGTGCAAATGAAAGAGACAACAGATGGACAGGAGAGGCAACAGCAAGACAACCCCCAAAAACTAAATGGTTTTGCAGGTGGTGGCCACAGACCATTTCTTTCTCCTTATCCTTCCTGACTGATTTTTTTCTAGTTTTGCATTTTGCTAGTGCCCTTGTAACTACTGGTAGCATGAGGGGGTACCTGCATCCCATTCAGGTTGCACAGGTAGTCCAGCTCCTCCAGGATGGCACATCCATACATGCCATCGCAAGAAGGTTTGCTGTATCTCCCAGCACAGTCTCAAGAGCGTGGAGGAGATACCGGGAGACGGGCCATTACACGAGGAGAGCTGGACAGGGCCGTAGAAGCGCAACAACCCAGCGGTAGGACCGGTATCTGCTTTTTTGAGGAGGAACAGGAGGAGCATTGCCAGGGCCCTACAAAATGACCTCCAGGGAGCTACTCGTGTGCATGTTTCTGACCAAACTGTCAGAAACAGACTCCATGAGGGTGGCATGAGGGCCCGACGTCCTGTAGTGGGACCTGTGCTCACAGCCCAGCACCGTGCAGCTCGATTGGCATTTGCCAGAGAACACCAGAATTGGCAGGTTCGCCATTGGTGCCCCGTTATCTTCACACAGATGAGAGCAGGTTCACACTGAGCACATGTGACAGACGTGAAAGAGTCTGGAGACGCCATGGCGAATGTTATGCTGCCTGCAACATCATCCAGCATGACCGGTTTGGTTTAATTGACTTGGTGTTATACTGTGATAATTAAGTGTTCCCTTAATTCTTTTGAGCAGTGTATTAAAAATTATTACTTTATTCTATATATAAATGCAGGGGTGCCAATAATTGTGGAACACGTGGTTTTGTTAAAAATAATTATTTCTTGATGAGGGATTTTTTTTCTCATAGTAAATTGACTTCAGATAATCGTTGGATTTTTCAAATGCTTTCAGTGTGAGATTAAGCTAATTCACCAAGCTTTTTTTGTTTTCTAACCCTTTTTACTCATCTTTACCAGGGGTGCCAAAAGTAGTGGAGGACACTCTAGATATACTGAACAGAGCTTAACCCCTTTTCTAGCACCACCTTTTTTGAACAAAAGCCCAAAAATAAAATGTTGCTGATCTTGAATCCCTTTGACTACAGGCATAATCCTTGCCTCATCTGTAAGGTAACCTTTTGTAGTTTGTTATCCAAGAGTCAGAATTAAGGATTGCGGTGTACATATACCGTGTATTACACAGTGTATACATGAGTAAAAAAAAATTTTAAAAAGATTTTTATTTAATTTTCTTGCCAGGATAAGGATACTGACATTTCCGTTATTCGCATCATCTGTGGATTTCTGTGGAACACATAGAACGTACAGTGTCATAATTTAGATTGAGCTTGTTTTGTGTCATTTCACAAAATAAGGAACCATTGTTGCTATAACAGTGGGCTTGTAAAATCGTTTTTAGATATAGAATTGTGAGTTTTAACACTTTCAAATGGTGTATTGTGTGACCAGATTATAAAAAAATGTCAAATGAAAATAAACTAAACCACGTCTGGCCAAAATGCGGGCCGGTGCTTGTTAATGGGTTAACAAAATCAACCAATGTCTTTAAATGCATTGTAAATTGCATTTTAAAGTTATACTTGTTATAATGGACAAAACACATTTGTAAAAGATAAAAAATAATGCCTTGATACAGATATTTTTTGTTTGATTTTGTTTGATGAAGGTATTCCGGTTGGGCATATCTTTTTGTACATGGTGGTTTTCATAGTATAGTTTGAAGGACATACATGTCAAGACTTATCACTGTAATCCTAAACTGCATCCCCTGTCATTCTATCCAGATAAACAGACTACATTCTGACTGCGTACGTAGATTCATTACTTGTTTGTGGTACAACAGAAACCTCCCTAGATAAAACGCAAATGAAAATGTGGATTGTAAGTGCTTAGTTGCCAATAAAATATTGTTTGAGCCCCCTCCCCAAGTAATATCGTCCAATGCATGTGATAAAGCTCTTAGAAAAGATACAACAAAAATGTGTTTTTGTAGCTTTTTCACTGCACAGGTATCCACCAACAGTCCAGACAACATACGAACCACATAAGTACAAAAACAACTCTTTATTTCAAGAATTCATAAAACTTAAAACCAGAGAAATCCTTCAGTTCTGCTTCCTCCCTTCAGAACCCTTCACCCCCTGGAACTGATGGACACAGAGAGGAGTGCCCACAGGTAAGCTGACTACACACCTTTACTTTAGTTGAGAAACAGGGATTACACATACGTGATTCAGAGCAATGGCAGCAGAAATCCACTTTCTCTTAGGCTCACACTTCTTATTACCAGTCATTAGGGGAAAACAAGAATAATGGCTGGGCATACACACACACACACACATACTCCATGAAATAAAAAACAAACCGGATAGTCCCAAACCCATGCAACTCTGCTGGGTAGGGAGCTACCATCTAAATAATAAAAATAAAAAAATTGAATTTTGGAACTCGGGAACTGCTGATGCATGCTTTTGTCACCACTAGCACCTTTTCCCCATCCTTCACTCTGTTTTGCTCACCTAGCAATGGACCATGCACATACAATAAGCTTTCAGCAGTAAAACTTTCCTTACTGCGAGGGGAAGACCCCCAGTTTTGAGATCAGATCTGCCACCCTTTAGTCTTCATCGTCTTTCTCCTCGTCTTCTTCACGGCTGCCGCCCACCAAAGTCTCCCTCACGTGTGGTTTAACTTGCAACCTTAACTTGCAACCTCTTGCAACAGGTCAGCAGCTTCCAACCAGAGTCTCATTGACCCAGACAAGTCATACATATGACAAAGACGAAACAAAAGGAAACACCACAAACAAACTGAAAATCGGAACTGAAAATAATTTATTTTTTAAATGGCCACACAAAGAGGAACTGCTTCCTTGTTCGTATGTGGCCTGCAGTCTACACCCCGATTCTTCCTTGTTCGTATGTGGCCTGCAGTCTACACCCCGATGCTTCCTTGTTCGTATGTGGCCTGCAGTCTACACCCCGATTCTTCCTTGTTCGTATGTGGCCTGCAGTCTACACCCCGATTCTTCCTTGTTCGTATGTGGCCTGCAGTCTACACCCCGATTCTTCCTTGTTCGTATGTGGCCTGCAGTCTACACCCCGATGCTTCCTTGTTCGTATGTGGCCTGCAGTCTACACCCCGATTCTTCCTTGTTCGTATGTGGCCTGCAGTCTACACCCCGATTCTTCCTTGTTCGTATGTGGCCTGCAGTCTACACCCCGATTCTTCCTTGTTCGTATGTGGCCTGCAGTCTACACCCCGATTCTTCCTTGTTCGTATGTGGCCTGCAGTCTACACCCCGATTCTTCCTTGTTCGTATGTGGCCTGCAGTCTACACCCCGATTCTTCCTTGTTCGTATGTGGCCTGCAGTCTACACCCCGATTCTTCCTTGTTCGTATGTGGCCTGCAGTCTACACCCCGATTCTTCCTTGTTCGTATGTGGCCTGCAGTCTACACCCCGATTCTTCCTTCTTATCTCCTCCCAGGTGTGCCTGTTTATATTGTTTCCCCCTGCCCCATTTCTCACCTCCCACAGGGGCCCCATTTCTCACCTCCCACAGGGGCCCCACATGAGCACCAAATGATTCTTTTAACAGCCCCGATTCTCCGCTTGGGGGAACGTCTATAAATTATTGCCAAGGGGAACAGTGAAAACCTCTGACATCACAACTGGCAGCATGAACCTCACTTCCCTACTCTTATGTGCGGAAAGAGTTTGAAGGTCATCAGTTTTGATGCCTGTGCCTTTGACTACGGTCATGTGATGACTCTGCAATGTTGCACAATGGAACAGATATCCAATTGAAGAGACTGCATTTAACACTGCATCTCACCCCCACAATGCATCCCCTTTACTATGCAGGTGAACATCCAGCAGGGATGCCACATACATTGATGGGTGAAGTCCAGCTGGGTTCCACCAAACACATGAAAATCACCTCTCCCATAAGTCTGGCTCCCGGTTTGGCTCCTTGTTTTCTTATTTTATTTCTTTAGACCTGTATTTCAAAGTGTTCTGGATGGATAATTTTAACCATTGAAACATTGCCACAAACCTGTTCATCAGGGTAACATAATCTGGATGGATTCTTTTTACCATTGAATTTATTTTATTTATTTCTCCTTTATTTTACCAGGTGAGTCCCGTTGAGATATCCATCTCTTTTTCAAGGGAGCCCTGGCCAAGAAGCAACAAGCAGTCATATTACAACATAAAACACCATTACACAAAGCAGGCCAATAAAACTACAAATTATACAGTACATATTTCAGATAAAACACAAATTATACAATTGCACATTTCAGATAAAACAATTACAAACCTCAGTTTTAAAAATCTCCAACTTCCTCTTAAAATCATCCAAAGGAATTAAGTATGCCATTTTAGATTCCTTTCTGGAGCTGCTTCCAGGACCATGGGGCATAATAACTAAAAGCCGTATTTTCTAATTCTGTGGAAGGGCGAGGCACAGTAAAACAAGGTAGGCTTTGTGAACCCAAGTTGTAAGGTCTTGTGTTTCATTTAAAAAGACATTCCCTATAATGGTAAATAAGTGAAAATGTGTCAATAAAACCATCTACGGTAAACTAAAGATGGCAGGCCTGCTCTTTCATACAAAAAACAATGGGCCTCATTCATGCAACGTTCCTAAATATGCACGTACATTTATGCACGAAACAAGTCGGTATGGCAAATTTGTTCATATTTCGTGTTAAACAAGTTCATAGCCTTGAATTGATAAAAGGCATCACCTAAAGTGTTTGCTTTTTACAATCGTAATTTATTAGCTAGGTTTGCATTGTGTATTTCAGAGGCTACATTTTGTCATGTTAATTTAACAGAAAGTAAAAATAAATTAATGTTCAAATTTATATTGAGAAGCTACATTCAGTGGCATTTTGAATTTACGTATGAGGTACATGCGGTCCTGAGCAGGTGAAAAGTGTAAAGTTTATTCATAAGTCTCAGATACGAAAATGTTGATGAATGCCAAAATACAGACACAATTGCTAATACGAATAATTTACATGCCAATTTGTTCTGCTTACGTTTCGTGAATCACGCCCCATGATGCGTAAGTGATTTTCAATCATTGGAAGAAAGGTGACTAGGACCAATTTCTTTCTAGCTGCAAAAATAAAAATAAAACCCCAGTTTAACCTTAAGTTTTTTAATCAGGTTGTCAATGTGCACTTTAAAACTAAGCTCATCATCCAGCTAGATTTGCAGATACTGGTAGGAAGACACTTGTTCAATATCCCTCCCATCTACTGTAAATATATTGGTAGTAACAATCTGGGAGCGTGATCTGGGCAAAAACATTAGCTTTGTTTTATCAAAATCTAAAACCAGATTTAGCTCATTAAGAGCAGCCTAAATAGAGTTAAAAGATTCTTGGAGGTCTTGGTCTTGGTCTGTGTTCAGTGAGGTAGCACAGGAGTACAGTATTGTGTCATCTGCAAAAATATTGTGTCCAAAATTTTTTTGGGAATTCTTCACAACTGAACCATGTTATTAATATAAATATAAGTACGAGGACTGCTTATTCTCAGCTGTTGCAGGTCCTTTTAGCGAAATGTAACAGCATATATTTTGTGAAATAACAGCCATGTCTGGAATTCATAGGCTAATGGTTAGTCCAAATAATGAGCATGTCTGTTTCACCATCAAGCAATCCGCCAAAGCGAGGAAGGGAATGGGATAGGACATTTTCATTGGTTTATTGCATGTCACACCCAAGACACACCTATAATTAATGAAGAGACTAAGTTCAGGCCATTTGCGCGTTGCGCTGTGCTTAGCGCCCAAAATACACGCCGGTAAACTAGAAAAAATTGACTTGGACACGCCCTAAGTGGACTTTACGCCATGCGCTTAGACCAAGCACCAAGATCGCCATCGGGGTGATCTACATTCCTATCTGTATAATATACTTTATGGGTAATGCCAGAATGGCGAGCAGCTGAAATAAGGTTCTTCCACAGGGTTAGTGGGTTTGTGAGGGGTTGAGGAGTCCAGTGATCCGTGAGAGCCTTGGACAGTGTGACAATGGCCCCAAATCAAAAAAGTGCCAGTCAAGGTGGTTTGATTATATTGATGGATAGCCCCTCCTATAGAGCTTTTGGGCATGCTTCACTGGCTGAAGACTTTGAGGTCAATCCCAAATATTCTACAGGGACTACATCACTATCTGTCTTGAGAACAAGGAAGAGCTGGAATATATGGTTGTTGATATTTTAATGTGAAAATTAAGGGAACACTTAATCATCACAGTATAACACCAAGTCAATTAAACCAAACCGGTCATGTTGGATGATGTTGCAGGCAGCATAACGTTCGCCACGGCATCTCCAGACTCTTTCACGTCTGTCACATGTGCTCAGTGTTAACCTGCTCTCATCTGTGAACAGAACGGGGCGCCAATGGCGAACCTGCCAATTCTGGTGTTCTCTGGCAAATGCCAATCGAGCTGCACGGTGCTGGGCTGTGAGCACAGGTCCCACTACAGGATGTCAGGCCCTCATGCCACCCTCATGGAGTCTGTTTCTGACAGTTTGGTCAGAAATATGCATACGAGTAGCCCGCTGGAGGTCATTTTGTAGGGCTCTGGCAGTGCTCCTCCTGTTCCTCCTCGCACAAAGGAGCAGATATCGGTCCTGCCGCTGGGTTGTTGCCTTTCTACGGCCCTTTCCAGCTCTCCTCGTGTAATGGCCCGTCTCCCGGTATCTCCTCCACGCTCTTGAGACTGTGCTGGGAGACACAGCAAACCTTCTTGCGACGGCACGTATGGATGTGCCATTCTGGAGGAGCTGGACTACCTGTGCAACCTGAATGGGCTGCAGGTACCGCCTCATGCTACCAGTAGTGACAAGGGCACTAGCAAAAAGAAAACTAGAGAAAAATCAGTCAGGAAGGATAAGAAGAGAGAAATGGTCTGTGGCCACCACCTAAAAAATGATTTACTTTTTGGGGGTTGTCTTGCTCTTGCCTCTCCTGTCCGTCTGTTTTGACTTTCATTTGCACCAAAGCAGGTGAAATTGATTCACAATCGTTTACGCTTCCTAACTGGACAGATCGATATTCTGGTTGTCTGGTTGTTTTGCAGTGCAGACATGAACGGAACTGCCAGGGTCGCTTCAACAAATATGACTGAAAAGACAATTGGAGGATTTGGAGCTCTAGTGGTTGCGTTCACAACCGAGTTGCTTCACTCGTCACTCGTTGCAATGATAGTGCGTTGTAGTTGTAGAGAGAGCAGCTAATGTGCTAACTCCAAGCAAGTTGGATCCAGTGAAGGAGCCTCAGAAGTGGTAGATGGCAATTTGACACATTCAGCAAAATCTGAAATATCACTAATTAATCATCACGTTGTACTAGTACCATAAATGTGAAGAAAACCTACTGAACAAGGAAACATTCACTCAAATGGTGACATGGAGACTTTTACAAACACGCTTATATAGGCACTTATCGGGTTGATGGAATTAGTGACCAGAGTAACATTGAATTAATCTGTTAACGTGGAATTGGACGAGAGCGTATCTATGTTCCCAGGGTCCTATGTTCACCAGTTCAATATTCTGTTAACACACATTAACCTTCCTATTGTGTTCAGGTCAAATTTGAATATTTAGGATATTTATATTCAAAATATTTCATAAATATTATACAGTTTATAACCCTATCCCTAACCCTAACCCACAATAGCCCATGTCATATTAAGCGAATACAGAGCTGGGGAACATCTTTTTCAGGTTCCCATTATGTGCTATGTAGAGCTGGGGAACATAGGAATGACCCCATTCAGTACTGGTTTTATTATTGAAAATCAACTCCACCTCTACAGCGGTCTCATCTGGTCTGGCACTTTAACAAATGAAACATGTAAAACGCTAAGAACATTTAAATCGGTGCACAATATGCAGTTGGAATATCAATTTCCCTGGAATTAGTATGATTCAGAAATAGTTAATGAAACAAACACACTTTATTCATGGAAATCTACTGTGGCTAATATACTTCCATTCCTGCTGACAAAATTATGTATTTCACAAATAAATACATAATTAATAAATAAATTCTTTATCAAATTTCGCAAGTCTGATATCCGAATAACGATTTTTCAAAGTGCAAGATGATTCTGGTGACAATTTAGGAACGTTTCATGAAGGCAAATAAAATAAAGCACTTCTGGCTTGAATAGGCCGGTGGTAGTTAAGGGGTTAAAATGCCACATTCTTGTTAATGGGATGCATAGAATCATTACTTTTTCTACTCAATTTTTTCTGTGGCCTTTAGCTAGTGAAATAAAAAAAACAGCTTTAATAAGTGGTGGTTCAACAGCACATGTTGCAGTGCGTCTCCTGGGCTTGTTGTCACATTGACATTATTTATCAGAGCTTATTTCAAGCTTTTTAAGACTGCAGAAGAAATCTTCTTGTAAGTAAAGCACCAGGGACCTTATAAAAAAAAAACATCAGTAGATAATCATAAACACATTAGTGATGCCAAGTGTGACATTTGGAGCAATATGTAAATCATTGGGATTGTGGTTACTTTTGTCAAATCTTCCTATGGTCTCTTATCCTGCTAGCTCACAGCACATTGGCCTTTTTATCTGTCCTTTTCATATGGAGGTCTGCAGTGTAAAGCAAAAGCGTATGTAACCCCAGGGCAACAGAAGGTTGAAGTTCTCTTGAGTGTAAGCGCAACTCTGCTTGTTTAGAAACACTTCACGTCTGCCTATTCACACAGACACTACATCTCAGCGCTGTTGAGAAAGCCTTTCTGTTTTGCCAATTTGATTCATGAAGATGAGCTTGGTATACAAACACTTTGAGGTCATCTGCTTTATTCCGTCCACTATTGATTCTCACACTGTGAGAATCAATACTGTTTATTATTTATGGATGTCTTCAGAATACTGCAGAGGATAACTTTATATGAACTGGCTTCCTGAAATGTCTGCTCAATAATTCAGTGCTCTGTTATTTTGGGTACTCTTGTTGACAGGCTGGTACTTCATTGAGACAAAATTAACACACGTTTATTAGGACTTTTATTTATGAAGTCAAAAGCAAAACAAGAATAAATAAAACCATAACCAAAGACCAAATTGAAGGCTCTAGTGGTGTTAGCTAGTGGTAAGTATACCTTTAATTTGAGTTAATTTTAATCAGTAGAGCCTAACTTACTATAAGAAGAAAAATATGTAAATGTATAACAATTACTCAGAATTACTAAGACGTACAAGGAAGCATTACAAGTAAGGTGTTACACATACTGTTCAAACACAAATTCCATTCCAATACAGGCTATAAGTTGTTAGACATAGTCTATCTGCGTCTTCTTTGTCCTATGTGGAACAGCTGGCCATGAGGCAGGAGACTGCCCTTCAGCTGCACAGAACTGGTGAAGAATCACTGGCTGGCTATTCTTTCTTCACAGGCTTATCTCTCACAAAGCCCATTAGTTTCCCACCAAAATCAAACTCATATATACTCACATTATTGTAAAGTCCACTAGAAAATAACAACAAATGATAAACCACCCATTTCAACACAAGTCATTTTGTAATTATCATTAGCAGGAAACTCCAGATTCAAAGTCTTTCTCAGCGGTCAGGGGAGTGTTCAATGCCTCCCACTCCCACAAGCACTAGCTTGTCTATAGAAGAAGGTGGGATTGAGAGGCAGTTATTTTTCTTAACGACGGGAAGTAGCAATGCTGATGAAAATATTCATTTGTACTTCAATAAAGTGGTGGAATGTCACAGATCACCACAGAAAAAAAGGCATTTGTCTGTGAAACTAGCCAATTAGTGTATGTAATGATTATTTTTCAGGATTCTGTTGAAAGTGTTACAAAAGTTAACCCTGTGGAATAAATGTGGGAAGGGGGAAAACCCCTGTATTTAGTAGAGTAAGACATGTCAAATCAGCTTGTCTTGTAGTCCACAATTTTACAATTTGAGTAAGTGGTAGTATAAGGCCTATTTCTCCAAGAATAACATCTGCATTTTCTCGTAATAGGATTGCCTCCCATTTCATAACAGTAATTTGATAGCTCTCAACCTTAACTGATCCGCTGGGCCCAGTGGTAGGCACAAAAAAACGGGTCTAGGTCTTATAATGAAAAGAGCTCATGTTACTAACACCAGAGCTCAGTAAAGCACAGGGCTAACATACCTTATACTGGGAGAGTGAGTAGGCGAAACAAACGTTTTACAATGTGCACTGGAGAGCTTGTCCCTTGCGGAGACAAATATAAAATGACACACCATTTGAACAAAGTGCAGGGGAGAACAAGGTAGAGGCTGTAATTTCCATGCTTGAAGCAAAAAAAAGTGTGAGCAGCTTGGTTCAGACAAGAGAGAGCCCAAAGCCAGTGGTATGCTTGTCTAGATTTAACAACGCTGTGGAAAAGGGGGGTGATAACAGGCTCAAGCTGTACAAGAGAGGGGTCCTCAGGCCGGACAAACCAAGTGGACCTTTGCATTATCACTTCCCTAGCTACTCATCTTATTCAGGAGAGTTAGAAAGAAATAGAATGATACTTGTCACTCCTGCAGGCAATGCATTTTTTGATAGTGCTATGATATTAATGAGCAAGTTATCAGACTGTCATACATTAACTGTACAAATTGACTGATAGATTGGGAGAGTGGTATAAGTCAAATATATATCACTGTGAACAATGCAGGACATTATGACAATAAAAATGGTGTTATTCACTATTGCAAGGCTCCCAGTTTATCTGTTCAAATGGGACAGTGAAGGACAAAACTGAAACAAAAGGATATAATTTTTTGTAATGAATAAGCTTATTTACTGCAGATTCAGTGTCTAATTCCACAGAGAGTTATACCTCTTGTGTAAAATGCATGGCAACTCACACAACTTTCTTGTTTAATTAAATTGGCACAATAACAAAGGGGGATTTTACATCCATCATATGCTAAGCAAAGCAATCTACACTAATTTACATATATGTGCCCCTTACATGTATTTTTTTACTGAACTTACTGTTGAAGGAAGTTTACAGTTCCTGTACTGGAACATAAATAGAAAACGTATTGCTCATGTTGGATCTTGGAATGAATAATTTCAGTACCTCTTTAGCAGAGGTGTAAAATCCGGATTCAGAAAGTAAACGTCCTCCCCAGTACTTTGTTTCAACCACCAGGATTAGCTAATTAGCACAATTCTTCAGCCAGGAGGTAGAACTAAGTTCTAGTTAATGGGTGGAAGGTGACATTTCTCAAAGTTGTACACACGCATACACATGTATGTGCATACAACACATGCATGCACACTTGTTTTTACCTGAATATGCAGGATTTCACATTGATTTGCAATGCATTTGTGAGAATTAATTTTATATTTATTTTTATTTATTTATTTATTGAATTGTCCCGAAATTAGCACAATTGCTAAATTTCATAAGTAGTCCCAAGGCAGGTACTCACAAAAAAACATAAAACAGACCTCACAATTACAAAAGACAAATCACAAACAGTTACATACAGTAAAAAAAAGGGAAAGCCCCCGGGAACGGGCACCAGAGGAGGAAACAGATATTATGTGTGGCTACATAACTGGTTCGTTTTTAACCAATGTTTGAGATTTTTAAAAAATGTTAAATAGTTGTCGCAGTCCCTGATTTGTGATGGTAACTTGTTCCAGGAATGTGTGCTCTTACAGACACCACCATTTGACTGAATTTAGTCCTACGCCTAGGTACATTACAGTCTCCCCTAGTTAGCGCTCTGGTATTCATCCCATTATTGTTTTTTTTCTGGATTAAGTCATTTAACGGTGGGGGGGAAAGCCCATTTAAAACTTTAAAAACAAGACAAACATCTATGAAAGTTTGATAACTGTTCATGTTGAAAATGTTAAACTTATTTATGATATTGCAATAATGGAAATGAAGAGGTTTCCTATCCAAAATTTTAACTGTCTTTTTAAAGAGAGACTTGATGGGTTTTAACGTGCTTGCCGTTGTGTGTGACCAGGTTGTATAGCAATAAGTTATGTGAGAAAATATCATAGTGTGCATATAAGCTTTGGCTGACTCTGAGGTGAGAAAAGGTCTTATATGATGGAAATTTGACAGGTTGAATTTAATAATATTAGAATTTATTTTAACGTGTTCCTTAAATGTAAGATTTGTGTCGAAGACCACACCAAGATACTTAAACTGTTCCACCACATCAAGGCTCTCTCCGTTGACTAATACACATGGTTGTTGGCCCTCTGCTGACTGACGGGAGAAAAACATGCATACAGTCTTTTTTGTGTTGAGATGTAGACATGATTCTTTGAGCCAGTGGGATACAGGTAACATAGCTGCAGATAGTGTTGCAGCAGCTTCTTGATTTGTTTTCACATGCACATATAATACTGTGTCGTCAGCATATAATTGTACTTTAACATTTGGGCAGACCTTTGGTAGATTATTGACATAAAGGCTGAATAGAATTGGTCCCAGTATAGAGCCTTGTGGAACCCCAACTGAGCAGCTGAGGTGAAGGTGATTGTGATTTTCCTATCTGTACTGCTTGTTTTCTATTTGACAAATACGATTTCATCCAGCAGAGCACACCATTAGAGAAATTAAAATGGGACAATTTTGAGAGAAGTACATCATGGTTTATTGTGTCGAAAGCTCTTTAAAAAATAAATAAAAAAAACAGCTCCTACATAACCACCCTGGTCTAAAAAACCTTTGATGTTCTCAAGAAAATAACAAGAGGCTGTATCGGTGGAGTGATGTTTGCGAAATCCAAACTGCATTGGACGGAGAGGGGTATGTCCATTGTTAAGATGTTCTGTTAACTGCATGGTAACCCATTTCTCGGCAACCTTTGATACAACTGGTAAAATACTTATCGGCCGATAGTTCTCCGGTTTGGTCTTGTCACCAGCCTTAAAAACTGGGGTAACCTTGGCAGTCTTCTAGGTGGATGGCACTCTATCCTGTTTTATGGACAGGTTTATTAGGTGTGCAATTGGGCGTGCAAGCCTTGCTGTGATGCTTTATAAAGTTACTCTCCAGACCAAATGTGTCCCTGGCTTTAGAACTTTTCAAAGAGGAAATTATTTTTAGAACCTCAGAAACAGATATGTCCCCTAAGCTAAACTGGTAAATGGACTGCACTTATATAGCGCCTTTATCCAAAGCGCTTTACAATGGCCTCTCACTCACCCGTTCACACACACATTCACACACCAATGGTGGCAGCTGCCATGCAAGGTGCTAGCCTGCTCATTGGGAGCAATTTGGGGTCCAGTGTCTTGCCCTTCGACATGTGGACAGGAGGAGCCGGGGATCGAACCTCCAACCCTGCGATCAGCGGATGCCCCGCTCTACCTCCTGAGCCACAGCCACTTCTGTCATCAAGAGGGTTATGGGGAGTGTCTGGGCATTTAAAGTGCATTGTCAATTCTCCAACTGAGCTTATGAAATAATTGTTGAAGCTACTGACAATAATGTCCAAATCGTTAGTCAGAGTACCATTCACCTGGAGCTGTACATCATTGGGTTTTGTGTCTTTGTTTCGTCCTATTAACTTGTTTAAGTTTTCCCATATCAATTTTCCATTTCCATTTGCCCCATCTATCATCTCAATAAAATAGTCTGCTTTAGCTTTACGGATCTGTCTTACAACTTTATTTCTATGTGATGTGAAAGTATGTCGGTCACTAGTGAGCCCTGTTTTTAGAGATTTTTTTGTGCATTATCTCTCTCTTTCATTAATTTCCAAATATCATCCTTCAGCCAAGGTATGGTTTTTTTTATGCTTCTTTGGATTCCACTTCTATGACACTTTTAGTAAAAGTCTTACAGCTATCCTCAACTTAAACATTATTTATTAAAACATTGTTTATTAATAAACATTATTTATTAAAACATTGGACCAATCATATTGTTGCAATGCATTCTTCAAATTTTGTTGTTCACTTTTAGGTATTGGCCACTAACCCTAATGTTTCCTGTTGATTTTTCTTGTGCATAAAATAAAATTATGGTCAGAAAGCCCAAATAGAAGATTAAAAGTTTTGGTAATCCTGTCAGACTTATTTGTGAATATTAGATCAATTGTTGTTTTGGATGTATTTATTATTCTTGTTGGACCTTGTTGTATGACTTGAGTAAGATTGAAGTTTTTTTCTCTCTGATTTACTATCCCAATTAATGTTGAAGTCACACATAAAAATAATTTCCCTTTTAAAATTGTAATGTTTTAAAATTGTTTTAAGTTGATCATAGAATGTATTTTTAGAGGAAGGAGGTTGGTACAACCATATCATAGTGAAAGACATTTCAGGAAAAATAATTATATTGAGACCAATACATTCAATATCTATTTATGCTGGCCACTCAATTAGCCTACACTTTAAACAGTCCTTCACATAAACCAATAGCCCCCCCCGTCCTAATTCCTCTATCTCTTATAAACATATTGTATCCTGGGATGTTGATAGCAGCAGTTGGTTAACCAACCTTCTGATATGCCTAATATATCAACGGTAGAGTCGATCAATAAATGTCCATTTGCTCCGTTTTGGTCACTATACTACGAATGTTAATATGCCCCAGTAAAAGTCCTTTGGTTTCGATTGTGAATCCCAGATAAGTTTAGCGTTATTAAGAGTTTGCGCTACTATACACTTGTGATATGGCACTATTGAATAAGCAAGTTGCAAAGTGCATTACATCATAACATAATGATGAGAACAGGCCATTCAGCCCAACAATGCTCGCCATCTTCCAGATGGGTACCTACTGTTCCCCTACAATAATAATAATAATAATACCTTTATTTATATAGCATTTATCAAGCAATACAGCACAAAGTGCTTTACAACACAACAAGAGAAGTAAATAAACAACAAGGTGCATAGTTAAAAAAGTGGATGACACAATAAAAAATAAAAAATAAATAAGTTTTGTTTTTTAAAAACACATCAGAACATATACATCTCAAAACAACAATTCACTACTCTAAACATGATTCAAAGCCCAACAAACTAATGATAAAATAATAATAAAATAATAATAAAAATTTTAACAGATTAAAAGCAATTTTATAAAAATGTGTCTTAAGTAATTTCTTAAAAGAGGACATTGACACACCTCTGTGTTTTGCGAAATATAGGTGCAAATGAGCTTGGTTGTGTCCATTCCACTTTTTGTTACTGTCTCTCTCAGATTTCCCAATCAGAGGCTCTGAAGCGCAAATGATTATTGATTCCCGAATGAATAGATATGTGTTATTTTCGGCATTAAAAAATTATTTTGTTTGCATGCTGTTGGTTCTCATATATATATACGTATAGGCAGCAGCCGGAGATGCTGCAACGTACAGCTGAACCGGGAGTGCCTTGGGCAAAAGATTACTGGTAGTATAGCCTACGTGTGGTGGACTGGGAGGAGAAATTAGTAAATTAAGTGTCGCAGACGTGTGGCTAGGCTAGCTAATATGTTTGCACTATACCAAAAGTAGATAAATGAAGCTTAATGAATGGCTCTATTTCCACCGTTTTTCTGTGGAAACTTTTTTCACAAGAACTGTAGTGGCTACTGCTAGCTTGCCAGCGAGTGACGTTAGCCTCTCTCGAAGAACGGCTTCCAAGATTAGTAGTAATGCCCAGCCCGTGCAATCCTAACAAGATCCTCAATGATTCTACCAAATCCTATGAAAATCATTAAAGATTCAATGTAGAGTCAATGAAGAAATCTGATGGGAAAACGTTACTGAACTTGCACTTTCTACATTTTTGCATATAATGATGGAGAGGTGATTATTTATATTTTCTTTGCCATCCATGAGTTACCAATAGCACATATACTGTGTTTCAGTATTGTAATATAATGTCCATTGTACTTTGCACTAAAATCCCATTAAGAGATATTTGAAAAGTTATTTGATAGGTGTGTAGTGGATACATCCCTCTGTGATATGTTGTGGTCATTTGAAGTTTTTTGAGTCCCTTGTCCATCACTTTAAGAAATTGGTTGTTTTCTGTAAAGAAACTTGGTAGGATCTATCTGTGAGATACGCTACAAACCAAGAGAGGGCAGTCCCAGAAATGCCCATCTCAGCGAGTGTGTAGATCAGGAGTTTCTGGTTGACCGTGTCGAATGCCGCAGACAGGTCAGAGGAGAGGGATGAGGCGAGTGCCTCTGTCACAACCAGGAGAGCAGTTTCAGTGGAATGCCTGGTTCTGAAGCCGGACTGATGCGGGTCGAGCAGGTTGTTTTGGTGGAGAAAAACAGACAGTTGGTTAAGGACAGCTCATTCAAGAGTTTTGAACAGGAAGGGCAAGAGATATACAGGACGGTAGTTCCTGACATCAGAGGGGTCCAAGCTATGTTTTTTAAGGAGTGGGGTTACACAGGTAGTCTTAAAAACAGCAGGAACATGACCACAGGTTAGGGAGGTGTTGATTACATTACATTACAGTCACACGCTTTTACATTACAGTAGACGCTTTTATCCAAAGCGACATACAATAAGTGCATACAGAAACGTCATCGAAGTAACTACAGAACAGATAAGACAAAGCCCATCCCTCCCATAAAGTAGCAGCTATCCCTAGAAATGAACATTGAATGCAGTTCACAGTAAACTGCGTAAATCAGCTCTACTACAATACTATTATAAACTTCAACACACAGTTAAACAAGAAACAAGTACCATGAGAGGTCCTAGATAAGTGTATCAGTCCAGGTGGAGTCTGAAAAGGTGTGTTTTCAGGCCACGACGGAACGCAGGCAGGGTTGGCACAGAACGTAGAAGAATGGGAAGTTCATTCCACCACTGGGGAGCTAGGGTGGAAAAGCTCCGCAGTCGGGACGAGTGAGCGCCATTGACATGGAGGGGGGGAAGTGCAAGTCGCCCTACTGTAGACGAGCAAAGTTCTGGATCAAGTCCTGCAGGTAGGCGGGGCCTGTCCTATTGGCTGCAGTGTAGGCCAGGGTCAGAACTTTGAACCTGATCCTGGCTGCAATGTGGAGCGGGGTCACCGTGAGTTCAGACGTGGCGCAGCTCCTGGTGAGTACAAGGTCCAGTTGGTTACCAGCCCTGTGGGTGGCAGGCGATGGGTACTGAGTGAAGGCGAAGGACTGGAGGAGTGAGGTGACACTGGATAGCTGGGAACTCTCTGGTTGGAGGTTGAAATGATCATACACACACTGTACTAGCTGATACCAAATAGGTGACTCTACTATCATCCTTGATTTAATTTACACCTACATTGTGGTTACAGTCAGTAGTAAACATTAAAATCTATTATATATTAAGGAATCTATTGTTTGTCATAATTACATACCGCCCAGTGACATAATGTTCTTTATTTTAAAAGTTTCTCCCTCATGAAACACTTCTGTTGTGATTTTCAGAAGCTGTTCTGAAGATGTTTCCTGCCTGACTAGCTTCACTGTATGGCCTGAAACTTCGAAAATTATGATGTAGATTTTTACAGCCAAATGAACTCGTTCAATGTGGAATAATCGTCCCCTGCTTACTTTGCATAAACAAATAGCTCTTTCATGCACAGGAGTCTCACAGAAAACATGAAAATGAGCAAGTAAATGCAGTCCCACATACTGAATGGAAATGCTTACAGCCATGAATAATTAGTCCAGCAATAAAGTGTCTTGAAAGAGGAGCCTGGTAACATTACTGAGGATGGGTTTACACTCAGCACTAAACCCAATGATGCACAACTGATTAGATGCTTCACAAAATGACCTGATCCTGTCTGGAGATGGGCATATCGTATGAATGATAAGAATCTACAGTATTAGAGTAAACAAAATACCCGGGAAGATGAATCATGCAATCAAATGTGCGATCCACCCAAACACATTGATAGTGCAAAGTGACAATTTTATTCGCATCGTCTGGTAACTTAAAGTTAAAGATAAAGATATCTTCTGAAACAAAATCCAAAATGAGTGGTATAAATCAAAGGCGTGTAAAGCATGACATGATGAGAAACAAAAAGATTGATGGAAGGAACAGTGTACATAGCAAACAGCCATGAAGGCTACACACCTACTCTGCTACCCAAAAGAAAAGGTAAAACACCTATTCTGAAAACTAACCAAAGGGACAGACATGTTTACAGCATGAGGCTTATAGAATGAGTTAAAGCCTTTGTCACTGTATTGCATAAAAGTTTGCATTCAATTCAACAAGCTGACAATTCCTACGTACTATACAACTCAATTTGAAAGATTGTGAGCTGAAAATGTTCACAACTACTGCATGTGCTTACAGGCCAGGGGTCAGAAAATATACTAAGCTTCAACCAGTTTATTACTGGGCATATGGTGGGTGTGCCAAAACAAAATGACAATAATTCATGCACTGCAAAATGGCCTCAGTTTTTAACCCAACTGGCAAGTACAGTGACACATTTTTTGTTATTTTGGTTCTGTACTCTAGAACTTTGAGTTTGAAAGCATACAATGACGTTGAAGTGCTGACTGTCAGCTTTAATTTGAGGGTATTTTCATCCATATTGGATGAAAGGTTTAGAAATGATATAACTTTTTGTACATAGCTCCCCCATTTTCTGGCATCAAAAAATATTGGACAGTTTAACATAATGTAGAATAAAGTAATCATTTTTAATATTTGGTCACATATCCTTTGCATGCCATGACTTCCTGATTTTTGTGACCCAACAACATCAAAAAACTCTTGATATCTTATTTTCTGGTACTCTTACAAGCGATACTATAACTTCTCTGCATTTGAATGGATTTCTATGGAAATTGGGGGGTGGGACTAGATTTAACTGTACATTATGCTGGAACAGTATGGAATGCATGGTTGGTGAAATGGCTGTAAGTCTTCAAGATACAAGCCTCAAACCACCACCCTGCTGCCAGATATGCAGTATAACTCTATTCCCATAGAAATCCATTCAAATGTAGAGAGGTTATAGTATCACTTGTAGGAGTACCAGAAAATAAGACATCGACATTTTTAGTTTTCTTCTACCTTTTCATACAATTGGCAATATTTTAAACACATTTCTTAGGTCATATATTTTAAGTTGAAAAAATATTTTAGGCATTTTATAATTGTCGTGTAGCCAGGGGCTCTATGTTGATGATCTTAGTGCATGGTCTAAAATGGCCAAATGAGGTAAATGGGGGGTGGAAAGTTGAAATCTGACAATGTGCTGAAAATACTGTAGCGTCCCGCCACACTTTCCTCGAAATGGAAGGAATACGGAGAGACCGGATAAGTTCAACAAAGGTAAGTATTTTATTAAAGGTTTAAGGGTTAAGTTTAAAGGTTCACGGGTTAGGTCTGGGGGGGCGTCGCCACGCTCCCCTCTTCCGTCTGTGAGGGGGAAACCAGCCGATGTCCCACCAATACAGAGCTCGTCAAACACGGAGGGATCGGAGTCTTCACAGCCGTGAATGTCGTCTACCTCCGTGTGTTTCAGGGTAAGTCCCACTCGCTTGATCGGTCGTTCCTTCGTCGGAGTCTCTGCCTTTTTCACGCCCTTTTCCTTCAGCAGATTCCAGTTGCAGCGGCTCGGTCGCCACCGAGCCTCTTCGGCGTGCTAAGGGAATCAAGGAAACAGGTTAGTGCAGAGAGTTCTTTTACATTGTATTTATTCGGTTTCTCACGTGTCGGTTCTGACGTCCTCTTTCTCTGTGGCTGTCTCTCTCTGCTTCTGAGAGCGTCAGGCGGCCTTATGTAGCCTGACTGCAGGTGTGGCAATTGCTCGCAGCTGTTTCGGTTCAGCTCCGACCTGATGGAATTATTGGTCGGAGCTGGCCTGGGTCCTGAACCCCTTACCGGTAGCGGAGTCTGCGGCTTACTCGGGTCTGTTCCACCATGGGTTAACCTACTCCTGTTGCCCCATTGCCCTCTAGTGGCACCTGGCGTAGGCGCAGCTGTAGCCCGGTTGCCACAATACTTACATGTGAAATAAAGTATTTAAAGGGGACATGAAGCACTTGGTAAAGTGGCTCTGGTTCATTTGATTTTTACCCTAAATTATATATGACCGTGTCTTCAAATCTCAAATCGACCTGTATTTGCTGGAAAAATAAGTTGGTTAGCTTTTTTTCCCACTAGGGCGCAGCCATTTTGGGCCAACTGTGGTCATGACATCACTAGGTTGGTTGGTCTCGGCTGCCCAATGTATTACTATGGGGAAGTAGCTGACTGCCAGTGAGCTCAATGATGTATCGTGAGGAAAAAATTCAACAAAAAACGCACAGACGGTCATTTTGAATTGCACTGAGATGCTTAAATGGCTTAATTTTACCCATTTTCGTCTGTTTTGTACCATTCTGTTTAAAGCTTTATAACTCCAGATATCAATGTAACACAAACACCAATAATGGCTTAAATTAAATTATTTTCAGAATTCAGATGTAAATTATGGGCAGTGAATGCACAACCCCCGGTGAAAAACAAAGTTCCACCACTCTAGTTTACAGTGAACACCTGAGAGTCAAATATGTGAATAAGGTTAAACTTTACATTTTAGAGTTTGCAAACCTCCTGTCTGCTTGTGTACAAAATATGAAAGTGATATGTATTCAAATACTATGAGGCAATTTGAAACGGTGTACCTTGGTGTCCAAAAATCTACCCAAAATGGATAATTGTGCATCAAAGTTATTCAGGAGATAATCTAATTTTTCAACAGATAAACTCTTTTGACTCGTTTGAAATATATTTGCATCTATATCATTAGATAATTTCCAACTTTTAAAAAAAAATAGGGGAATGGTTATAGGTGTCCAAAAACCTACCCAACCTTTTCAAACCCATGAAAACCCATGGGAACATATGCAAAGTATCCAAGCTATCCATGCTATCCAAACATGAACACAGCTTTAGTGTCCATTTTAAGCACATTATTAAGTCCATTAATATGGGAATGACCCTTAGATAATTAATTTCTTTGTCTCAGTGCAAAAAATGTCCAGCACAGCCCCGGTCTCATCATAAAAGGTAATTTATTACCAACCAATCAGACTAACAATGTATGAGAACATGCACACAATTTACAGCGTCATATGAATTACTACAACTATTACGATTACAACTACTATAATTATCTCCTATATGAACATATGCCAGCCCATGGATTACTGTATGTGACAACTAGCTACCGTCATCCATTTATGTCCCTATATTAGTTATGCTGTTTCACCCAATGTAATGAATGGCTAGGCCACACATGAAAGCTTGTACTATGGTATCGTATAAATTCCCAGTGAAGTTACAGTCTAGCCGTAATAGATTGACAGCTCAGCACCATCGCCATTACTTATGGTATACAAATCCAAGTCGACTCAGGCAGGGACTTTTTTACACAGACTCCACAATCTTTATCATTGATAAGAGAATAAGAGAGACTACAGGTCCTTTAATTCAGAGTTCAGCACCACTAATGTAAAAAACTGTGACATCATAAACAATAATAACACGACCTAGCTAGCCTTTCTGTGGCTAGCTAGCTATACTATTATGAATTCAGTTTTGATAGCACCACTCCATGTTTTATGTGGCATCCATGCACTCTGCTCTTGTGGCAGTCCTGCTCGCATGCAAAAGCCCTTCACTCGTTTGCATTAAAATTGGGCTCTGATAAGATCTGTGGCCACTTTTTGCATGTTATGATGTTATATATTTCATGATTGGTATCTATACAGATGTGATCATGATCAGGCCTACAATCTACTTCTGGAAGTGGACAAGAGCACATTGCGGCTATTTCTCTGCTAAGTGTAAATGCATAGAGCTGCTGAATCTGAAGACAATAAGGTCAGCCTCCTTTCACCAAAAAGAAAAAAAAAGGAAAGGACAAGGAGATTTAGGGTTTGTACATTTCCCGTTTCAGTTGTGGAGATGTAACCTATGACAGCTGTCAATCTGCAGCGATACGCTTAGACCATTTTGTAATTTATACCTGGTATTAGAAATACTGGATTTTCAGACAGCTGAGACTAACCGTACGAATTACAACAATGAAAATCCACCTTGAGCTTAAGTCTCAGTGTCATTTGGTTGTGTTTATTTCATTCATGTGTATCTCCATACTGAACTTTTAATGTGTTTTTTACACATAATTTAGCTTGAAAAAAATAGAATAGTAAATTCTATTGTAAATTAGGCAACGTCTGATTAGTTGACTAAATACAACTGTGTGCTAGCTGGGCCAATTCTCCTTATTTAGAATGCTTAATTTGTACATTTGTACTCGTCCCTGCAAGTGTCTGTCAATTCGAGAGAGTGAAGATAAGCAGGCACTCTTCTCCATAACATGTGATGTCAAACCAATGCTTCACCCTGACAATCCACCAATTAAGCTCATACAGACATTGACTTGGAAGAGGTCAATTCATGTGTGGTTTGTGCAGGCAGACTGTGTGCACCTGATTGACCAGAGGGGTTTGTTAGTGCGTGATGAGACAGGACATCCCCTGACTGAGATCCTTCTTTGCCTGGGTGATGCTATTCCCAATTATGTGGTTCCCTGCAGGCAACTAGCACTGGCATGGTCCAGATTTGATACCAGACTCAGGTTCCAATCCATACAGTAAGAAGAGGATGAGCCACCCTGCAGCTCCACATATTTATTTAATCAAAATTTTGTTTTTAAATAAGTACAAATATTCCAAATAAATAAGTATATAAATTAATAATAATAATAATGCAATTTATTCATGATGTGCTTTTCATAGACCCAAAGCACTGGATGCAGACAATTGTTGTTGTTGAATTGCAGATTATTTTCACTATAAGGATTGCCATTTGACACTTTGATGTGGCACATCGTTTCAATTACCACATTCTCTTCAGATGGTAAGATGAAAAAGCACAGGGCCAAGTTACATTAAATAATTTAGGAAAGATTGGGTATCATTGATTTGGATAGCCAATATTAATGATAATGGTAATAATAATAATGACTTTGCCTCATCAATACTTTTAACGGAAATACTTTTAACGGCAGGTCTAGTTTTTGCAAGTTTTAATCAATGGCTTTTTAGGCCATGCTTGAGTAACTTGACATTTTTGTATGTTGAAAGGTTTTTTGTTGAGATTTCATTTATTTTTGTATAGTGTTTGGTACGGGTAATATATGATGATAATGGATATAAATGTATGAACCATAAGATAATTAAATCTAGAGAGAGACATCCATACACAATACATGCATAAACACATATAGTGCAGTCTGTAAGTATTTGGGCAGTGACACAATTTTTGTTGTTTTGGCTCTGTACTCTAGCACATTGGATTTGAAATGGAACAGAGAGAGAGACTTTCAGCTTTAATTTGAGGGTTTGTAGCGATTGTAGCCATTTTTATACATAGTCCCCCCCCCCCCCTCTATTGATTAACATAAAATTAACAAATTAACATAAACTTAAATAAAGTCATCATATTTAATATTTGGTTGCATATCCTTTGGATATGACTTCCTCGTGTCTGTGACCTAAAAACATCAAAAGACTCTTGACATCTTATTATCAGGTACTCTTACAAGGGATACTTTAAGTGTTGTTTCTCCTGACTTATTTTTCCAAAGAGTTCAATAGGAAAATTTGTCAGGTGAAAAAACCCTTAAAGTATGTATGCATGTTTGTAGATAATATAGGCATAGCGTTTGCAAGGTAACTACAGTAGCCTAGTTAATGTAACTAGTAGAAACCCAGCGGTTGGTGTCACTTTGAGAAATAAATCAATAAATCTGCAATCATGAAATACACTGTCTATGGCTCCCCTTCTATGGCTTCCCCTTTTCATAAAAACATGTATTGAACATTCTGATACAATTTGAATATCAATATTGCACATGTAAAGGTGATAAACACTTACTTAAATCATTTAACGTGAATGATTACCATTGATCTCGCATATGGCACTGCTGGCTAGCTTGCGATCATTTTTCATTTTAACTGAACAGGGCTGAATGACAAGCCAGGCAGGTAGCCAACCAGTAACCTATGAATGTAAAACAAACACGTGGCTCGCTGGCTACACCATGTTTTGGTTAAAGAGTAATATTAACAGTCAGAAATGATGTCAGAGGTTTTCACATGGTCACACTGGTATGTGTGAAAAGCAAACGTGCACACCATCATCGTTTGTCAGCTAGACAGTATATAATGAAGTGGAAGTGGACTGGAATGGCATAGACAGGTTGGTCATGTAGCCAGAAGGCAGTTTTTTTTTTTTTTTTACATTAATGCAACAACGTAATCTTAACCAGATGGTCCTTTGTGTTTTAACACAAGTTTTAACTCTCATTTTAACAAAGTAACTAAGACGGCCTTTTTTCCTAAGGAACATAGCCAAAGTAAGACATTTTCTAAATCAGAAAGATGCTGAAATGCTTATACATGCTATTATTACTAGCCGACTGGACTACTGTAACTGGGCTACCAGAAACATCTATTAAAAAAACTACAATTGATACAGAATACTGCAGCGAGAATTTCAACCAAAACGAATAGAAGAGATCATATTACTCCAGTCCTGAGAACTCTTCACTGGTTACCTGTGTCTATCGTGAAGAATTGATTTTAAAGCCCCTTTACTTGTTTATAAAGCACTGAATAATTTAGCACCATCTTACATCAATGACTGTTTATCCCACTATGTCTCCACCCTATGTCTCCACTATGTCTCCACCCGAACCCTTCACCCGCCGCCCTTCTTAATGTTACAAAAGTTCTACACAAAAGTTCTGGTGAGGCGGCTTTCTGTTTTTATGCACCAAAACTATGGAACACCCTCCCACTAGATATAAAAATGGCGAGCTCAGTTGCTACTTTTAAGAATAAGCTAAAAACCTTTTTAAAATATTTTTAAGCTGGCTTTTAATTACGTTCTTAGGTTCTAAAATTCTTAACTTTGTTTATTGTTTTATTTATTTTATCTATCTGTATTTTTTTAAAATATTTTTAATTTTACTGTTTTATTGCCCTTGTTCTGTATTTAGTTTTTATTGTTGTGAAGCAGTTTTGGCTGCATTTTATGTATAAAGTGTCACGTCCGTGCCTCCACGTCTCAAGTCTACGTCTGGTTTTTCCGTTTATATGTATTTTCTATCTGGCAGTCCGTTCCGTGTTTTCCCTCTCTTCCTCCATTTTGTGTCTCCACTTCCCCGCACCTGAATTGTGTTTTCTCATTCGTTTCGTCGCACCTTTTCCTCATTGTTTCTCCATTAGTTTGGTATTTAATCTCCTCTGTTTCTATGTTCTCTGCCAGATTGTCATGTGCCCTGCATTCGTGCATTACTTTTCTGCATTTAAAAAAATTATAAAAATGCCTCCCTGTTCCCTGCGTACCTGCGTACCTGCGTACCTGTCCAGTTCCTGTTCTCCTGCCTGTCCAGCCCACCTGCCTACCTGCCCTTTGTTCTCCTGATCCCCTGCCCTGACGGATTCCCCGGTTCTGACCCCTGCCTGTTCCTGGACATCGCTCTTGCCTACCCTGTATTGCACTGATCGCTGGACATTTACCCCTGCCTGGATTTGACTACGTTTCTGCCTGCCCTATATTGCACTGTTTGCTGGACATTGACCTGTGTTTGTCGACTACGAATAAAGCCTATTCCTATTACTTCTGGTGTCTGCGATTGGTTCCGATCAGTTCTCATAACATGAAAGGTGCTATACAAATAAAGTTTATTATAATATTATTATTAAGTGTTAACTTTATTTTCTCTGCCTGACAAATGGGTTATTTTTTTCCTTTATTGCGTAACGTTTCCTGCAGTAAATCATTTGGTGGTAGCGAGTAGGCTACACTGCAAAAAACAATTATTAAATATTTAGACTTTATAATCTGGATCTCCAGCGGGGTAGGCCGTTACCACAAAGCTAAGGCAACTTCATGGCAACAGCTATGCCATATAGGGCTTTAGTCTGTGTATCGCTTTTGTCAGTGTAAAGAATAAATAAGAGAAAAATAGTAAAATAATCATAGTTTGGTGTTTTATTGCGTGGATGTGTGAAGTTGAAATTGAATTCTGTGAGTTTACATGAGGTCAGAACGTACATAAGTTAATGTTTTTAAGGGCTGAGAGTCTGGTCATTGTGGTTATTTCTGTAGGAAACCCTGAACAGTGGCAAACTCTCTGTACTGTATAGGTATGGGGCATGCCCCGCCAAGCCATAACTTGGTGGATGGAATACTGCCATCCCAATAAGAAAAAATCCATGTAAATATATTTCACTTGACATTGCAACACAGACCTTGCAACTCTTATTTCATTCTGCTGTTTTAAACAATTAATATAACAAATATACAGGCTACCTAATAATGATAAATTAAGAAAAATAAGTTATCTGCAATATAATGTGCTTGATTTAAAGGAGGGATGGGCAACTCCAGGCCTCGCGGGCCAGTGTGTATGCAGGTTTTTGCTGCCACCAGTTAACAATAATTAGCCCAATCGTTTACATGATCTGATATTTTAATCTACATATCCGCGATATGAACAGCAGCTGATGAATGTTCTTGTGCCGGTATGCGTGTATTGTAGTGTTTTATTGTTCTGTAATTTACGAGTGAATCGTGATTGTGTGTATGACTAATTAGCTGATTGAGCCGTGGTAACTGGTTGCAGTAAAAACATGCATACATACCGGCCTGCGAGGCCTGGAGTTGCCCACCCTTGTTTTAAAGTTTCAAGGCTGAGTTTACTGAAAGACTACAAAAAAGATCTAGAAAGCAATTCAGGCACTCATGTATGCATACACATGTTGCAAAATGTTTCAAAATGTGTTGGTTATATTTAAATATTCAACTAGCATTCATTACATATTTAGGAGAAAATAGTGGCCCCTTTATGGATTCACCTCCTAAAATGTAAGTGTATTATGTACTGAAAAAAGGAAAGAATGCACCATAAAGAACCTGATTAAACAGGATGTTGGGTCTGAAAAAAGGCACATTATACAAGGACAGAATACGGACTCAGAAAATTAAGAAAACACACCTTCTGCTGGCTATTTTACACTGTTTTAATATAACATGTCACAGGTAAATTATTTATTTGTGAGAGAAAAACTGAAATCATACCTTGAGGCAAGAAACTAATGTGGAAAATTAATGTGGAAACAAATAAAAAAATCTATTGGCAAATCGTTATGTAATTTGTTAAAGGGTGACAATTAATTAAAAACTCTTTGACCTTTACTTAATTGGTCAGGATACTGATTCATATCAGTTCAATTCTTAATTACAATCTGAACACTGCCATTAATACACACTAACTGCCACTACATTTTAAAGGCTTGACTATACACATAACTTTGATTGATGGAAACTTTAAATGATCATTTAAATGATTTTGACATATACTATGGTCATTAGAACGGAATTATGATTATTAATGGAATTATATAATAAATTATTGCATCTTGTTTTATACTGTTTGTGGTAGTTTTGAGATGGTACGTAACAGAATGTACAAGTCTTCTCATTCTCAATGACAAAATATGCCATTTTCAACAGGCCCATAGTGATGGAAATTTTTTTTATTTTATGAAAGAAGATCAATTATCTGGTAATTCCAGTAACAAGAACAACGAAAAGCATATAATAATGCACAGGGAATAGTTTTTTCAACATGATGTTGACTGCAATTCCCATTTTTACTGTCATGAGAAACTATGACTAAGTAATGACCGCTCTTTCCAATAATCAATACCCAATACCATACCTCTTATATATGACACATTTTTTTCCATTAGGAAACCTCAAACATTAATTTGTTAACCTTTAACATTGAAACAGTAATGAGGGTACCAGCAGAGAATACATAAGAATGGGATGTTCAATTTATGAGCAAACGGGAACAAACAAAAAAAGACCATGTTATCAGGGCCGTTTCTAGACTTCTTTAATTGGGGGTGGCATCAAGAGATGTTGGTGGGGCACAAGGGGAAAAGAAAGAAGGGGGGGGGGGGGGGGGGGGGAAAACTGTGGGCCCTCCCCCAGAAAAAGTTGAGCCTTTTAAAACTAATTTTATGCATTTATACACAACTTCACACAAGGCATTTTCTAAAATAAAATGTTTTATTTATGAACATTTTGAAGAAGCTGTATTTTTCTGAGCCCTATGAGAGATTTGAGATGCTTTCATATAAGGCTAAAGCCATGGTAGGCTAATCAGTACATTCGTGGATAAGAATTTTAACCCCCCCCCATTATTGGATGACAACTTTATGCCCAATAATAAAAAATCATTATCTAATCTTATATGGAAACAAGTACACTGCTCAAAGAAATTAAGGGAACACTTAATCAACACTGTATAACACCAGGTCAATTAAACTTCTGGGATATCGATCTGTCCAGTTAGGAAGCGTAAACGATTGTGAATCAATTTCACCTGCTTTGATGGACAGGAGAGGCAACAGCAAGACAATCCCCAAAAAGTAAATGGTTTTGCAGGTGGTGGCCACAGACCATTTCTCTCTCCTTATCCTTCCTGACTGATTTTTCTCTAGTTTTGCATTTTGCTAGTGCCCTTGTCACTACTGGTAGCATGAGGCGGTACCTGCAGCCCATTCAGGTTGCACAGGTAGTCCAGCTCCTCCAGGATGGCACATCCATACGTGCCGTCGCAAGAAGGTTTGCTTTGTCTCCCAGCACAGTCTCAAGAGCGTGGAGGATATACCGGGAGACGGGCCATTACACGAGGAGAGCTGGACAGGGCCGTAGAAGCGCAACAACCCAGCGGTAGGACCGGTATCTACTTTTTTGAGGAGGAACAGGAGGAGCACTGCCAGGGCCCTACAAAATGACCTCCAGCGAGCTACTCGTGTGCATGTTTCTGACCAAACTGTCAGAAAAAGACTCCATGAGGGTGGCATGAGGTCCGGACGTCCTGTAGTGGGACCTGTGCTCACAGCCCAGCACCGTGCAGTTCGATTGGCATTTGCCAGAGAACGCCAGAATTGGCAGGTTCTCTTCACAGATGAGAGCAGGTTCACACTGAGCACATGTGACAGACGTGAAAGAGTATGGAGACGCCGTGGCGAATGTTATGCTGCCTGCAACATCATCCAGCATGACCGGTTTGGTTTATTTGACTTGGTGTTATACTGTGATGATTAAGTGTTCCGTTCATTTTTTTGAGCAGTGTATATTAAAGGTGAGCTATATTCCTTCATGATTTAAAGGTCCCATATCATGGAAATTGGAGTTTAGCTACTTTTAGCATTTATATGCAGTGTACTATGATACTTATGTGCTGGTAAAATATTAAATCGGTAGGCTACTACCTGCCATTTTTAAAGAAAAAAATCACTCTTAGCCAGAAAGAAAACAATAGATACTAGAAAGTAGCATACCAGAGATTATTGTTCTTCTTCTTATTATTATAATAATAATTAAAAGTGTTTGCAGTAAGCTACATTGTCTGCAGAGTAGCGTAGACTAGAGCCATGATCGGAGGCTATTGTAATTGTTTTAAGTGACTAATCATGAAAGTGATATGTTTGGGGAATTGGCGGTTTATAAATGTGATCTCTTAAGGGATTGCAGTTTATAGTAGGCTATCATGAATTCTTAATGTATTATTGTGAATTCGTAATTTTTCTTAATGTCACATTGTGTTATGTGTGAAAAGGATAAACTGAACAGAGCTGAAGTGAAGAAATGAATGAAGACATAATGTTGGCCGAGGCGACAAGAAATGTTGTCCGAAGCGAGCTTTGAGGTTCGGTTTCCACAGTGAGTCAGTCATGGCCGTAAGAGCACAGCGTAGGCTCCACACAGACAAATGTTTTTGTCTGCATTTGTGTGAGATGAAAACATGTAGCCAATGGCACAGTTATTTATTTTTTACATTAATGCAACAACGCAATGTTAACCAGATGATATTCTGCTTGACAAATGGCTATGGGATACCTACGGAAGCCGATGGGTATTAAACACAGCGACATTTCAGAAAACACACCAACAAGTTATAAAACAGAACGACATTTCGGAAAACATCTGCAAGTCAGAAAACACAACGACAAAACCCAAAACACATTTACAAATCACGTTACGGAAAAGGTAGGTACTAGGCCTACATGACGAAAAATTGTAGCCTCCTTCTGATTGGACACCCAGTATGTCAAATGAGAGTCTGACAGCGTGAGTGACTAACCAACAGCAGTTTCCGTTATCTAACATGATATTCAAGACATGCCCATGGAGTTTATTTAGTTCCATAAATAGCGTGCGTGGAATTCTGGAATGAGTGCACAGAACAGTATTTTTCAATGTTTTGAGCTTGTTAAAATGGCAAAGCGGAGTTATGAACTTTTTTTTACATTCATTTTTATGCATATTTCTGATGTAATGTAGCTTAAGAGGGGAAATGATCCCTTTAAACGATCCCTTTAACATCACTTTAAATTACTGAACTAATATTTAGCTGCATAAACATTGTTTTTGATAAATGCTGCGCATCTGCGTTGCATCGAGTCAACCAACTTCTGGCACCTAGAAACAGGTATTTCAGCCCAGGATGAACAAACTACATTCCACAGTTCCTCTGAATTTCTTGGTTTTGCTTCAGAAACTGCATTTTTAATGTCACCCCACAAGTTTTCAATGGGTTTGAGGTCAGGGGATTGAGCTGGCCACTCCATTACCTCAATCCTTTTTGTCTGGAACCAAGATGTCGCTCGCTTACTCGTGTGTTTGGGGTCGTTGTCTTGTTGAAACACCCATTTCAGGGGTATTTCCTCTTCGGCATACGGCAACATAATCTCTTCAAGTATTTTGATGTATTCAAAGTGATCCATGATCCCTGGTATACGATAAATAGGCCCAAAATCGTCGTATGAAAAACATCCCCATACCATGATTTTTGCGCCACCATACTTCACTGTCTTCACAGTGTACTGTGGCTTGAATTCAGTACCCGGGGGTCGTCTGACGTACTGTCGCCGACCATTAGACCCGAAAAGAACAATTTTACTCTCATCAGTCCACAGAATGTTACGCCATTTCTCTTTGGGCCAATCGATGTGTTCTGCACATGCTGTTTTTTCAACAATGGTGCTTTACGGGGGCTTCTTGCTGATAGCTTAGCTTCAATCAAACGTCTTCTGACTGTAACAGCACTTACAGGTAATTTTAGATCATCTTTGATCTTTCTGGAGGTGATGATTGGCCGAATCTTTGCCATTCTGACTATTCTTTGATCCGTTTTAACAGTAGTTGCTCGTTTTCTTCTGCGTGTTTCGGGTTTTTGTTGCCATTTTAAAGTATTTGAGATCTTTTTAGCTGAGCATCCGATAATTTGCTGCACTTCTTTATACGGTTTCCCCTCTCCAATCAACTTTTTAATCAAATGACGTTGTTCCTCCGAACAATGTTTGGAATGGCCCATTTTACTTAGCAATTCAGAAGGAAATATATTTTATAACAATGTGTGAAACATTTTCTTCCCTTCGTCCTTAATAAAGGACAATTAATGACACCTGTTTTTTCACAGAATTAATTAATTCTCTAATTAAACTCCACGCTGCTATTATTTTGAACACGCCCCTTTCAATGAATGAGCCAATTACTCAGAACAAGCAGCATGCATGTCATGACCGTTGGGTCTGTTGTTTTTCTATTACACTACTACATCTACAAGTAAAATATTGCCATGCAGAAATATCACTACTACTAACAACAGTGGTTCATCAGGTTACTGATGTTGTACTGCTATTTTTTTAAACAAAACTGTACCTGTCTAGTTTGTCTTTAAACCAAAAATCTCCCCACATTCTGAAATTAGAACCTATGTTTACTCCAGTTTTCGAGTGAGCTTTATCCAATTCCCTTTTGTTTTTCTTTCCGTGAAATAGCGCCAGTGTAATGGGTCGCTGTGAAATGTCTAGCTGGTGAACTGGCTACTGCCAAGGTCAATCTCACAGTTGTTTGGTCTGCGATGTGGTCATGGTCATAAGCCACTGTTTTGAAAACAAAATTCTGATCCAATTGCTGGTTTATAATGCAGAATGTGAGGGTATAAACAAAGTATATGGTGCTGGATTTCTCTCAGAACTGTTCTTTCTCTGATTGCTACTAACTAAGCACCCCAATAAAATTTTTTTTAAAAAGGTTGCATACTCTAGCATTAACATTTTGCATCATGTTTGGTTCAGTATATGCAGTGCAGCTCACTATGGGCAACCCATTTTGGAGATTAGGAGTTTCACGTCTCAAGCAAGGATTGGGCATATGGCAGATAAGTGCAAGTCCCACATAGCTGAGTGTATAAAAAGTGAATAGCTGTTGAATTTATTTTAACTAATCACATTTCTGATTTAATAAAATGTCAAACTGCTGTATATTTCTTTTTAATATAGTGTAATGCTCAATAAATACGAGAGAGGATATCAAATGTAATACGTCTGTAACATAATTTCTCTGTAACACTGTTGCATATTCGGATGACACATGCTAAGCATTTAGTGTCAGTTGACACACCCCTCATAGTTTTCCCCCTCTTTTTTAATCTTTATCCTTTATTAATTTTCTACATATGTTTGGAAATCTAGTATCACAGTCTATTTTCTGCCTTCTTTCATTGGAAAAATTATGTAAATACTTTCATAATGGCTATATTATTGGCTATATTATTCCCTGTAATTCGCTTACACAAAAATTCTGCATGGCAGCTGTGTGGTGTAAATAAAGGCTATTTCACTGCTTTGGTACTGATTTTGCATATGGATGCAGTGGGTGAGGGTGAGGGTTAAGGCTGCTGAGTGAGCCATTCCTCTGTTTCCTCATTCCCACATGCTCACTGCACAGCTTCCCTCACCTTTCACAGATGCCTGCAGCTGTCATTAGGCATAAAAATGGAGAGTGTTGTATTTTTAAAAAAAATCTCCACCTTGAACTAGAGTGCCCAACAATAACTGTGATAGTGGGAAGGTGGTTTGAAAGGAAACCTTTATTTCTTTCTTTCCTAAAGCTTGCTGAAATTTTATTCAGTTTCCACCTCTGCTCTGGTTGGAATCATCAGTTCTCAACAATAAAGCCTACTGTGGATTATGTAAAACTGCCCACTGCCCACTGCCATTGCTAATGGGTCAGTCATTTCTGAGCTGTAGTGAATGTGAGACTATCTGATGGTGTCAAATAATGTATTGATTATATCCAGCAAAATTAAGGGCAACACATTCAGAAAAAAATTACCCTTACACCAATTATCCATTTTACACATAAACTTTTGTTAAAACCAAATCATTCTAAATCAAGGATATTGTGTGTCATTTTATGGACTGCACAAGGAGTAAGCTTTATACCTCTTTCAAAAGGAGCTTAAATAAAGAAAAGCTGAGGAGAAAAAAGGCCTTGTTAACCTTAAAATGATATTGGTATATACAGGTGCAGCTCAAAAAATTTGAATATCGTGAAAAAGTTCAATATTTTTTGTCACTCATGTCAGAAAGTGAAACTCATATATTATATAGATTCATTACACATAGAGTGAAATATTTCAAGCCTTTATTTCTTGTAATTTTGATGATTATGGCTTACAGCTAATGAAAACCCAAATTCAGTGTCTCAGAAAATTAGAATATTACATAAGATCAATAAAAAAGGATATTTTAAACAGAAATGTCAGCCTTCTGAAAAGTATGTTCATTTCTATGCACTCAATACTTGGTTGGGGCTCCTTTTGCATGAATTACTGCATCAATGCGGCGTGGCATGGAGGCGATCAGCCTGTGGCACTGCTGAAGTGTAATGGAAGCCCAGGTTGCTTTGATAGCGGCCTTCAGGTTGTCTGCATTGTTGGGTCTGGTGTCTCTCATCTTCCTCTTGACAATACCCCACAGATTCTCTATGGGGTTCAGGTCAGGCGAGTTTGCTGGCCAATCAAGCACAGTAATACCATGGTCATTGAACCAGCTTTTGGTACTTTTGGCAGTGTGGGCAGGTGCCAAGTCCTGCTGGAAAATGAAATCAGCATCTCCATAAAGCTTGTCAGCAGAAGGAAGCATGAAGTGCTCTAAAATTTCCTGGTAGATGGCTGCGTTGACTGTGGACTTCAGAAAACACAGTGGACATGGCACCCCAAATCATCACTCACTGTGGAAACTTCACACTGGACTTCAAGCAACGTGGATTCTGTGCCTCTCCACTCTTCCTCCAGACTCTGGGACCTTGATTTCCAAATGAAATGCAAAATTTACTTTCCTCTGAAAAGAGGACTTTGGACCACTGAGCAACAGTCCAGTTCTTTTTCTCCTTAGCCCAGGTAAGACGCTTTTGACGTTGTCTCTGGTTCAGGAGTGGCTTGACACGAGGAATGCGACATTTGTAGCCCATGTCCTGGATTCGTCTGTGCGTGGTGGCTCTTGATGCACTGACTCCAGCCTCAGTCCACTCCTTGTGAAGCTCCCCCAAATTCTTGAATGGATTTTGCTTGACAATCCTCTCAAGGCTGCGGTTATCCCTGTTGCTTGTGCACCTTTTCCTACCACACTTTTTCCTTCCACTCAACTTTCTATGAATATGCTTGGATACAGCACTCTGTGAACAACCAGCTTCTTTAGCAATGAACTTTTGTGGCTTACCCTCCTTGTGGAGGGTGTCAATGACTGTCTTCTGGACATCTGTCAAGTCAGCAGTCTTCCCCATAATTGTGTAGCCTACTGAACCAGACTGAGAGACCATTTAAAGGCTCAGGAAACCTTTGCAGGTGTTTTGAGTTAATTAGCTGATTCGAGTGTGACACCATGAGTTTCCAATATTGAACTTTTTCACAATATTCTAATTTTCTGAGACACTGAATTTGGGTTTTCATTAGCTGTAAGCCATAATTACGGTGGCTCTGAAGTGCAAAACGGAAAAACAAAAAGGAAACGCAAAAACAAAAACTTGCGGCCCTGAAGTGCAAATACAGCATACAAAAACAAAACCCTGTGGTCCTGAGGTGCAAATGCAACATACAAACAAAAACTTTCAGCCCTGAAGTGCAAAACACAAAAACAAAACGAAAACACAAAAACAAAAACGTGCAGCCCTGAAGTGCAAAACACAAACACACAAAAAGAAAAACACAACAACAAAAACCTTCGGCCCTGAAGTGCAAAACACAAAAACAAAACGAAAACACAAAAACAAAAACTTGCAGCCCTGAAGTGCAAAACACAAACACACAAAAAGAAAAACACAACAACAAAAACCTTCGGCCCTGAAGTGCAAAACACAAAAACAAAAACTTGCAGCCCTGAAGTGCAAAACACAAACACACAAAAAGAAAAGCACAACAACAAAAACCTTCGGCCCTGAAGTGCAAAACACAAAAACAAAAACTTAGCAGCCCTGAAGTGCAAAACACGAACACACAAAAGGAAAAACACAGCAACAAAAAAGTTCGGCCCTGAAGTGCAAATGCGGAACACACCATTACGGAAATACGTCATCAGCTTTGGCATAGTTTGAGTTATGTACCACAGAAGAAGAACTGAGCCGTTTGGTCCTAACTTCGGATTGCTGTTTGATTCGGTAAATTATGTTGAATTAATTTGAAACGTTACGTTATTTAGACAACGTAAAAATCTGTAATATGATTGCTAGATTGGATCATATTTGAGAAGTCGTGTGAGTTAGAAAGATGCTACGAAAGGCTACGTTAAGCTAGCTAGCTAGGTTAAAAACATTAGGTAAGATAGCTAGCTAGCTAGCTGCAATATCCAGCTAACGTTAACTAACTCACACGACTTCTCAAATATGATCCAATCTAGCAATCATATTACAGATTTTTACGGTCTAAATAACGTAACGTTTCAAATTAATTCAACATAATTTACCGAATCAAACAGCAATCCGAAGTTAGGACCAAACGGCTCAGTTCTTCTTCTGTGGTACATAACTCAAACTATGCCAAAGCTGATGACGTATTTCCGTAATGGTGTGTTCCGCATTTGCACTTCAGGGCCGAACTTTTTTGTTGCTGTGTTTTTCCTTTTGTGTGTTCGTGTTTTGCACTTCAGGGCTGCTAAGTTTTTGTTTTTGTGTTTTGCACTTCAGGGCCAAAAGTTTTTGTTGTTGTGTTTTTCTTTTTGTGTGTTTGTGTTTTGCACTTCAGGGCTGCAAGTTTTTGTTTTTGTGTTTTCGTTTTGTTTTTGTGTTTTGCACTTCAGGGCTGAAAGTTTTTGTTTGTATGTTGCATTTGCACCTCAGGACCACAGGGTTTTGTTTTTGTATGCTGTATTTGCACTTCAGGGCCGCAAGTTTTTGTTTTTGCGTTTCCTTTTTGTTTTTCCGTTTTGCACTTCAGAGCCACCGTGCATAATCATCAAAATTACAAGAAATAAAGGCTTGAAATATTTCACTCTATGTGTAATGAATCTATATAATATATGAGTTTCACTTTCTGAAATGAGTGACAAAAAATATTGAACTTTTTCACAATATTCAAATTTTTTGAGTTGCACCTGTATATATATCACACACACACACAAATGACCAGTGATTATGTTTATAGATATGTAAGGCCTGATTTTTATGTAAAACTGTTTTCTCTTTTGCACATCACCAATGTAAGAGTCCTGTTAACCAAACTGAAAAGTACTGAAAATAAATTATTATTACCATCAACATTGTTTGACTTCATTTTAAGTGTGTTTACAACTGAACAAGCAGGTGGACCTTAACTGCAAGTATGGCTATAACCTATATCTTTTACGTTCTGTTAATTCTGTTCAATAGGTAAAATAATGGGTTTTATTAGTGGTTTGAACATTGACAGGATCAATGTAAAAAGTTTGAATGTTGGCAGCCATATTGGCTAGGCACTGCAGGCACTCATGTGTTCTGGAACACTCTGGCATTCAATGAGTTAAGAAAAGATGGGAGGTTTTTGCCCCCTTGAGAAAGAGCCAGTGCTAGAATTCAAAAATTAATTTGGGCCTTACAGATCCATTGAATCACGGGGGATTAGAATCAAAATGACATGTAACTGAACGAGGCCTCAATAGGCTCCCCTCATGTTACACTGCACACTCTTATTTTTTTTTAAATGAGAGGGCCATCACTACACAGCTAGGGAGCCTCCCCCTTTCACCAAAAATGTTATAACAAAGCTTAATAATATATGCCTCTTTGTGTGTCTGTTCAAAGGAAGTTAATGTGATTAGAATGGAATATGCATTATTTAAGTGTTGGCTCAAGAAAAAATGGGAATTTCATCTATTCAAAAAGTATAGTGTCCTCAGTTTGAACTCCTAAATGTGTGTTCATTGAAATTCATCAGCCTTCATTGCAGAGGAGAGCCAAAGGGACACCTCTGAGAAGAGCGCTGGGAATAAGAGACATTTTAATGTAGGTTTCCACTACTGCAGGTGTCATTTGCTGGTTCTTTTCTTTCTCCCCTTCCGCCTGGTTCACTTTCAATATGTGGGTCTAGGCATAATAATACATGCTTTATAATTATTGTTACTATGCAGCTTTGTTATTATTATTATTATTATGCATAAAATGCAGTCTCTTTCGACTGTCGACTGAATTAAGATTTCTTAAGAGAATTATGTCATTCATTTAATCAGCCAACCAAAGTTAAATGTTACACAGCACTATCTTCCAAGCATAGTTACAAAGTCCCATTTCATAGAAAAACTACAGAATTATATAAAAATAAATCCAAGGTATAAAGACATCTGCAACCAGCAACTAATATGATTGATGAATAAGGGATGGCACAAAACAGCATAAGCCAGCAAAGCAGTGTAAAAACCTGTCTTTGAAACAGAGGCAATGAAAATGATAAAGCCAGGATGATAATGTGATAGATAAAATTACTGATTGTGTTTACACTATTTTATTCCTTTATCGTCACCTACAAGCTCTGAGAGCACTCTTTAAAAATAAAATTGCTTATTTTATTAATTCCGTGTAGCTCATTAGTTTTTCCTTTCTTTAGTAACAGATACACAATGCAACATTTAAAGGGGTATGCCACTGAATAATAATTTTTTTTTTAACAGATCAAGGCGCAACTAATTAAGTCTTTCTTTGTGACTGACAAAAACAATGTCTGAACTGAGATATTCACGGGTAAAGGTGCAAATTTGGTAGATGTATATGTCACAATGACATATACCTCTACCTTTCCTCATTTTTGAGAACTACAGTGCTGTCAAGTGGGTGGGTAAGTGGGTGGGTGAATTTTGAGGTACCTCTCCCCAACCTCCCATGCTGTGACAGAGGCATTAACGAAACTCAAAGAGAAAGAGAGGCGGGGAACCTGCTATTACTGTAAACAGTATTAGTTTGCGAGCTTGCTCAAAGTCAAGAGTTCTTAGCTAAGTTACAATTCCAGGGTGGTATTCCACAAAGCTGGATTACTCAGTTAGCTGAATCACTGCACTGAGTACTTTTTACTTTAGCCCATGTTTCAGATTTTGAAGGGTTCTGGGTTTTACTCAGTGAAGCTATCCAGCTAACACAGTAATCCTGCTTTGCGGAATACCCCCCAGTACAATGGCTTCCAACGATGTAGTGAACCGTACACTGGATGGCGATGCCTTCCGAGAAACTTTACTTGAATCGGAGGTGGAAGGTTACACCGAAGGCGTGAGGCAGCAGCTTTTTTTAATCAGAGCTGAATGTGCCGATCTGGGACTGCCTCGGGTAAATGATGAATGATCACTTTAAGGATCACTTTGGTTGGGTGTTCACTTTATCTGGGTCACTGGGATGGTGGAGTGGTCTCGCAATAGCCAATGGTGTATGGATATTTTCATTCCGTCTTTCTAGTTGAGTAAAACAAATTGTTTTTAGCAGTTGTTAATGATGTTAATATAAAGGTTTTGGACTGTGAGGGTGACTGGAGAGGGACTATACATGGATGGGCAGAGGGGGATGCTGAGGCCAAGAATCTCTGATAGGTAGTTCATGAAGTTTGACTGCGTGAGCATGAATTGGTGTCTGTATAGCCCATAAGGTGCAATTTATGGGTGGTGATATGTGATCCATGTAGGCCCTTATATTGTATAAGTTGGGTCTGGGTAAACCAAGTGTTATTGCACGTGGTTTACCAATGAGCAGCAGTTTGGGCAGTAACGCGATATTTTCCCAGTAACGAGTAAAGTAATTTTATTATTTTTAACAATTTCCAAGTAAGGCTTTACAATTTCCAAAATAGTAATTATATTACAGTTACTAATCCAAGTAATGCTGCGTTACTGTGTTACATCGTTGCCAGAATGCAACGTTAAGCTGATGGTACAGATATTGTACAACATTGCCAGCAATGGGCATGGGCCACAGTAGCAATGGGCAATGGAGTAATGGGGCAATAACTGAAAAAAGAATGTTTGTGGATCGTGTTTTTTAACCTCTGTTTCAAACCTTTACAGTCATCTCACCGCAAAGATATATATGTGCCCGGAACGGCAAGAACCACAACTTTCTGCCAATGTAATTTAATCAACCGTATCTCTAAATTTGACGGAAGCATTCATGGATGTGTTCACCAGTAAGCAGGCGGTCTGATTAGGTCTGCTGAATAAAGTTAGCTAGCTAGCTAGTTAAAAGTCACTCAGTTCATCAGTACAGTAGTAAATAATAGCGAGTAATACCAATTATTTACAATCAAAAGTCAAGAATACCATAACTTATGAAAAATTCAACATTACACTAATACATCAATATAACTTATTGAATATAACCTAAGTAATAAATAAAGTTATAAGAGATCAGAGCATGTCAAACTTGTTCAGATATTGATTTATCAATAGAAAAATTGCCAGCAATCATTGCCTGAAAATGTAGTGTACATTGCCCGTGTACCATCACAGGAGAGATCTGGTTGTGGCAATGAACATTGAACATTCTCTCTCTCTCTCTCTCTCTGGGTCAACAGCTGAAAAGAGTATGGATCACTTAAAAGTATGCTCTAACAAAATGAATGAGGGGCTATGCAGATTATTTATGTTCAAAATTAAATTTATAATTTGCACAGGGAAAAACAGAGGGTGATTGTAAATCACTGCAAATTAATATTCTGCCACCTAATTAAATTTACTTTGAAATATATTCGAACACTCAAGTAGCTGGCTTCTTTTCATTGCAAGGTTTCATTGTGGTTTATTAGAACTTGTAAGTATGATAGCACAAAGGGAGTGAGGCAGAGCATACAATGCAAGGCTGTGAACTGTTATAAGGAGCAAGAGGGAAATTGTGCCTACTGCCTGTAAGACATGCTAAAATGAAATGTAAAATTGCATACGTCCCTAGAGACTAAAGTTAGTACTGTATGTACTCTTTCTGCAGCAACATTCTATATTCTTTTTTAGAAGAGCAATGACTGCAATTCTTGAGCACTCCAGATGTGTTGCATTGCACTTGAATCAGGCAATTTTGTTGCCTCACAGCTTGGCTTTCATCCTCAACCACTCTTCCTGCTGGGTGATGGAGTGGCCCTCTACACTAGGATACTTAATCCATCAACAATGCTTTGCACTGACAACAAAATATTGGGAATATTCCTCCCCCATACTGACACACAGCACTTTGCCATGGAGAAAAGACGGGACCCCTGCTTTAGATAACAGGTTTTCATAGAAGAGCACTTCATAAACATTCATAAACAGAAGATTCCCTGCCCCATGGGCTGATGCCCCAGAAGAAAACCTGAAATGAGACACACTTGTCTCACTCTGAAATCCCATAGTGAAATATCAATTTGCATGTATGCAGTTGCATTTATTGATAAAAGGTTAATAAAACAACATACAAAATGCAGGTAATTCATTTGGTGGAACCATTGGCTCTTGGATGGACCCATCTTCTTTATTTTCTAACCAGCCAACATTTACGGTTCATTGCTATGATGTGCTAACAAAGATTATCAATTATATCATTCTATAGGAAGTGCTGTAAATTTAAAATATTTCTAAATCTTTACAGTACTAATTCACAAAGAAGTGTTTGTTTTCTTGATCCATAATCCCAACACAAGGATCACACAAGGATTGAAACTTGTATTTACATTGTTATCCACTAGGGGTCCCTGTAGGCATTTGAATGGCACAGTCATGTCATTTATTATCCAACTGAATGTCTAATAGCAATGTTTACAATAACAATGAGTTGACCTTGGGCAGTAAATGAAGGAAAGTAAACGGGACGTCAAATGTACACACTACGAAAACAATGGTCCGGCATTCAATCAACATTTGTCGTTAACTTTGACTTACAAGTGCACATTTTCTTTCTTTTTTTGTTTTGATTGGTAAAAACTGTTGATTAAATCCCATCTAATGTCTCTGACAATCTGGAAAAGTTGCGTTATCTGTTGCTAGTTCATTTTTAGAAATAAAGTAGCATATGGGGGTCTGAAAACTCAATAAATCTAGCAATAAAGCTAAAGTCGGTAACAATGGCTATAATTTCAGAAAAAAGTGAAAATGAATGGGAGGCAATGGCACATGGATGCCAAATTAATACAAATAAAGTGAAATCTACAGTACCTCAAATTGTGATTTCACAAAAAGGTCTGACCTGGTCACTAACACTACAAAACACCCTGTCGAGTTTTATGTATCGTCTTATAGCCAAACTTATGGACATTCTCTGTGGAACACATGTGGGACATGTTCACCCAATTCCCTCACACATGGGTGCGTAATCATAGTAGAAGTCACTTAGAATGTTTAGTCCAAACCAGCATCATGTTGATAGGTTATTTTTTTCATTGGTCCAGATCACTTTCACACAGTTCTAAACCAAGCAAACCAGGATTTGTATAACCAGTATGTTTACAAATGTTGTTCATTCATTGGTCAGAAATTGAGTGGGTACACAGACGCCATCAGACACAGATTTGAGCGGAGAAGGCTGAATGTGATGTGATGAAATTATGACCTGTAGCGTAGTCTGACAAATTAACAGATTAAAAATGTCTATGTAGGTAGTGCTCCACTATACCGTACAGATGTCCAAACATATCAAACTAAAAGGCTAAAGGTTTCATGCACCAAACACGGCAGGTTTGAAAGCACCCTTACAAATCTCTGTTAACATAGGCAGTTAAGAGTCGCAGACTATCAAGCCATTACCGTGCCCTTGTAATTAGTTTCCCCTGCTGCTTTTGTGGCTTGTTGTTAGTGTCTACAACAACAAAAACCCTTAGGCTCAACCCCCAACTATTTTTATGAAACATCTCAGTGACTCCTGAAATTCAGACATAAATAGGTGGATTAATGTTAATGGCTCAGCAATACACTGCTTTTCTGTCCAGATGGAAGGAAACAGGTGACAGATGAAGCCCCTAATTGTGAGCTACCGAAGCTTTGGCTGCATTCGGATTGTCAAAAAAATTGGTCCTTTTTCCTTTCCTTGCAACTTTTCCTTGACCAAGCTAGAAAACGTCACGTACCTTCTGTACCTTGCGTCATGGTGTGATGTCGGATGATATTGACGTGACTGTTCAACATAGCAAACTACACGTCACAAAAAATTACTACAAAAGGTGCATCATTGCCTACTGCATTTCACTGTTTGTTTTATTTTGGAGAATTTTTTTGCCTCTTAATAAATTTGGTGTATTGTCTGATTGTGTCATTGTTTGTTTACCTTCTATTGGAAGCCAATGCTAACCAACAATGCTAGCAACTCACATTAGATTTCTGGCATTTCTCCGATTTTCTCTCATGTTTGAATTTGGTAGGTCCTGGAACTCAGATGCTTATGTAAACATTGGCGGCATTGCATTGTGGGGCGGGAATACTCCTTTCCTTCTGAAAAGTATAGTCCAGAGCATCCTTGGTGAAAGGACAGATAAAAGCTTATGTGAAGATCCTTTCCTTCTCAATATAAGGAATTTGAACGATCCTGCTTGGGAAATATGTCCGGGTCATGCGATCTAAATGATCCTTCCTTGCTCGAATTTGGCTATTGGAATGCAGCCTTAAATAGCTAGAGTTTTCAAAGGTTAATTACCATTTAGCTCAAAGATGATCCAGTTTTAAATGTAAAGGTTTAATTTAATAAACTACATCTACAAACTTTCAGATATGCAGTAAAGAGCCCATTGGCAAAAAAAAGGCACTAGTTTATATTTGGCTGGATACTTTTCCACCAAATTGATAACAACTGTTAAGACTGAAAACTATGGTAAATCAGAAGCACAGAAATATAGTCTCTGAATGATGTGCTGACTGAACCCACGCTCTTCACAACAGCCTCTGAAATGGAGCAGAAGTTTATATAAAAAACTCCTGATCTGAAAAATGGAGAGGAAAATAGCTTCCTCCAGTCATATGTATTATTTTCTAGCATCCCACACATCCACAGACAGATCAGCGTGGGACCAAGCACTGATGGATGACAGTTTGAGACCACAGTGGAGTTCTTCTGTTGAGTAGGAAGTGTGAAATGTTCAGGATCATAAAATGTTTTCATAAATAGACACACAGACATACCACATCTTGGCAGATAAGTGCCCTCTTGTGATAAATATTCTTTCTGAAATTATAACTTTTTTTATCATTGGAACTTGTTTGAGCAATGCCAGACACCTTGTCTCTTCAAAGTGCGAAACCACATCTGACCATCTGATGTCAGAACTGACCAGTGGCTTTCAGTCTTGGATGGAGTAAAGCAGGGGTGGCCAATTCCAGGCCTCGCGGGCCGGTGTGTATGCAGGTTTTTACTGCCACCAGTTACCACGGTTCAATCAGCTAATTAGTCATACACACAATCACCGATTCACTTGTAAATTACAGAACGATAAAATGCTACAATACACGCATTGACGCATACCGGCACAAGAACATTCATCAGCTGCTTTTCATATCGCGGATATGTAGATTAAAATATCAGATCGTGTAAACGATTGGGCTAATTAAATAATTGTTAACTGGCGGCAGCAAAAACCTGCATACACACCGGCCCGCGAGGCCTGGAATTGGCCACCCCTGGAGTAAAGCATCAGCATAGGTGGATAAAATGAAGAGTTCTCCCCCCTGCTCTCTCACTTTCATTACATTATACTCATTTAGCAAACACTCTAGGCCAGTATGAAACCAAGCAAATGGAAATTTTTGTTTTTTGCTCATTCTACTTGATTTGGTGGCTAACCCCCAAGCTCCACTGTGGCTATCGAGTATTGCGTTGAATGTGCGTTGCGTCAGCAATTGCCATCAGTCAGGGAATGTTGCTTTTGTAATCAATGAAAGGTGCTCCACTCCACTGCCTACGTTGCGTTGCGTCCGATGGCTGCAAAAAAATCGGAGAGGTAAAATTTTTTATGGCGAACGCATGCATCCACTCACATCTAGTGCATTAAAATAATGAAATAAATTGTATATTGTACAATTGTCGGCCTATATTGGTTGTTTTCTGGTGTAGGCCATTCGTTCACGTCATGGAATGAAATTCACATAGGCTATTAAATTAATTAATTAATTAATACATTACATCACATGAACTTGCTGTCACTATTCAAGGTTAGCAGTCGGCTACGGTATGCATTTTTCGTAATTCATAGCCTACTAAACAAAAGTTTCTTTCCGTATCATCATAACTTACGTACCCTGTGGAGCAAGTAGAACGTGACGTTGACACAACGCTGATGGTGACGCAATGCAATGCTATTGGTGGAGCTGGCTTCTAAGTGGGTGTTCATCCATCATCAATCCAGTCTGTTTATAAAGAAGGTTGGAAGCTATTGCTATACACAAACAGATAGGCTTGGTGGTATTTAGTCTACCGTTGTTGGATTAAACAGTTTTCATTTTGACTGTACCTGGCAGTTTACATTGGAAGTGAGTAAAACATAATGCCAATTGCACATGTTTTCATGACAAATTTTTATTCAAAGAGTTCATACTGAAGGTACAAATGTATGTATTTTCTGTTGTGATCTTATAATACAAAAGCTTTTGTTAAAATAACATTCATTGTTATACTGGAAGGAGATATCGAGTGAAGTCTTGAGACTTGTCAAAATACAGAACTGGCTTTGGCCATTCTCATAGATCTGCTGTAGCAAGGAAAGATAATTAGACAATTAAAACAATTAAACTTGTTACTTTAGTCTTATAAATATCACAAAATATTGTGACACTGGATTACCACTGACAACCAGCAACAATGTCATAGGTTAATGTATGGCCCATTGATGCTGGTGTGCTCAACATAGCATAACGCATGGCTAGGCTATGTACCAATACTAATGATTACATTACATTACATTCATTTAGCAGACGCTTTTATCCAAAGCGACGTACAGTAAGTGCATACAGAAAGGTCATCGAAGTAATAGATACAAATAATGATACAATACATGATATGACCTATGCTACTATTTAGCCACAAGAAATTTGATAATGCAATATTTTACATGGCTACTGTGACTAAAATTCAACCTTTGCACAAATAAAGTTATTTATTGAAAAATCTACTTGAATCTCTGTGTAATAATGCTGACACATTGTGTGTATGAAGCTGGTCGGCTTTAAACGCAGAACTTCAGAGAAATCAGTCCAAAAAGTCTGAATAGCGTACTCCCACAGATATTTATATTTCCACCCAGAGTCATCTTCAAAAACAATAAAAGAAAAATAATAAAGAAAATTACAAAATGGTGTCCCGATGGAAGGATAGCAATCCAGCTGGGTTCACCCTAACTAACCGGAGTTACTACACACTGAACAAACTAGGAGGGTAGATGAGAGTCGTTGTCGAATTAGACGGAATAAAGTTGAGATCAAACAAACAAGGGCTAGGCAATGATCGGAGTCAAAGTCAAATGGAACACACAAGATCAAATTCAAGGGCTAGGCAAGAAAGTTGAATTTAGGAAAAACAGGTCAAACACATGAAATCCACAAAACAATCACAAACCACAATCACTGAGCAAGGCCGAAGAGCAAGTCTCTGCCATTGAACAGAGCACCGGTGATGTAAAGGGTAATTCTGATGACGTCATGACAAAAGTGAGGATACCCCCAACACATGCACACAAGAAACAAAACAAAACTTATGAGAGGACGTAACAGACAATATATAAGTGTGAATTAAAATCAAGTTTGTTAGAATTTTTTTTTGAATGGTCACTATTAGGAAACGGCCATTTTGGAGCTTGCATACATGTGGAAACAAGGATTATATCTTAAAAACGGATCAACAGAGGCAAAAAAGAAAATCAGATTCTTGCAGGGGACATCTTAATCTTCATAATCAAAGGTAAGGTATGACTTCATTTAATATTTTACTGCAGCTTTTTATAGCAAAAGAAAGTTATCTGGTGACAAACACAATAAATACATATGTCCACTGTCGACACCCACGAAACAAAAATACTTTGCGGGGTGAGCGAGGGAGAGAGGTGGGGGCGGAGGAGCTATGTCCATCGGCATTTGCATAAATGAACGTAGGATTGTACAAATTATTTTGTATAACTCAGATCAAACTGCCAAACTAGACGTTGCACATCAAATACGAATCAAGATTCAGTGCATGGCCTATTTCTAACCTCAAATATCTTAAGAAACATATTTTAGTGGACTATTTAGGTGAAATAAGAGAGTTTATGAACAGGATGCAACATTGTTCCGGTTTAAAAAGTGGAGCCGAAATTAAGGTAACGTAGTAGGTCTAACCAATCAGGTGCCGGCTGTTTCCGTTGTGGGCGACAACAATTATCTTTATTACGGAGAGGTACCTCCAAAGAGGTACTCTGACATTACGATTGGGTCGGGGGCACTGTGGGGAGCAGAAAGGAACTTGCAGCCGTTAGGGGCAGCACAAAGACACTTTTCTACCAGTTTCTCCTGATTTATGTTATTATTTCAGAATTTTTTAAATAACGGAATGGATGAATAAGTTTCATTATAAGGTAGGCATACAAACATGGTTACAGCGAGAGAAAAAAAGTGATCTAGGGTGTAGTTACCCTTTAAGGCTTCTGGTGCTGGAAAAGCTGATAAAAGGAAAAGGGAGATTTAGACAGTCAGTAACAATGTCCTGTGGCAATTTAACATTCCCACAACAGGATTTGAGTTGGCAAGAAGGCAACACAAACAAAAAGTGTTCAAAAGGAGGGGGAAAACAACTAGATTAATGTCAAAAACAACAAGAGAAAACTAGGAGGTATAATTGCCAGAAAGCAGGTGACATTATATAGCATTTCATGATTTTCAGCGATTGTCTGGGGAGAGCTTAGCAGGGTTGCCTGTAATTTTCACATTTATGGACACTGCAACAGAATACAGTGAAACATGTTATGTGTGCCATGAACAGTAACTTACAGCCTCACAGAGGCTTTCTACACGTTTTTTGAATGTGTCTTAACTGAATACCATTCTTTCTTATTCAAGTTCAAAGATAAGTTCAACTGTAGGTGTTGAAATTACTCAGTCATTATTTTTATCAGGAAGATTAAATTTAAAAAATGTTATCATTAACACTAATGAAAAACATCACCATGTGTGTTTTAGAGCTTAATGTACAACAAAAATCCGACAAATAATATAGAGGTATCTAAATTTATATGACTATCAAAATATGCACAAAATAAATTTGACTGTTCTGACTTCTGGATAAATACATATGGTATGAAGGGAAGGACATGTAAAATAGCCCAATTGCACTGTTTAAATCCTGGCCACTTGCTCTCTCTGTTAGCTGCCTATTTATTGCACCCATCTGAAATTTCTGCTCCTTTTAAGAAATGATTTCTTGCCTTCAAATGGCTGAATTAGATTTTTATTGACCTAACTTCTCAAAAGCCAATACTTCCTCCATAAAGTGTCATATGAAATATGTGGCAGTTGTATTTTAATGATTTTACCATAACCAATCATACCCTCCTTGAAGCAAAGAACCCAAAAACATTGTTTCGCTAAATTGACACAACAACCCCTACACATTTTTTATTATGTTTTTCATTTGTTTTACATGGTGGATAGGAACTAAAAATAGTTTTGCATGGTGTGGAAGTCAATGAAAATGAATGATGAATTGTTTGGATATGTTGAGGAATGACCACTTCTTGGCTGCACTAGTAACTACAATTTAATATTTGTTCTGTAAATGTGTATGCCGGCTGCTTGATGTTGTCCCTAGAAATTAATGTGCAATTTTATGTTTTCTACAGATTTAGAAGAGGTTGAGTGCTATACATTTGCTTAAACTGCAGAAATGGGGATTTCTTTCATTTCACATGTATAAAAGTGAATTACTTTTGATTCTTGGGATGAAATCTCCCTTAGCAATGTTTAGCATAGTTTATTTTTCTTTTTTTTTCTCTTTTAAGATGATGTTAAATCTGTTAATATTGTTATGCACGTCAAGATATACTTTATGGCTCATAAAATGCCACAGGCTGTTTCCTATAGCAAAAGGAATGAATAACCAGAGCAACACATTTGGGGAAAACAAGATTAATTTGCCAGTGTGTAAAGTATAAAATGGAAGACTGAAACCACTATGAATGCTCCTGTCATGATGACTGATTAACAATATAGAACATAGTCATCTAACCACTGTTTATCTCTGCTCTGCAGGTCTTGAGTATCCAGTTCAGGCTGAAAAGATTCTGATTCAGAAAATAAATGACATTGTTAAAACCGTAAATATAGCTACTTTAAAATACAGCGACGAGCTCATTGACAAATGCCGCACCGTCGCATGTATTATTCCTGATGGAGAACAACAGGGCAGTCCTGACCAAAAAAGCATTGTCTGCCGGTATGAAACCGGTTCTTGTTTAAAGAGAGTATATTACATGCTCGTTCACACAACGTGCCAGACAGAGGGAGAAAAGCATTCATGAGACTCACCTTGCTTGATATTACTTATTTGTTAGTGAAAACTGCCCAGATATTTTGAGCTATGCAGTCACGCTGTACCATGCACTCAAGGCTTGGCAGAACAAGAGAGTGCCTTCAGCCTGCTTTGTTTTTGTTTTCCTTCCCTCGACTCGGATTAGTTGCTATTGATTAGCTCCGATAGTTTATGGAGTGACAGAGGGTTTGGTATTTGTGGCTTCTGCAAACACTAGAGGCAACCTTGCTAAATCACCTTAGAAAAATGGGTTGCCATTCCTTCTTTGTGCTCATCACAAACACCCCATCAGGCTCCTGAATATAGTCGAAACAAGCCTGTGTTTAAAAAAAATTCAATACAGCACATTTAACTACCTCATTCAGTTAAAATATGATGATTCACTACCTTTTCACAATGTAAAATGACCTTTTAAACAACGTACCTCTTTGTTTATGTTGCTATCCACAATTGTATCTGCCAGTGCAGTTTTTTTTAGAAGGTTTAATAAAGTGGACAGATAACTTCCTCCCAATGGCATATTTATCATCATGCTCCGTATGGATGAATGATCCCCTCCCCTTCAGAAAGAGGAGAAACAGTGAATATGTCACAAAAAGTACAACTGATGAAATATGCTGATAGTGATGAACACAGCAGTATGAACCTTTTATTCTGGGCTTTAAAAATATCACTAAGAACAGACACGTTAATTGTAAAGAATATGATAAACTCAGGGCATCCATTCAATTTGTGTAATTAAGCCATTTTGTTAAATAGTTTTAATAGAGACAAGGGGCCCTATCTTACACCCGGCACTAAGCCAAAGGCAAGTGTCTTTGCTCATTTCAGACCGGCGCAGGTGTCATTTTAGCGCCCATTGCTCACATGCTTTAAATACCAAGTGATCTTGCACCAATTCCAAAATTGTGCCATTAACTAATCTATGGTTCTATATCTATGCTTAGGTTTGTGTACCAGTGTGATATCAATGTTTTAAACCATCATAAGGGGCAAATCTATGTGCTTTATAATGGACAAAAACTATTTTATTCATTTTATGATAGGTTTTGGATAGGTTTTTGGACACAAAAATATCTATCTTTAAGGACCAGTGGGAAAAAGGGTCCCAGTAGCAGGCAGGGAGCACAAAAAACCTAAGTTTAATGATGGCAACGGTACCAAAAACAGAGTCCAAAGAGTGGTCACAGAACAGGCAGAGGTCAGAACCGGAAAGGCACAGCAGAGGTACAAAAAAACAAAGTCCAAACTCAGGGTCGCGAGAACACAGGCAGAAGTCAAAACCAGGGAATCTCAAGAAAACAGAAAAATAACCAACGATGAACGGACAAGGAAAACAAAAACAAAACTAACAGAAACTCGGAACAGATGACTCGGGGAAAAAACAGATACTCAGAAATAGACTCGAAAACAAAGAGGCAAAAGCCAATGTTGCTAACAATGGTGAGGAACTCGCGAAGAATGACTGGGAAGACTGGGTGAAATACACAGAGGGAAACAGACATAATGGGAATAAGGTGTGCAGAGGCAGGGAGGGGAGATAGCTCACAGGTGAGAACAATGAGGGTAACAAGAATCAATAAAACAATAACAAGGGTAGACGTAAGACACAAACTGGATATCACGTAAACATAATGATAACAATCGACCCGAAGTTAACAGGTAACACGTACACAGCTCGAAGGGGAGGAACGCAGAAGTGGACACGTGCAAATAACGCAAAATCAGATAGACACAGGGATAGGATAACGAGGGAGAATGACAGCTGCAGGTAAAAACTCAAGATAAATTAGTAATGTTAGTTGAAAATTCTAAATCCCTAATGTTAGTAAGTTAGTTGTTTAGTATTATGTACATGTTAGTTTGTTAGTAGGTTAGTATTAAATCTAATCTAACAGTTGGTACGATTAATATGTTAATATAATATATAAATATTAATTAAGTTGGAAGGAAGAAAATGAGATACGAAAGTGTTTCATGATAACTTTCAGCTATTTAGCCAGCCATGTGTTCCATACTGTACCAGTGTAATTTACAGCTGAATCTAGTCTCACCCCCCAATTCCCATAGAGATCCATTCAAATGCAGAGAGGTTATAGTATCGCTTGTAACAGTACCTGAAAATAAGATCGACAACACAATAAAGTGTGCAAAAAGTGAAGGGGTATGAATACTTTCGAGCACCACTGTATAGAGCTCTCAGTATTTCATTGCAATCTAAAAAAAAACTTATTTTTTTTTGCATTTGTGGCACGCTATTTGTGGCACGCTGAGTGAGTATTGTAAATGCTACACCTGTCTTGTTTCATTTAAGACATTTCCAAAGTTTCTGTGATGCTCATACCTGGAGCCTTAAATAGAAATCCCCAAAATAGGTGAAAATCTACCAAATTTGGCATGTGTGCGAAGGCGTTAAGCCTGCTATAGCTCAAAATATATTTTTAGGAGCCATATTTCAGTTAAAGGTAAATGTATACTAAATGTATTTAGTTATTTAGAATATGATGGTACTTTTATTTTGATGGCAACTTAATTTTTTGCTAATCTTTGGGTAATTTAAGATGGTGTCTTAGTAGCTTTGTTTTTCATCTGTTTGCTTTGGATACCATTTGCTTTAATATCAGTTTTTTTGGAATAATCCTCAATTGGAGAATATTTTTGCTGTGTAACATTGGCATAATTTGCAGTGAAATGTTAGATTAGCCATGTAACGTGCTGAGACTGTAAAACTAGTCATCAAGCTAACATGGCAAAGTTACCTAAACTAATTAAATTCATGTGATAACATAGCGAGGCAATTTTGAAATTTGATTATGTGTAAACACAATTGGTTTCTGTTCATGACAGAACTTTATATATTGCCCAATAACAATTTTAAGTTAATAAGCCAACTTAATGTAACATTGCAGAGAGTAGCATTTTGGGGCAACATCCATTCTGTACAGGATCTGAATGTTGACAATGAAATTTTCTGCGTTTCTAGCTTTGCAGCCAATGCTGCTACAAGTACTGAATGTTATTGACATGGCAAAATGACATGACATAACTGTAGTGATGGTGAATTAACTTTATTGTTAAACTGTGTGGTCATATGTTTTCTGGCTTTGTGGATACAAGGCCAGTTTTTTTTGGCTACGAAGCCTTAAGTGATGATCGGACTTTCAAGAAAACTCTCCTGTCCAGAACCTGCGAGAATCCTGTGGCTGAGTTACTCCTGGCGAGCTTTGCCTTGGACCAGAACTGAGAGTCAGACCATGTTGTTGCTATTTTGGTAGAAACAGTCCATCACATTTGTTCCCGAGACCATAAGAAACATTTCACCTTGCGTACTTTCTTAGGAATAAGGGAACATTCCAGCTTATATTTGGAGGTGGAGGTGTCGGTTCGGAAAATCAGACGCGACAGTGAGGGAATCAAAAAGTAACCCACAAGACGTGGGCACCACAAGTAAAAGTGGAAAGGATGTCCGCGAACAGAGAAAATAAACAAATGGGAATAAAACCTCCCGGTGTGAAGCCAAATAATAGCGACCCAGAAAAGTGGGCGAAAAGCTCGCAGACACAAGCAGAAATAAAAGGGAGAAAAGCCTCAGATGCGTCCACTTCTACCACAAGGGGGAGGGAGGGATTGGGGGTTATGAGTATGGGCTCGGAGCTAAAGTGCCTCTTTAGCTCTGAGAACATCGCTTCGGCCTTAGGATTCCATTGGAACCGAGAGTAGGACGTATTTTCGGTGAGCGCAGTGATAGGCTGGCGCAAACCCAACACCTCTCATCACCCTGAGAATACCATCCTCAGGATGTTTTTCCATCGGCAGGGACTGGGAAACCGGTGACAATTGAAGAAATGATGGATGGCGCTAAATACAGGGAATTTCTTGTTCGTTTTCCAGAGATTTGAGACTGGGATGGAGGTTCACCTTCCAGCAGGATAATGACCCCAAGCATACTGCTAAAGCAACACTTGAGTGGTTTAAGGGGAAACATATAAATGTCTTGGAATGGCCTAGTCAAAGCCCAGACCTCAATCCAATTGCAAATCTGTGGTATGACTTAAAGATTGCTGTAAACCAGCGGAACCCATCCAACTTGAAGGAGCTGGAGCAGTTTTGCCTTGAACAATGGGCAAAAATCCCAGTTGCTAGATGTGCCAAGCATATAGAGACATACTCATAGAGACTTGCAGCAATGGTGGCTCTACAAAGTATTGACTTTGGGGTGGGGGGGGGGGGGGGGTAAATATTTATGCACGCTTAAGTCTTCCATTTTTTTTTCCGTCTTATTTCTTGTTTGTTTCACAATAAAAAATATTTGTGGTAGGCATGTTGTGTAAATCAAATGATACAAACCCTCAAAAATCTATTTTAATTCCAGGTTGTAAAGCAACAAAATAGGAAAAATGCCAAGGGGGGTGAATACTTTGTATCACAAGAATGGATCGGAACCAATCGCAGACACCAGAAGGAATAGGAATAGGCTTTAATCATGATCAACAGAAACAGGTCAATGTCCAGGCAAACACAATGTCCACTCATCCCCTATCTGAATCCGGACCAGGTGATTTCGAAGATCAAATTTGGTGAAATATTGGCTCTCTTGCAGGTTGGAGAACGCAGAAGTAATGAGGGGTAGCAGGTAGCGATTCCTGACAGTGTTTTTCCAATGTGCCATGGCTTTAGCTTTCAGTTCCTACATCGGGAAAGATTAATATGAGCTAGCTGATGTTAACTTTGTCTGCTTTACATCGCTTTATCATTATTATGCCATTTTATTATTAAATTTTTTTTGCCGATCGCCTTGGTTTTAAAGCTTTTATCTGGTCGAAGCGGGAATACCAGATCAGGTCTATGCCACCACTTACCTCGCCGCCTGGATGTACGAGCTGTATCCAACTCAGCCAAAAGATCGCCAATCTGGAAGGGAGAATATTAACTCTCTACCAGATAAAAGAAGACAAGCTGCTCATCGACTCCCTGGCCACAACTCTCCCCTGTGTTGCTATGGGTCTGGAAGACACAGCACCTTGCCCGCCCCCAGAGGAAAGTCCCTGGGTCCAATGGGGTGCAAAGCCCAAATCGCAGGCCTCCTCAACTTCTCTTGGGCCCGGCCCTTGGATTACAGTCTGTGGGAGAAAACAAAATGGACATGGCTCCTCTCGTCCTTGTCCTCCACAAACACTCCAGCTGAGCAACAGGTATCTCACCCTTGACGAGATAAACAGTTTCTCCTCTGTCGCCCTCTGCCCTCTATCTCCCTCTGTGTCTTTCTCGCGGCCTGCCGCACCGCCTGTTGACCATCTCTCCCGGCTGCCGGCTGGCTTCTCTCCGTTTCCTCCTCAGCGGGCGGACGTTCGGGTAGGCCCTCGGGATGCAGCCCCTTCGCGGAGATCAGAACTCCCTTCCCTGTCGCCCAAAATTCTTATCATCGGCGATTCCATCGTCAGGGACATTAGAAATAAAGCGGCAGTGACTTATTGCTTTCCAGGTGCCACAATCTCCAATTTAATGGACAAAGTTCTAGGTATTCTGGCTCAGAATTTGCACATAAAGAAAGTTGTGATCCATGTCGGCACAAACAACATTTCTCGCCATCAATCTGAAAAGCTCTTGAAGAGATTTTATCCATCTTTTTAACCTTATAAGTGGCAATGGTAGAGACATTTTTATCTCCGGTCCTATTCCCACACTGGGCCGTGGAATAGGTTGTTTTTTGAGACTTCTTAGCCTTCATACATGGCGTCAGTCTCAGTGTAGCACTAGCAACCTAGGTTTTATTGACTTTTTATTGATTTTAATTTGTTTTGGGAACGCTTTTCATTTTTTAAAAGAGACTGTCTGCACCCAAATCAACAGGGTGCTCGTAAGTTAACAGCCAACATTGTTTACCATGTGCTGAATGCGCCATATCTTCGGTGACCATTTACTTCCGTGCACTATAACCCCCTGCAACACTCCCTGGTTACTTCCTGTACTCAACAAATACCTCTCTTTGGCTCCCCCCACAGGTTAGGAGGTACGTCTACATTTTGTGTCTCCCTCGGCATAAATTCAGACCCAACGGTGTTACCGCAAAAAAATCTTATACAAGTAAATAATAAACCTTCCATCATTTTGCCTACATTATCTACTAATAATAGTAGGCATATGTCTTATTTAGAGTCACCACGAGAATAAAAAACTCATCAGGGGTTAGGACTATTGCACCTAAATATTAGGAGCCTTATTCCAAAGCTGGATTTTGTGCATGTTATGAATAATGAAACCTCCCCTGACATTTTCAACCTTTCTGAAACCTGGCTCATAAGGAAAGTACCAAATTCAGAAATTAACATTGATGGATATAATTTATTTAGATCAGACAGGAAATCTAAAGGAGGAGGGGTATTGCTATTTGTAAAGGAATGTTTTGCTGTATGTGAACTCACTGCTGCCTCAGTAATAAAATACATTTGAGTATATTGTTCTTGACATCTGCATTGAGGGGGATGCCAATTTTACTATTATTAGTATTTACCGCCCTCCCTCTGCAAGTACTGTGGCGTTAGAAGACATTGGCAAATTAATGTCATCTTACGCCTCATCCGAACTGATTGTTATGGGTGATTTAAATCTTGACTGGCTCTCAAAAAGTTCAAATAGGTTAAAAGAACTGTGCTTTGAATGAAATCTTACTCAGGTAATCTTGAAATCCACGAGGCTAAATACAAAAAAAACCCTTCTAAGTCGACATTGATTGATATTATACTGACAAATAGGCCATTTAAATACCTAGCCTGTGGGGTCTTTGCTCAGGACATCAGTGACCACTGCCCAATTGCTTGTATTCGAAATGCCAGAAAACTAAATTTCAAACATTTTGTTGAACAGGGTTTTCTTCAGGATCTATATTTTTCCGATTTAGAAAGAACTTGTTGCATCCCTGATCTAGCTTTGGACCATTTCTGTCATGTATTTAATTCTATTGCTGATAAAAATTCCCCCTATAAGAACTTCAGGATTAAAAACCGGTGTAATCCATGGTTTTCCCATATTTCTGAAGCTATTCATATCAGAGACAAAGCTTGGTCCAAGGCTAGAGCGACTGGCACTCCAGCTGAGCACTGGCTTAGCTTTAGGCAATTAAGGAGCAAGTGCATTAGCATAATAAGAAGTCCAATTATTACTTGACCTCTCTTTCGAACTGTAATGGAGATGCTTATAGCTTTTTGGAAAACTGTAAAACCCTAAACCTTAAATAATCCTACTACTACTCTTCCCTCTCGCATTTCTAGTGATAATCATTTTGTTATAGATTAAACATATATGGCTGAAGCTTTTAATCATCATTTTATCAGTGCTCATATAATTGCCTCACCACTTGCTTACATTTTTAATTTAACTTTAATTTCAGGTAGAATCCCAAACCTATGGAAGGCAGCTCAGGTTATTCCTCTATATAAAGGGGTGATACCTGTGACTCAAATAACTATCGTCCAATTTCAAAACTTTCCTGTTTGGCCAAAGTCCTAGAATCATTAGCTAACTCTCAGTTACGGGCCTTTTTAGAGATTAATAACATTTTACAACCACAGCAATCGGGTTTTAGGGCAGGTCATAGCACATTAACAGCAACAACTCTTGTGATAAATGATATTGTCAACTCTATGGATAACAAACTGCAGTGCGCTGCATTCTTTATTGACCTATCAAAGGCTTTTGGCTTTTTTATGCATATCTCTCTGGGAGAACTCAGTCCATTGTTTCGGATGGTTTTAAATCTAGCTCTCTTGAAATTAGTAAAGGTGTCCCACAAGGGTCTATTCTTGGTCCACTTCTATTCACACTTTTTATAAACACCATGGTATTCCCAGCCCTGCAATGTAATGTCCATTTTTATGCGGATGATACAATCTTGTATGCCACTGGCTCCACGCTTAACCAGGCTATTGCTAACTTAGTCTGCCTTTGATTCTTTTCAGTTAGCTCTTATTAACCACAAACTTGTTTTAAATTCTGATAAGACAAAATGTCATAAGTCATACACTTCATGGTACCCAAATTGAAACTGTAGAATCTTATATTTAGGAATTTGGCTTGATGGTAGATTTTCCTTTAAGACTCATGTGGAACATGAGCTAAAAAAAGCTAAAAGCTAAAATTGGTTTCTTGTACAAAAATAAAGCATGCTTCTCTTTTGCTCATAAGAAAACTATTGTACAATCAACTGTATTATCTGTATTTGATTATTGAGACATTCTGTATATGCACGCTGACCCTTCCACTGTAAAGCCTCTTGATGCAGTTTATCACTGGGGATACATTTCTCACGCATCATTGAGTTTTGTATGGAAAAGTAGGATGGTCCTCTTTATCAAAGAGGAGGGAACTGCAAAATATGGTAGGCAGGCAAATTACGGAAACGGAAGATTTACACAGGATTAAGATCGGATGACCTCCACAAATCACATGAGGTCCCCAGGTAATACTACTCCAGTGAATAAGGCATAAGACAATTCAAAATTATCTGAACGAAGCCATTTCAGCTATGGTGAATGCAGGCAAATTATACTGAATATGCATAGGTGATGAAAAGAATAACGGCTGTTAATAAATGAGTGAGTACATAACTAGGCCTACTTGTCATTGTATTCTATCTGGTGTTATTCCTTTGAGAGAAGGCAGCTCAATTTAAAAGGTACAGCCATAGTGATGAGTTGTCAATTTAACCCTGTTTTAAATTGGCCACCAGCTCTTTTCTGCCAACAGCTGGTCATTTGACATGGTCAGTGTTAAACAACTCAAAAATGGCCTAGCTCAACAGGTAAAGCAGTGGCATTTAACCCATTTATTATGTATTGAACTACTATGGTCAAACCATGGCCAGGGCATTTCTGATATAATTAAATCATGGCATTTCATCAAAACTACCATATAAATAATGGTCATATGTAATGATTAATTAAAAACAGTATCAGATGTAATGCTTAAATAAAACCAGGAGAGGCCGATGTTGACCATGAAAAATATCTCCCAGGGGGGCGGAGCCCAACTTTTAGGTCCACACTGGGTGGGGTTGAGATAACCCCCCGTTTTATGCTTATCTGAACTTTCATGGCTGCTGCTGTAGTATTGTCCTGATATGCAAAGATTGCTGGGAAATATGCCTGTGTGGACATTATTATTATTATTCTTATTATCATTGCTATTTATTTATTTGGAACATTTGTATTTGAATTAAAAAAACAGGGCCAAATTACATGAAATAATTTAGGAAAGATTGGGTAGTAGTGCTTTGGAATGTAGGTAGTTTAATTACTGTGAGCTACGATAGGTAATATTGTTTGTTGTAACTTAACCTCATTTTGATATCAATACTTTTAGTGGCAAGCCTAGTTTTTGCCGGTTTTAATTAATTACTTACAGACAGTGGTTTGTAGGCTATACGTGAGTAACTTGGCATTTTGGTACATAAAATTTTTTTTTTGTTCAGTTCATCCTTTTCTTTGCAGGGAGAGTGTACAATTTTAAAGTTCCAGGAACCTCATTTATCAATATGGTCACAAAAATTAGCGTATATTTTGGCGTACCAACATGCGTGCAGAAATCTCACGTGTGATTCATCAAACTTGCGTACACCACTGATTTGAGCTGGATGTGTTCGCAGGTTGATAAATCAGACTTGATTGTATATTAGGAAGCACGTGCACATCATTATGAATGAATGCCCATCATTATCATTATGCCCATTTATTACCATACTTGGCAAGGCCACCTCTTTTAAAACGCACTTGCCAATGCAGTTTTCTCAGTATTGTAGGCAATGGCGGGCAAGAGGAAAGAAAAGAAGAATAGTTTTTTCTGTGAGGATGAAATTGAAATGCTCCTGAAGGAACATGAAAATAAACAGCCGTCATCTTATCGATTGTGTGTCTTTGAATACCTGCTTTCCTTTTGTACTAAAATGCACAAGCAAATACCTTTCCCAAACTTGCTTTCGGGCTTAGTAAATCACTTTACACGTGCTAACGTAATCTATTTGCATGACCTCCTCCCACTAATTTGTGAAATAAAGTAGGGACACCCAATTCATTCAGGCAAACCCACAAAAACTGAAAATCCATGTATCTTTCAATTTTAACATGTGCAGTCCTTTTTGCATCTAGTTAGACAATTTTCTGCAGGTGGTAACAGTTTTACATGTGATTTTGTACACGCAAACCTTTAGTAAGTCAACCCTGAATCGTAAGTTTTAACACTTTCAAACAGTATATTGTGTTAACAGATTGATTGAAAATGTAATGAGCACTGGTGCTAGTTAAGGGGTTATTGCAGGTGTGGGACTTTTTTAGAACCACCCTGATGGCCTGTGCGCCACTCTGTGAAAAAAATCTGGGAAGAACCCTGAACAACTTGTGTTGGAATCGTTTTATTTTTTCTTGAAAAAGGGCCAACACTAAGGGTTGCTAAAACCTACTGCTAGTATATATTATTGGCCAACTCTACAGCTAGCCTCTTGTTGCATGTAAACAATGTACTCTCTATATAGACAGGTGTTTTATTGTGCATGATGGTTTTGGATGTAATTTACCCCCTGAAATGGCTTTGTAAGGCTTTGTGTGTTGTCATACAATCAAAAAAAATAAATGCGAAATTGTCGCAATGTCATCACAATCCATTTATGACCTATAAAGGTGCTGTGAACTGTCTGTCATCATGAATGATAGACATATCAATGGTATATAGATAGATAGGTAGTATATAGAAAAATGGATCACAGAACACATCCTGACGGGCCTCTGGTGATGAAGTAGATAATGTCATGCCTTTTATTATTCAGACTCATAAAATGCATGGAATACTCATAGCCTGATGAGTGCGCAAAAATAATCCTATAGAAGGTATGAGATATTCAGTGCCATGCACAAAGAGAATCAGAACAGGCATCTGTCTGGGGTAAAATTTTCTTGGTGACACAACATAATGCTACTGGCAATTGTTGTGAGAGTGACATGTCTATAATCAATAATGGTTTTGGAAATAATAGAGATTTGTAATATAGATTATATTCCCAATTGCCAAGGGAATTCACGTATATTTCAGAAAAACATTTGTTAATCTTTTGTTGCAGGCTTTAATATCTTAATTGCTATTCGTTATCTGAGAGCTTTATTCAATTTGGGCTAAAGTTTAATTTAAATAAGTCAATGCTGTCTATTAAACAGAAAGGGAGGAGTTGTACAATAACCAGTAACACTTTGTAATTCTGTACTGCCGGTAAGTATAGATTTCCAGTTACTAATTTAGAAGCAAAATAGTGCAATATAGATAACTCTGTGGTTCATCTATAGTTTCATTTACTTGACACAAATAGCATGAAGCCCATTTTGCAAGGTGGTGGTAAAAAGAAATCTTGTCACGGACTCAGGGTTATGCATCTACTCCCAGGAGAAGCAGTGGAAAGCAGTGATTTATTTGGTTGGCAATAATTGAGGAGCTCATTTTATTCCAGTAAGAAACTTTCAACCACGATCAATTTGACTTGGCATCATAAATAATGGAGGTCAGCTGAGTAATATAGGAACTTGTGAATTGTGGCATTGCAGCGGGAAGTTACTTTGCATTAGGAGCAGGTGCTCCCTTCAGATGACTTTGACTGGGCATAGCACTCCCTCATAGTTCTGTGCTTCTGTATTAGTAAATAGCTCCAAGATTAAGTTGCCAGAATAGCCTGAGTAAATAGCATGAATTCAATATTTGTTTGTATTGGCTCCCAAATAAAGATAAAGTTTATTTAGCTATAGTTTAACTTACTAAATGCATTTTGGAAATGCATTTTATGCCTTCATAACTGGTAATACTCAGTTCATGAAATTACATTTACATTCAAAATTTAATTTGAAATGGCATACATACAATGTTATGACTTCAAAGAAAAGTGTGTGTAATTAACTGGTTTGTTGTCCACGTGCCATTTCAAATGAAATTTTGATTGTAAATGTCATGTCATAAGTTAGAGTTAATGCATGTTGAATTATGTATTTCTTCTATCCTTTATTTATCCAGGTAGGTTAACTAAGAACGCTGTTCAATTTTGCAGTGATGTATGGGATGCCAAATGTCAAGTAAAACACAACATGTTTTTTCCTGTTTTTTTCTCAGATTTAGCTAAATATGGAACTTCCCTGAAGATTTAAGCTAAATATGAGTATTTTTTCTCAGATTTAACTGACATGCTAAAGTTCATATAAAGTCTTTTAGTTCATATTTTTCAGATTCAATTGATAAATCTTTAAATATGTAGGTTAATCATGTCCTTAATATTTAACTTAACTGTTAAATCTGAGTTTTTATAAAATAAATATTTTTTAAATAAATAAATATTTAGTCAAATATAAATATTTAATTTAAATCCAAAATCCTTGATTTCAAAAAAATAAATGTTTAGCGTATATCTTAAATCTTGGTTTTGGAAAACTAAGATTTAAGATTTAATTTATATATTTTTTAACCACAAATATTTAGCAAAAAATAAATATTTATTTATATCTTACATTTTTAGATTATATCTTAAATCTCGGTTTGTAAATTAAATATTTAGCTAAATCTAAACCTTTCGTTTAAATCTTTTGAAAGATATACTAATTAGCCCCGCCCCTTAGTGACTGGCATCCAATGGAGAAAGGAGGAGAAATGGCTGGTTTTAGTGATGGGGGTAATTTGACCAGTTCAGGGTTAAGGACGTTAGTTTGGTATCTCCTCGGAATGACATTACCATGTCCCATCACTTTGCAGGGAAATTTGAGTTTTTTTGGATTAAGGAAAATAGTTCCTCCTACTGGACTACTAACACTGCTTCCAGCAGCAACCCAATCTTCCCAGGAGGCCTTCCCTCCAAGTACTACCCAAGCCCACACCTGCTTAGCTTCACAGTTATCCACACAGATAATACAGGGTGGTACAGCCGCTGGCCAGAATGTCATCATAGCATAATTAAGCTAGTTAAGCTACTTAGGCTATGTTCACATTACATGCAAATGTGGCCCAAATCCAATTTTTGTGACACAGATCAGATTTTTTTCAGAGCAGTGAGGACACAAAAATCACTTTCATATGTGGTCCTAATCCGATACATATCTGATCACTGGCCATGCAACCGCTGTGAGAATGGTCATATTGGAATTCATGTGTGTTTTTCCACCTCATACTTCACTGCGCAGGCACAGGCACAGATCACTGTCGTCATCATAGAGCAGGGATGGGCAACTCCAGGCCTCGCGGGCAGGTTTTTGCTGCCACCAGCTAACAATGATTTAATTAGCCCAATCGTTTACATGATCTGATATTTTAATCTACATATCCGCGATATAAACAGCAGCTGATGAATGTTCTTGTGCCGGTATGCGTGTATTGTAGTGTTTTATCATTCTGTAATTTACGAGTGATTCTGTGATTGTGTGTATGACTAATTAGCTGATTGAGCCGTGATAACTGGTTGCAGTAAAAACATGCATACACACCGGCCTGCGAGGCCTGGAGTTGCCCACCCCTGTCATAGAGTGTCGGGAGGCACCGCAGAGATACTGGAATGTAGCCCTGGACATCCTAAAGTTCTGGTGGAACCTCCGTGAAACCCTCCACATCACGGCCCCACCATTCCTGACTCCTCTCCCACACCCACACTTCTCTCCACAGAACTACCAGCAATAGCTGCTAATACAGCAAAATATATGGCTTTGGCTTTTTTTCGTCTTCTCACCCTCATCTTCAACATATGACGAATCGTCATCAGACCTCCGCAGCAAATAATTCAGGAGATGAACGCTTGCACCTCTATGTTATTAATTTTGTTTGTCTCATAACTGTGTCTCGCAAATGTGATGTTTTTTTTATTTGTTCCAACGCGCATGTGGCGCGTGGATCATGTGCCTTATGTTATTTGTTGCATGTGGGGCGTTTCAGGGCAGAGATCCATTCACACTGATGTTTCGATATGGGTCACTTACAAACATGAATGTGAACAGTTAAGGCAGAAAGGAAAAGATCTGGGGAAAAAATCTGAATTGAGCATTAAGCCCTGTAATGTGCACTGTCATATGCCGTGACACCCCTGGGAGGGACATAACGGACGGTTATAGGGACATAACGGACGGTTATAGGAAGACGTGGATGGTGTTTAGTTTACAAACAGGGAGCGTGTTGCATATTTTCACGGTCGCCCATAGGAAAACAATGGCAGACGGTCCTTGCATGGGAAAATGGGATAATGAAGGGCCGTGATTGAATAATTGGTTGATTGATTGAATAATGGGAACTAATTAGGTACGCGATTGGGGAATTGAATAATGATGTTGGGCCGCGTGGGAAAATCCGTTAGAGCTGGGCTCCCGAGGGGTGTAAATGAACACACCTGTAGTAAATTGAATTGTTTTGACGAGAGGCGAGCTGAGAGGGTGGCTTTCTCCAGGCTCGTGTGTGTGGATGGTATGATCTTTTGTTTGATTTCAGTTTGGTTATTTTTATTTTTGTATGAATGCGATGTCCAGTATTTTGTGTGCGGAGGTTAAGTGATTAACAAAGCGACCAGAAGGTTTTCCTCACTTTCGATTAACGTTAACCTTCATCGCCCAGTCCGGCATTCCTGTAGAATCACTCACCAACCCACTGAAGGCCTTCTCCCTCGATAGCAAGCCCCCGGCTCGAGTCACCCAATCCACCACTCCACTCCAGCTCATCCTATCTGGTAACCATAAGAAAACCATCCAGTTCCTTGTTCTTAATTAATCTGTCACCCATGGTCCTCGGGAGCCCAGCTCAAGCTCCATAATCCACACCTCAACTGGGAGACATCTCGGATCTAAAGCTGGAGCCACGCCACCTGCCTTCATCTGGAGACCCTCAACCCATCTCTAAAGCTCCACCTCCTGACCTTACCTGTGTTCCTGACCAGTACTATTGCCTTGCCGAAGTGTTCAGTAAATCTCTTGCCTTCTCCTTACCCCCTCACAGACCCTACGACTGCGGGATTCATCTGCTTCTGGGAGCTCCACTGCCTTCCAGTCGCCTCTACAGCATCTCTGTTCCAGAAAACGCATCCATGGAGACATACATCCACGACTCATTAGTCGTAGGCATCATTCGTCCCTCCTCATCTCCGGTGGGCACTGGGTTCTTCTTTGTCTCAAAAAAAGACGATATCCTCCACCCCTGCATAGTTTACAGGGGGCTCAACTCCATCACAGTCCGCAACAAATACCCACTCCGACTCATTATTTCTGCCTTTGAATCTCTCCATAATGCCACCATCTTCACTAAATTAGACCTCCGCAATGCTTACCACCTTGTCCGGATCAGAAAGGGAGACAAGTGGATGATGGCGTTTAACACACCCCTGGGACACTTTGAGTACCTGGTTGTCCCATTTAGTTTGTCTAACGCCCCTGCTGTTTTCCAGGCTCTAATAAATGATGTTCTCCGCAATTTCCTCAACCGGACCATTTTCGTCTACCTCAACGACATCTTCATGTTTTCTAAAAACCTGGAGGAACGCGTCAAACAGGTCCTACAACGGCTCCTCAAAAACAAGCTTTATGTTAAAGCCGAAAAATGTGAGTTGCAAGTACCATCCGTTTCATTCCTTGGGTTCATTATCAGTAACGGCAGTATCAAACCCGACCCCACCAAAGTCCAGGCCATGGTAAACACCTCCATGGTTCATCCGCGGTTATAGCCAGGTTGCCGTTCCACTCACTAACCTTACCTCTGTTCCTTCGATTTGGTCCCCAGAAGCTAACCTTGCCTTCAATACCCTCAAGTCCAGATTCACCTCTGCCCCTATTCTGTCCCATCCTGACCCCAGCTGCCAGTTCCTGGTCGAAGTTGATGCCTCTGACACCAGTGTGGGGGCCGTCCTGTCCCAACGTTCGGGTAAGCTGCAGATAGAGGTGAGAGCTAGCTTTGCCAGCTAGCCAGAAAATGTTTCAGAGTAGCCTCTGCTATGTGACCTGCTCTATCATACATTACATTACATTACATTATAGGCATTTAGCAGACGCTCTTATCCAGAGCGACTTACACAGCATTTTTGCATTTATACATAGTATCCATTTACAGCTGGATATATACTGAAGCAATTCAGGTGAAGTACCTTGCTCAGGGGTACAACGGCAGTGTCCTACGTGGGACTCGAACCTGCGACCTTTCGGTTACAAACCCAGTTCCTTAACCACCGTACTACACTGCCGCCCCATCATAATCAGTTGCATTGACCCCAAAACAAATCTTGTGCTTTATATAGTACGTGAAGGAGGAAAATGTAAGCTATCTAATGATACCAAAAATTATCTCTCTAATCCAAATATCAAGCAAGTCATGACCCATTACATTTGGAGTGCCAACAAACCATGTTTTTGAGAAAAACGGCTTCAAAATTCAGTTACGTTTGTAGCCGCAAAAGACTTGTCACTATGTGTTAACGTTTCTGGAGACAAACTTGATGGGTTTACGGTCCATGGTCTCAGTAGCCTAACGAAACTCGGGTGATAGTTTGTCATCTTACTTTTAAAAGCGTCAAAACTATTTTACTCCAGATTTGATCTTAAGACATACAGATGAAAGCCAAGATATTTTTTGAGTAAAATCAAACTAAACCCAATACATTAGCTTGTCGCCGTGAAAGCATCTAATGTGGTTGTGTGACTGGTGGCAGGTGAAAGCTGGCTAGGCTTCAAGCAACTCGAAGCTCCGGCTTGTCTTGTGTTTAAAAGCTTTAAAACTATGGGCCTGATTTACTAAGATGTTTAGCAGGTGCTAAAACTATTAGCACATGCAAAACTAATAAAACAATCAATGATTGGTGAAAAATAAATACCATGACCAATCATTTGTTGTGTTATTGGTTACACATGTGCTAAAAGGTTTTGCACCTACTAAGCGTCAGGCCCTAAATTCGTACACTGAATGTGACATTAAAACATACAGATAATGAAAGCCAGGATATTTTTTGAGTAAAATGAGATGAAACTCATTGCATTAGCTTGTCGCTGCGAAAACAGCTGATATTATTGTATGACTGGTTATGAGCTGACTAGCCTCTGGTGCTAGCTTGTCATATTACATTTAAAATCTTTTCCTCTGAATTTGGCATTAAGACACACAGATTATGTACGGCAAGATATTGTTCTACTAAAATAAGATGAAACACCAAGATTATGAATTCCTTTCTGTTATATTCACAAGACTAAATGAATGAATTAAAGTTCAATAAATATCTTTTTTGTAAATAGGCTAATAAACTTCCAATAAATAACAAGTGGGCTAGGCTTAATAATCCCATATGGAACAATTTTCTTTTAACTTTTTGAATAGTTTGTGTGAGTGTGACATTATACAGCATGATTAAAAGTATTCTCATTTAAGATTAAATGTATCCTAAATGGTATCCTACACAGAAAGAAAACAAATCTTAAAACACATTAAAACTCCCACATACTTTGTAGACTAGACTACATGCAATAACATTTTATAATTGTATGTTGGAAATGTGTTTGGTACTTGTTTGGCAAAGTTGTACAAATTATATTTTAGTGGCTTATTTTGTTTATGTTGATGGTGGGGTGAGAGTTTATTTTTCTGTGGTGGGTGGTTGGGGGGGCCCACATGACAGATTCTGTCCCGGGCCATGGGATTCCTAACGGTGGCACTGATGGCAGTTGCTTGAGGTGGAACCTTTTTCTCATTTTAATCTTACAAGTCAGTTCTGAAATATTCACATTCTCATAACTCCCTGCACTTTGTCAGAAACATCTAAAATAGCAGACAAGGCATCAGATTACAGATCAGTGTAATTGCAAATTGAGAAGATTGATGGGACCTCTTACTCCCAAAACTAGTGTATCCCTTTCAATGTATGTATTTATTTCTGACATATTTAGGTTTACCTTTTATCACATACCTGCAGCTCTCCACATATGTTTGCAGAATGTGTTTCAAACAGTAAATGGTTGAGACTCACAGTCATCCTTGAATACCAGGTCTTTTCATATGAATATACAGAGCATTATCTCCTACAGCCATCTAATACTTAAGGGAAATCACAGGTTATTCAATCAATGAAAGCATGGAATTGTTTTAGTCTGCTCCGAGTCTGAAATCCATCAAAGGACAATTTTTTTCACCAGCTTCCCAAAACACATTAAGATTAGACTGAATTGGAAAAGAATGTTTGATAAAGTTTTCATTCCACTCCATGGCCACCATCTACTCTACCCCTCCATTTCTAGTTCTCCTGCTAGTGGGAGATACTCTCAAGGAATTGGCTGTTGATTCTGATCTCCTGTGTGCACCTGATAAGATTTCTCCGTTGGGTATAAGGGAAATCAGTTGTGGGGCTAGCTACTGCCCGGAGCAGTGCATGTGCATGTCATTATATATGTCTGTCTCAATTGTTTTCTACAATCCTCTATCATCCTGGCACTTACATTCAAGCTCAATTGCTTTAAAGCATTTTAACTAAAATTCCCATTGCATGTGCTATGGCTTTGGGTTTCTGATTAATTATGGGCAATGAAGATGGATGACATTCCTCAGCAGAGAAAAGGAAAAAAGCTGAAATTCATTGACTTAATATATCAGCACATACGTACCATTATGTGAATTTCTCAGTAAACAAAGTGAATTTCAATTAATTTCATGAATTGGCTGAATTGAAATCAAATTGCCCCCAACCTTGTCCTTCAGTTCAGCGGTGTGTTACCGCTACATTCCTAGAGCCATTTAATCAAGTTCACGTTGCTGAATTTGTAAAATATGAAACCTTCACCCTTGTGCAAATTAATTGAATCACTGACTCTTTTGTTATTTTTTCATTTGATGTGTTTACAGTCAAGCCGGAAAGTCTGCACACCCCTTTCACCTTCTCCACATTTTATTACGTTACAGACATATTCTACAATAGATTGAGTTCATTTTTTGTCTCAAAATTCTATACAAAATAGCCCATAAGGACAAAGTGAAAACATGTTTGTGCTAATTTATTAAAAATCTAAATGTAAAATATCATATGTACACAAGTGTGCACACCCTTTGATATGACACCCAAAAGTGAGCTGAGGTGCATTTTGTTTCCACTGATACTGCTTGAGATGTTTCTACAACTTAATTGGAGTCCACTTGTGATAAATTCAATTGATTGGACATGATTGGGGATTGCAAACACCTGCCTATATAAGGTCCCACAGTTGACAGTGCATGTCAGAGCAAACTCCAAGCCATGGGGTCAAAGGAATTATCTGCAGACCTCAGAAACAGGATTGTGTCAAGGCATATATCTAGAGAAGGGTACGGAAAAATCTCTGCAGCTTTACAGGTTCCAAAGAGCACAGTGGCCACCATCATTCGTAAATGGAAGAAGTTTGGAACCACCAAGAATTTTCCTAGACCTGGCCGCTCGGCCAAACTGACCAATCTGGGAAGACGGGCCTTGGCCAGGGAGGTGAGCAGGAACCCGAGGGTCACTCTGATAGAGCTCCAGCGTATCCTTGTAAATGGGAGAACCTTTTAGAAGATCAACCATCCAGGCAGAATTCCACCAATCAGGCCTTTATGAGTGGCCAGACGGAAGCCCCTTCTTAGTGAACTTTTTGGCCTGAATACCAAGCGTCACGTCTGGAGGAAACCAGGCACTGCTCATCACCTGGCGAATACCATCCCTACAGTGAAGCATGGCGGTGGCAGCATCATGATGTGGGGATGTTTTTCAGCAGCGGGAACGGGGCGACTAGTCCTGATAGAGGGAACGATGAATGCAGCTAAGTACACCGAGATCCTTGAAGAAAACCTGCTCCAGAGAGCTCTGGACCTCAGACTGGGGCGAAGGATTACCTTCCAACATGACAACGACCCGAAGCACACAGCCAAGAGAACAAAGAAGTGGCTTCGGAGAAAGTCTGTGCATGTCCTTGAGTGGTCCAGCCAGAGCCCAGACCTGAATCCAATTGAACATCTGTGGAAAGAGCTGAAATGGCTGTGTACCGACGCTCCCCATCCAACCTGACGGAGCTTGCAAGGATATGCCTAGAGGAATGAGCAAAAATGTCCAGAAACAAGTGTGCCAAGCTCGTAGCTTCTTTCCCAAGACGCCTTGAAGCTGTAATCGCTATATGTCCACTATTTGTTCTTATATTTTTCCGAAACCCTAAAAATCCCTCCCAAAAACTATTCTGGTCTGCTTTCATTCTCCTGGCATTCATTTTCAGTGTAACTAATTTTCAAATAACTAATAAGTGTCAAATCAGAAGACAGGAAATGGAGGAATCCAACTGAAGTAGACTAGCCTAATTCATGAAAAGAACCAATAAAGAAGAAGATGAAGATTGATAAAGGAGTGGAGTGGACTAGAATAATAATGAGCAATAACAAAATAATGAGGTGTGATGATGAATTGTATGAACAAACCAGGATGAGGATGGTCTGGTAATTATACAAATGAAGATGTGTGGAATGTATGGATTAAATGGTAAACAACGATGGCTGCAAATTAAAATCAGAGTGTATGCTTAATTTTCACAAGAATGTAGTCTGAGCCAACCATAGACATTGGTCAAAAAACAGAATCGTCAGGAGATAGAAAAGCTGAAGCCGTAGGCATCCCGTTACACTTTGAATTATAGTAATTATACTTCAACTCTCACACATGCTCTGTCACAAATATATCTGCTTTCTCAACTTCACATGCTCTACAACACAAATACATTTTCATTTAAAACAGACCAATTTTTAATTTCTTTGTGATCCTGTCAGGGGTAGCGTTAGGAACGAAGGACCAGACGCGACAATAGGAGTTATTTAAGTGCTCAATATGAACACCACAAAACGGAAAGGAAAAACCCGCAAACAGGGAATACTTACAGAACAAGAAAAACAATAAACTCTCCTTACAACAAGCGACTACGCTACCAAACTCAAAGCGACCCGAATAGGGCAAAAACTCTAAAACTAGAGATTAAGACAAACGACACAGAAAACCCTATAGCTCACAACGAGGGAGCCGAAAAACACAAACAAGAGGTAACAGAAGACGGCGAAGACAATCTGTCAAGGACAGGGAGACAAAGGTGAAAATAAAAGAGACAAGATAGAAACGAATAACCTAAGTTTCTAGCAAACTCTCAAACACCTGCAACAAGTTCCGTGGAACCACAAAAAGTTGAGGTGATACGGTCGATGCAAAATGTCAGTCTTACAGAATTTTAATGTGCCCTCTTTTCATAGTTTGAAATGCTGCATAAATGAGTATGAATATTCACATTAGCTATTCCAGGGAAATAACTATAATGTTGGCCACGGTTTCCACAACTGCACTGCCTTGATTGTTTCTCATTTTGCTGTGTTGTAAAGCAAAACTAATACAGTGCACTCCAAAAGTGTTAGGCCAGTGACACATTTTTTGTTGTTTTGGCTCTGTGCTCCTGCACATTGGATTTGAAATGGAACAGTGAGGTCAGCTTTAATTTGAGCGTTTTTACATACATTTCGGGTGAACCGGGTGAGCCTCAAACCATCACTCTGCTGCCAGATATGGATCATGGATGACTTGAAGGATTGTTTCTCCTGACTTACTTTTTCATAGAGTTCAATTGAAAAATGAGTCAGGAGAAACAACCCTTAAAATGATCCATCCATATGTACTGCATATCTGGCAGCAGAGTGATGGTTTGAGGCTCATTTGATACCGCAGACCCTTGATGATTTACAGCCATTTAGCCAACTATTGGTTCCATACTATTCCAGTGTAATTTACAGCTTAATCTAGTCCCACCCCCCAATTCCCATAAAAATTCAGTCAAATGCAGAGAGGTTATAGTATCCCCTGTTAAAAGTACTTTCAAATAAGATAGTCATGCATGGCATGCAAAGAAAAATGACAAAAATGTGACCAAATATTACATTTTTGGTGCCCTAAAATGGGGGGACAATGTGTACAAATGGGTACAATTGCTACACGGTTCACCTGAAAGTCTGAACTTTAACCTCATAGTCACTGCTCCATTTAAAATCCAATGTGCTGGAGTACAAACAACAAAAAAACATGTCACTGTCCTAAAACTTTTGGAGTGCACTGTATTGGATTAAAAAAAACACGTACGGGGCAGTAAAAAAATAATACTAGACCATTTATTTATATATCTATGAAACAATCAAAAGCTAATAAGACATGTTTAGGAAATTAGAAAACCCGCATGAACAGATATTTTCAGTCCAAAAAAGAAATATCTGGGAAAAGGAGGACGTCTGGTCAGCCTACCTATGCAAAATAAATTATACTGTTAACAGCTGATATAGCCTTTACTATGAACAACTTATTTTAACTTACCAATGCCCATTTCGTTTCTAGTCATTATTAAATAAAGGTAATCTTCTATATCCCATATGCCACAAATACACTACATGGCCAAAGGTATACCTGCTGATCAAACATATCAATCCAAAATCATGGGCATTAATATTGAGTTGGTCCCCACTTTATTGCTATAACAGCCTCCACTCTTCTGGGAACATTGAAACGACTTAGAATGTACATTCGCTCCCTGAGGCATAATAGTTGTTTCCTGTTATTTTCGCAAATTTTTACTAATATACTAACTCGTTAGCATGGCAAGAGAAAATTCTCACCTGCTTACATAGATTTTGGGGGTGGGTCATACGATACCATAGTTACCAACATACCATATAATCGATTCTGTCAGGGAATATTCCTGAGGGACATTTCTGCTCAATGTTTAAGTATTACTGCTTGTGATATTTCAAATATGTATGTTAGTTTTTTCACTCCACCACAATGTTGTGCCATATGTTCAATATTCATATTTATTATTTATATATTTATTATTTTGAGTGGATTTCACATTCCTGTAGTGTAAGCAGTCATAGGTGCAGGTTAGGAATTTCATGGCGGGCCATGGCCGTCGTTGCCCCTTGCTCTGGCCGTGATGCCCCGAAAATCATACGGCCAACATGGCATTTGTGCCCTGCTACTGTAAAAATCTCATCAGTCAGTGATCTCGTTCGTATAACTGCAGCAGTTCTTGCAGCTTGAATTGGTTGCGCACAAGCGTCACATAGCATCAAAGCCACTAGCAAGAAAACCACAGAACTATATAAGTATATAGCTAGTTCTGTGAAGAAAATGCAGGGAGTGAAACTTAAAACAGACGGGAAATCTTAAAAAGGAAGAAAAAGAAGAACAGACGGTAAGCAAACTAGCTAGTTGTCTATAGAGATACCTGACTTATTTAGTGCTTAACTGAATCAATCCTCTCTGTTTTTAATACCACTTAACGTTAACGTAAATTCAAGTTGACAGCTATTTACTAGCTTGCAAGTTAGAATCCGATTAGCACTTGTCTGGTTCGTACTTATTACCTAAGCTAAATAGCCTGTTTTATTATCTGGCTTTCGAACACTGCACTATCGCCTTTACAGAACAATGCCACAAATGAAGATAATTCAGAAAATAAATGAAAAACGTTTGCGAGATTCGGCAGGAAAGTGCATGCGACTGGATGACTTCCTCAAACCGTGTGTTCTAAAGTTGCATGTTTTATGGGCCATTTCTAGCGATGTTTGTTAAACTCGTGAATTTAACCACCTTAACTTAATGTGCAATAATGCAGCAATATTAACGCGCTCACTTGCTCTGAATGCCAACCAGGATGGTCACAAGTACCAGGGCAGGGCAGGCAGGGATATGCAAATAGGTTACCATTGATTGGACCCCCCTTCCAACGAAGCAAAGGCAAACTATTCTAAATGGCTTGTAAAAAAGGAAGGGGTATTTGTCATTACTGGTTCTTAAAAATTACTAAAGGTACCTATCTCATATTTTAACAGTTCTGTCTCAGTAATCCTAATTGCACAAATATGAAAACATGCAGGGAAACAATATGGGACCTTTAAAAACTTATGTGTAATTAAATAAATTTTTCTATTATTGCCACTATTATTTAGTTATTTAAAAGGATCCCCATGGCATCAGCTAGTCATCAGTGTTGTTTATTTATTAAGAATAGTTTATTCAACTAGCATATTGGTACAATTCGGAATGTACAGTGGTTCTGTCAGGCCAAAATGTGTCCGTGAGCCAAAATGTGTCCGGGCCAGGCATTGGAATGCTTGGAATGTCGTTGCTATGCCAACAGACACGCGAGCATTGTGACGCGATAGCATTGCACTTGCTTTGACCTCAGAATCGCCGGAGATCGTTGGACGGAGATAAATCACTACATCACTCAAATAACCATCACTATCACTCAGATAACCTTTATTATTAATTTCCCTTTGTATAGGCTACTAACCTTTATATTGTTAATTGTTTTCGATTTTAGATTGTGTTAGCTAGTGATTCATTTTGAAGTAGATAGTATTTTACTGAAACTAACTAGCTAGCAATACTACATAGTAGTTTCCTGGTCAAATGTTGCTTTATAAAAAAACGAGCATCCGTTAATAATGTTAACAACGCCGGATTAAAAAAAAAACCCATTAGCCTGTTCGCACTGCAAGTTAAACCAGCGAGGTGGAAAGAGTAAGTAGGCCAATCGCGTTGTTGAATAGCCCAATAAAACTAATCTAATGTCACGTCGTACAGTAGGCCTAATTGTTTTTTTTTTTGTGGGCCTATTGGTAGTTTTTCTGATGACCGATTAATACCGATTATTATTACGTTTCCTAAAAATGTTTTGTTACGTTGAATATTGTTTTCAATAAATGTTATTTGTTAACTTTTATTTAGTGAGTTGTTGTCATGTTTTGTAGGATAAAAGCAAGCGCGAGCTTGTCACCCGGCGATTCTGAGGTCAAAGCAAGTGCAATGCTATCGCGTCACAATGCTCGCGTGTCTGTTGGCATAGCAACGACATTCCTAGCATTCCAATGCCTGGCCCGGACACATTTTGGCTCACGGACACATTTTGGCCTGACAGTTCCCCTCATCTTCGTCCTCTTTAAGGGCCAGATTCAGAGTTGAGATAAGCACACGCAAATGGGATTTACTCCCATAATTCTGCGTAGTTTAAGCTATTTGTGATTCAGACATTTGACTTATCCACTGTGTTAAGCGTCTCTCAGGATTTACGCGGCATAACGCACGCGGGGTGGAGATTTGATGAAAATGAGGCGTGTCTGCAAGTCATGGAAGATACGCGTATTGAGAGTTTTCACTTAATAATTTTTATCCGCGCAACTTTGTTCGGAAAAAAAGGTAGTTTATGTCTAGCACCGCCAATAGATGATTATGAAAAATACAGCATCTTTCACAAAAATGGATATTAGAATGAGTGCATCTTCTTTGAAAATATCGGTCTTATTTTCCTTTGCCTAGCCTAGTTACAATTATCAAAGAGCTGTCATAAAAATAATCCGTGCAGGAGATGCACTTAAGCACATGACTTAGCCATCTCTGAATCCAGCCCTTAGTTGTATTTACAAAACAGCAGGGGCAGCTGCTGAGCTGAAAACTGACAGGGCAGAAAAATTCCCTTTAAACTGTTTTCAGTCATTTTCCTTGATTAACAATACAGCAATTAATTCACACAATACCCAATGCCATCAGAAACCAGTTCTCCATTAGCCTATTAGGCGAGTAATAAAATTAAATGTATTTGCGTCGCAAAACTGTGCACATTTTATCAATATTATTTTGAATTGTGGATATAGCTCACTCCGCATCCAGACTGGGAGAATATTCATGGCAAAAATCTGCAGATTTTGGAATGTACCCCAAAGTCTCGTTACCTCGGGTAGGCTGTGTGTTGAGGAATGTGCCACTGCATGCTTAGAGTGATAGCCAAATTATTGATGAGAAATCGGATAAATTTACGCACTTTGCTGGCAGTGGCAGTAAGAATCTAGTAGCGGCGGGTCTATGCTGCTATATGTGAATATACTGGAAACACTGTGTCAAGTAGGCCTATATGAAACAATCTACACAATAAGGATAGATAATACATTCACATGAATGCATGTAGAACTGTCCCAGCAGTATGTTGACTACTTTACTGAAAATCCCCTCGCCTCATGTGTAACAAATGCTACTGGAGACTTAGGAGGCATATTATCCTGTGATTATTCTTAAATAAAGCAAGATACAGCATGACAAAAAGGGAAGAGATTCTGAAGTCTCAATTCATGCACAGTCAGTAAGAAAGCATAAGGGTATGTAATATTTCTGAGGATACTCCGTACAGAGGGGGAAAAATATATTTAGAAGGGATGATTTTTTTATTGTCCATGTTTTAGCTATTACTAACAATTAAGGAAACTACTAGAACAATTTATAACTTCCTTTTCTTTCAGTGTTTTTCAAATGAACGTACAATCATACATTGGCATCTTGAAAAGGAAGTATCAAAGTTGTCTTTTCTTGAATAAATATATGTGGTGGATCAGTGAAATAACCGATCTTTATATTGCTTACGTTTGCCAGCACCACAGGGAAACTCTTTTATACTGTATATACAGTGAGCACCATAATTCATTGGACAGTGACACATTTTTTGTTATTTTGGCTCTGTACTCTAGCATTTTGAGTTTGAAAGGCTGCAATGACAAGGAGGTTGAAGTGCAGACTGTCAGCTTTAATTTGAGGGTATCGAAAAAGAGTGTATAGCCACTCTCACCCTCCGTTATTACCTCCTGAGCAAAGCACTTACCCTCTTTTCCGATCATGCACCCCTCCATTGGCTCCAGCGTAGGAAAGATACCAACTAGAGATCACCTGGCGGTATCTGACTTAGCAGCCATTTCGGCTTGGCAAATCACTGCACAGATTTTCTCACCAGGGAGGGGGGGGTGGTGCCTGCGTCGCTGAAAGGGCTGGACCGCATTCTAGGGGTGGAGGGGTGTGGAAAGCATTGGTCTGGGCAGGGGAATCAGCCTGATTAAAGACCACGCCTACTATCAGAGCAGCGATTGAATGGTGCGGTTTCTTTTTCTGTATTATTTGAGTTTACTATTTTTCGGTTCAGTAATGGAACCTGTGAGGGCGAAGAAAAAGCATGTTTTGTTTATTTTATTACTAGAGGCATGTGCCTATGGTAGGTAGGTAGGTAGTTACGTACTTTATTGATCCCCGAGGTGAAATTCAGGTGTTACAGCACCTCACATCACAAACAACAAACAAGCGACAATAGAATAAAATAGACATCTAAAACATTATATACAATAAGAACAGTCCAGTGTGATTTAACATCCCCCAGCCTGACTCTGATCACACCTATTGAGCCAGCGGGAGGAGGCATTGTACAGTCTTATTGCGGCAGGCAGAAAAGATCTCCTATAGCGCTCCTTAGTGCAACGTAGTAATAATCTGTTGCTAAAGGAGCTTCTCTGCTCTGCCACAGTGTCATGTAGGGGATGGGAGGAATTGTCCATGATGGCCAGGTTTGGTCATTGTCCTCCTGTTGGCCATCTCCTCCACAGTGTCCAGGCTGACACCGAGGACAGAACCAGCTTTCCTAATAAACCTCTTGATGTCACCCTCCTTGATGCTGTCCGCCCAGCACACCACCACATACAGAACCGTGCTGGCAAACACTGACTGGTAAAACATGTTCAGCAGAGTCCTGCACACGCCAAAGGACCTGCGCCTCCTCAGGAAATAAAGCCGGCTCTGGCCCCTCTTGTACAGGACATCTGTGTTACCAGTCCAGTCCAGTTTATTGTCCAGGTGCACCCCCAGGTATTTGTAGCTCTGGACCACCTCCACATCCTCTCCCTGGATGGAAACAGGAGACAGGGGGACCCCAGTCCTCCTAAAGTCCACCAACATCTCCTTTGTCTTGCTGATGTTGAGTAGCAGGTGGTTCTGCTGACACCACTCAACAAAACTGTCTACCAGACCTCTATACTCGGTCTCCTGGCCTCCTCTGACACATCCCACAATAGCGGAATTGTCAGAGATTGTGAAGATGGCGAGTTTTTGTGTTGTGCCTGAAGTCCGAGGTATAAAGAGTGAAGCGGAAGGGAGCCAGAACTGTCCCCTGGGGGGCACCAGTGCTGCTCACCACCCAGTCCGACACACATCCCTGCAGCCGTACAAATTGGCCTGTTGGTCAGGTAGTTCGTAATCCAGGAAACAGTCGGGGAGTCCACCTGCATCCTCAGCAGCTTATCTGCAAGTAGTAAGGGCTGTATGGTGTTAAATGCACTGGAGAAGTCAAAGAACATGACCCTCACAGTGCTGCCACTGCTCTCGGTCTCTGTTATCCCCCTTGTCTGCAGGATTATAATAAAATGTATAAAAGACCTCTTGAAAGATCTTTGATCTTTCCCTGCATCTGGCAGGTTTATTGTCACTATATTATTAAACTACATAATAATTAAAACACAAAATAATATGGTATTAATGTATGATATTATTTTATGGTCAAATAAGGAAATAAATTCCCCTGTCAGTGTTGGCCTTTTTTACAAGACCCCTCCCCCCCAAGATTTTCCTGATTCTCAGACATAGTAAGATAGTTGCCAAGCAACGCATGTTCTTTTTCATGTGTCGTCATCAGCTGGCATTGTGTTGTGGCTAACAAGATTTTGCTAGTTATTCATAGTGTTAAGGAAACTTCATAGTGTTAAGGAAACTACATCATAACACTTTCAAGGAAAAAACTACACAATACTCTGGAATAAGCATGGCAAGCTACAGTAGTCCCTTTGGAAAGGTAAAATAGTTGATACTTTCTGTGCATTACCTATGAACAAAATTGGTTAAAGATACAGACTAGAATGGCTGAAGTTTATATTACTTCAGAAATTTTTATTTAAAGTAACAGAATAATCCCATTTTTGTGCCTTTCTCAACAGGTTACTCTTACTTTTGAATGATCTTCAACTTTCTGTAGGAAAATTGAAATGGCTTTAAAAATGCTTTTCTCTCCTGTTGACCAAGAATGCTAGCTGTAAAAATCCTGTATATATTGTGTTTATTGTATGTTGTTTACACAAAATTACATACATAACGTAGTCCTACAGCATGAGCCTGTTATTTGTTTTTTTGGTCAGATAAACCAGACATACACACAAATGTGCACACAGGCACCAGTATGTGTACAACATGGTGGCAGCACAAACTTTCTCGTCCGTGGCTTCGAAACAATTGGAAACTTGAAGGGCGACGTTGGTTACTTTGTCCACATTTCTACAGTTAAAGGCAGCGTCAGGTCGGCCTACCTGCAAAGTCGGTCTCAACCTTATCCGAGTGACCCTGTATGTCATCAATGATGGAAAGCCCATGCCAAAGGTCTGGTTTTCCACAAGGCTGTGTGAGCGCTGCCTGAGCTGTGCCCCCCACCTCCACCACGCTACCGACCACTACAATGCACACTCCCTCTGCATCGGTGCTGCTACAACTGCTGCTCTGCGTGTGCCTGCTTGGTTGCCACTATAGGGGGCAGAAAGGGAATTTTCCACTTTTTCCTCCGTTAAGCACTCGGCTAGCAGCCAGTTAGCTAATTTGGCCACCATCTTGTTTTTTTTTGTTTTTCGCCCTCTCAGGAGCAAACCTAATTGTCATAAGAGTTCGCCTCCATTATTAATTGGATAACCGTAGCTTATTATAATCCACTTTCAGCTAAAATTACTTTCAGCTAATCCTGAGATGTAAATAAAATATTACCAGTTCTAAATAGAATTCAGAACTGAGCGGGAACCTGGCAAATGAAATTCAATAGCATATATCTAAATGTGAAGTTCTACATGTGGGAAATAAAAACTATAAGACAATACTTGATAGGAGAAACAAAATCAAAACGTGTTCAATTTCAAAGACTTGGGAAGACTCTGGGCCATTGGACTTCTGCCTACGTCCGATAGTTCTAACAAAAACAAATCGTTACCATGCTCAAAGCCTCATCTGCTCTCATGCATCGTAAAATTTGCTGCTAATAATTGCTGCCTTGCTGATTCATATTGCATATCTGATGGATTGCTGGATATTCCATATCGCTGGATTGCCAGGTTAATGTCAAATGGCAAAGCTTATTCTGCTTTATAGGCTATGCATATCTGGTGCAGCCTGGCTTCGCAGAGCAAGGTTCGCATAAAAACTAGAATGACTAGGTCTATCCAGGAATGCAACAGCATTGCATTTTGTCACATTGCCTCTCGAGGCGAGTGGGATGCCAGTATAGTGGGTGCTTCACTACTCACATAACATAGTTTCGGGGGGGGGGGGGGGGTGTTGCTACCTACATCCAAAATATGAGTGTTGCTATGCTGCCATTTTGCAACACCTCATGAGCCTCTGTTTATGACCGATGCTGGCAACGCCTTGTCCAGCTCCTGGGTCTGTGCAAAACTCCGTCGTCTATGCCAAAACTGCGAGCTCCCTCCTGAACACTATACCACCCACTCATTCAGAATCAACGCAGCTACCACAGTAGCTCCTCAAGTCCCAGTGGTCACATTCAAAGCCATGGGCCGGTGGTCATCTGCTGCTTTTGAAAGCTACATTAGGCTCAATACAAAGAACATCATCCAAGCTAAATTTTTTAAATAATAATTTCATTTTGCATCTAAATATGCTTGTGTGTGCTGTTAATGTTTACTACTTGCTTTAAAAAATATATTTAAAAAAAATAAAATAATTTTCAGGTGGTGCTGGGTGATGTTCTTTTCGGTCCCGCTGTCATCAGGCTTCTCGTGCAGTGGTTAATTTGGAGCAGGTGACCTGTTGTTACACGTAGCTTTTTTCACTACAAGCCACACGGCCAGGGCGGCCAGGGCGGCCAGGCTACACATGCCTAGTTAGGTGTAATGTTACATCAGTATGGCCAATGTCTGATCCAAGATCACAGCCGTATTCCATCTCCGTGCTGGAGGGATATCGACATGGTCATTGTTACGTTCCAAAATCTGGTCTGAAAGTATAAGGCGTGACTATTCGCTCCCTCACATGACAAATGGCTGCTTGCTGCAATATTTTGATGCATTTTTTCTTCCGAGTTTAGTGGTTTGACAGCTGACTTTCATGACATCAATAACAGCATGCACACCTGTTTTTAATAGCACCTTTTCGTGACAGATGTGTGGAAGCCATTAGAATTCACTGAATAAAAATTTGATATACTGTGGCCAATACCGTGGCCTGTATTTTCACTTAATTATTAGTAAAATTCAGGTGCAAGGATAAAATAGAAACATACACTATTTTAATTCTGATCAATGGGAATATTTCAGAACTTCTATGACATATGAGAGCATGATTTGGAAACTGATTATATGTGCAGAATTCCTTTAAGGTAGCTCCAACCTCCATGTTGATGTCCCTCCATTCAGGCCAAACCTATTCCTGTTTGCTAGTTTTTCAGTCTTTATAAAAGGCTGGTTTGATTGAATCCCCCCCCTTCCCCCAAAAAAGATGTCTGGTTTGATTGAATTGCATATGCCTTTAAGTGCGTCTGATCGAATTTTGGGGCTCGTCGACTTTCAAAAGCTTCGTCATGCATTGTCCTCCCCTGGTTGCAGATAGACTGACGATTAGCAGTTATTCTCTTTTTTACTCCGTTTTCATTACAATAATCTTTATTTTCACCTATGTTATGCTGCGCATAAGCGCTAACCCTATCTGTAATCAGGGTGCGATTTGCCGGTGGGGATGGTGGGGATTTTCCCCCCCTCTGGTTTGCACGTCCTACCCTCTGCTTGGGGATGGAGGTGTTTTTCCCCCCCTCTGGTTTTAGACGTCCTACCCTCTGCTGAATTATTTTTATCCTCGGTGGGGACAAAATTTATCCCCCCCACCCAAAGTATTTTCACCATTACATCCTTCTCAGTCGGCCGCGAGGCATGTTCTAAAAATAGCAATATAACGCGTGTATTTACGTGGCTCGTTATCGGCGATTTACTGTTAACTGTTGACACAAACGAACAATCGCGGTAAATACGCGGAATGAACAATTTAATAAACAGTATTTGACAACAATTTCAATCGAGGTCAGGGAAATCTTTTGATAGCACCCCCCCCCCCCGTCAACACTTTCAATCGAGGTCCGCGAAATGTTTCGATAGCACCTCCCCCAACCCCCCCCCCCCCCGTCAACAATCCCCCCTTCTGGTTTTTTCACAAATCGCACCCTGTCTGTAATAGCCTGCATATGTACAGACTACAGAAACCTAATGTGCATTATTTACTAAACAGCAATCCAAAAACAAGACCCTGAAGGTCCTCCAGAGGGCAACACCATGGCTGGCAGTGTCGTCTTCTACATTTTCTCTGCAGCAGTTGCCTTTTATCTTGCACCAGCCTTGTTGTAAATGTTCATATCTCCGCACAGCTGCATTTTATTTGGTGATGTTGTGCAGTGTATGTAATTTGCAGTTGGGACACATTTGCCTTAACACATTATCCCTATCATTATATATTTACTGCCTCTTATTGATTTGCTTTAACCCTATATATTCTTGTGAAAGTGTTGTCAGCTCTTGGATTGTTTCACAAATGTTTATGCCAGTTAATGATATGCAATGATACTTTTAATTTTATTTTTATTTTTAGTCTGAAACTACACATCTGGCAGAGTAGTTACATCACATGTATGTTCCCATTGCTCTATTTGAAAACAATACCTTTGGACAGAACATTTACGCATCACTTCATTGTCCCATATATAGTGTGAACTGTAAACAATACTCCATGAGGGACAGTGACAGCAAGACAATGAATCACTTTATCCCACAGTTGTAGTACTACCCCAATGCTACTGCGGGACTACCATGGTGGACAAGCATAGAAAAGGTTGTAACACATCACAGCTAAGAAGTTAAAGGTAGTGGCAGAAATATAGATTTTTTTCTTGTGATGATAATTTTTTAAAAGAACACAAATGCATGTAGCCTGCATGTCAGACATTTTGTGTTTTGCTTTGAGTGTTGTTATTTTATGTTGTTACTCCAATAAGTAAATTATAAAAAAAAGTTACAATTAACGGTCCATTTCACTTGTTGCTGGTGGATGGGATGTGTTGATTGCTGCTACCAACACAGGAAACATTTGAAGCAATGTAACTAAATGAGTAATTAGTCATTTTTAGTAATTAGTTGAATTCAATACAATTTTTCACTAATATAGATTATTGGTTCTAAATACAAATTGTTCAAACATCAAAAGCAAGCCATGCAGTTTCAATAAATTTGTAATGTCTATCGTAGACATTCTCCTAGGTGAATGGGCTCGATGGATTCAGCTGTAAGCTCAATCATGACGTGAAGTGCTTGAGTAGTATGGCACAAATCACATGATTTTATGAGCAGTTGTGAGCAATCATGTGACGACCACTTCTGAATCGAGGCTTTGGTTCATTACTCGATACATTACTGCTTGAAAAGTTCAAAGCTGTTAGTGTTCTTAGATTTTTGGAATCAATATACCCATTTCCTTCCATCTATCAAATTATCAAGTTAATTTGCATTATGGCAGCATTGAACTAGGACATAAAAAAAAATAGGGAGGTTTGGAGCATCGTGCTATGCCACTGTGACTGATGGTGTTAACTGGCCGGGTAACATTAGGGAAAACGTCTGTCCCAGAGCAAGCCAATTTTATTTTAATGGGAATCTTGTAACAGTTACCCACAGTCAGACAACCAAGGTTATGTTAGATTGATATTCGATATTCAGACATTCGGCAAAGGTAAATCTCAATAAATATTTATTTAACCCACCAATGTTATCCAGACTTATTGTATCTGGCAGGTAAGAAGTAAACTTACGTCTCACAGCTATAATTTTTATAGGATAACTTTCGGTTCGAAGTGTAAAAGAGAAAACTACAGCGAGACTCACGTTGAATATTTGGAAATGCTTACGGAGGCGGATATTAATTTAGGGACCGTCGCACAAGTACACAATTTGAAATTGTTGCATATTTCTATATATCACAAGAATCATATTTCCCATGACTCATATTAACAGTTATGTTGAAAGAAACATAAATCAATGACTCATATCAGTAGTTACGTACAAAAAATATATAAATAATTTTATTTACATTGAAATGCAATCCCTCAATGAAAAATCTTTACATTATGACCAAATGTGCAATCTGGGCTCAATTATTACACTATTTTCTCAATAACGTTCCCAATTTTCAAGATAGAGCCCTATGGTCAAGTTTATTTTGATCCCTGACCAAGCAGACACCTTTGACACCTTTTCTTTTTGGGGAAAATCCCCACATTATGGCCAAAAGTGCAATCGGGGCCCAATTATTACTGTTTTTGCTCAATAGCTTTCCCAATTTTCAAGATAAAGCAATGGGGTCAAGTTGATTTTCATCCATGACCATGCAGTCACCTTTCACAGCTTTTATTTTTGGGGAAAATCCCTACATTATGACAAAAGGTGCAATCAGGGCCCAAATATTACTGTTTTTGCTTTCCCAATTTTCAAGGTAGAGTAATGGGGTCAAGTATATAAAACAATCCCGACATTATGGCCAAATATACAACCAGGGTCCAATTTTTAAGTTTTTGCTCCATAGCTGTGTAAATTTTTGAAGTAGAGCCCTGGTATGAAATTGCATTTCATCCTGGGCCATGCAGTGACCTTCCTTTTTGGGAAAAATCCCTACATTGGAGTGGAGTTAAATTATGGAGCGTGAGCTTGGTGTGGCTGGTGAAAAGACGTTCAACAAGTTAAATACAAAACATGACGAGTCTTGAGTAGGCTCTCTCTCACATTCAATGCTCTTACATTCAGCAAGGTAAATCCATAACACATGTCATAAAATGAATACAATTAGTTTTGTCCATTATAAAGCATATACATTTGCTCCTTCTGGTGGTTTAAGATAAAAAACATTGTTAAGTGTTACATACACTTAAATATGTTGCCTAATCATTCACTCTTGTACCTCAATAAAACATCACTTTTTCCTGTACTCTACAGTATGTATACTTTTGGCTGGGATTGGGGTTTTTTGTAGTTTAAAAAAAAAAATATATATATATATATATATATTTTCCTATTCATAATGACTCCAAGGAAACTTTACATTAATCTACCACATATCAGCGCACAGTAAATTGGAAAGAGCATTTGCCATGCACTAATTGACAAGTATATATGTTATAGTCCATATTATGTCCGATAACATGACAATAAAATAGTATTCCACCATCTGCAACATGTTGCCAAATGTTCTATCTTCAATGAAAATGGGTAGCCTACATCAAAAATAAAATGAATGATTGCACTACTACAGTATGTGAAATGAACTGAAAATGCGAAAATAACAATAGGCCTATCAATTATATTGGAAAGACAGTACTCAAGTGGAAAACATACGTATATATGTAGCCAGCGAGACAAACGGCATTTTAGACGCAAAAATAATTACATATAGGGAAAGGGAATACTCCCCTCCTTAATGCGTTTTTCTATAGAGCTTGCGTAATACTAGACCGTTAAAACAAAAACTGCCATTACGCTGGGCTGTAGCAAATTGTTCAAAGCACCCAAGAAGACATAGCATATACCGTTGCTAAGGCTATAACGTACTCTATTGGATAAAAGAGCCGACAATTAAACCAGAATGAACTGTAATGAATGAGATCGGCTTGCATGGCATGGGGGGTATTACAAGTCAACGTTTCAGATAGTGTAATAGCGGTATAAAGTGTTGTATATTTCTCAAATCGATTGTACCAGACAATAAATGACTGAATTTTGAAAGGAACATCTCAATGTGTAAAACCAATAGTAGGATTGTATATTTATTTCATATTTAGGAGCATATATTGCTAGTAGAATACATGGTAGAATGAGACAATACTTTCACATGTTTATTTTGCATTTGAGTTATTGAGTTATTGCTATCGTAGTAATAGATTAGACATAGATTGCAAGACCAAGGAGGTTATATGGCATGCAACGGAGCTATAACCAAGAATAATTCATTAATAAGCTAAATAACTTAGCTAACGTTACCCAGATAGCATGCTGATATCGGACCACTAGCTAGCCTATTAAAGTCAGACTACACTGGTTGTTTTTCGTCCAGCGATGCGTCAGCGGGGAAATGTTAGTAAATAAGCTAGAGGATTGCATCTGGTGAGTTGGTAGCGGTCTGCAAGTGGAGTGAAGCAAGCACCCAGTATGCTCCGTGCCACTGTCATTCTCCACCACAGCCGGGACCATCAGCTTATGCTCCGTGCCACTATCGTGCTCCTGCGTCACCATCCCCCTAGTATGGGAGAACCTATGCAGGTGGATGGGGCAGTGGCGAGCGAACCCAAAGATGCTAGTCCGCGGGGGGGGGGGGGGGGGGGGGGGGGGGGGGGGGGGGGGGGGGGTTATAGATATTGCCGAAGAGAGGGGCATATTAGAGACCAGTGTCCTAAGCTGGTGGGAAAAGGGAACTCTCGCTAGGGAAACCGAGGTTTCTAGTGAGAAATAATTATGCCCACCCTCAGACCCTCATTTCTGTTCAACTGCTCTGGGAAGGGCGTCAGACCAGCTGTGATGCTTTTTTGATTCTGGAGCAGTCAAATATTTTATCAATGCTAAGTGGGTAAAAGCCCTTGGTATTCCGACCTTGAATCTCCCACGGTCTCGACTAGCCACGGCCCTCGATAGTCACCCGTGGGACCATTTCTCAAATCACCACCAGGGTACGCATGCGCATTCTCTATTGCAACCATATAGAGGAAATCCAGTTCTTCCTGGTCAATTCCCCTGCATATCCACTTATTCTAGGGCACTCCTAGCTTACCTACCATAATCCTCACATTAACTGGGAGGAGGACTGGGCTGTTATCCGTCACTGGGGGCCCAAGTGCGGACCCCACTGTTCAGTCCCTAGATTCCTCATGGCAGGAGGATCTCCTAGTATTCAGGTCGAGTCTGGCACAGACAGCATACAGGAGCAGGACATCTCTTGTTCTGATGGGGAGGACTCCCTGGTCCCCTCCGAGGGGGGCAAGGAAAGCCTAGCTTGGGATTCGCTGGCGGATGGCCCTATTATGTGGGAGGAGCAGCTCACTGACTCCGAGATAGATTGGCCTGCGTCGCTCGATTCACTCTCAGGAATCGGATTGAATGGCTCTTGGAACATATTAAACAAAGCTGTATATGTATCTTGCATCATATGTATGTGCATGTAAATTAGTAATTGTAATTGTGGAAGTATAAAGTAATTGTGGATAATATGATAAATGTGGTGAACCTGGATAATACTAATTGAAGTGTGTGGTATGTGAAAGTATAGGACGGGGAAGAATAAAGAATGTGAAAGAAATAAGGATTATGTAAGTTGTCAGGTATGCGCTTGTCCATATAAGTATCTGGAACCTAGAGTGGCCATCACTGGGACCTCACCTGATATCTAGATATGATAGGGAAGACCATAAGATCACGTGCCGTCGTTCAAAGAGTCTTATTACTATCACTAGATTGGGAGGGGTAGACTCCGTTTCTCTCCCTGGAGGGGGGTCCCTGGGTGGTGAAACATCTCTTCCTGCCAGACCTTATTTGGACAAACAAAGGGACTTGTGGAGTGTGGAAAGCCTGCGCAAGACTGCATTTAAGGGAATCCCAAAGGGATATTCAGGGAGAAACTGCTTAACAGTTCCCCTGGTACCATAGTCACACCGTACGGAATCACTTGGTTATATACTTTGTTTGTGAACTTGTTCATGTTTATTTGTCTTAGCAGCATGTTATCCTGTGTTTAGCTATAGGTATTGAATGTGTTCGTGTTTGCTCTCACAGTCTTAACCAGTGATTATTGTCATTAATAAATTACCATGTTTCACATCAACTGCATCTTTCTTTTAAACCCTTTTTCCAGCTTAAATTGCCTGCATGATCTGAGCTGCAGTGTTCCAAGCACTGTGGTATGTATACTTGAGTCTCAGAGTCTCACTCAGGGCTAATTCTAAGCTAATGACCTCCCTGCCTGTTATTCAATTATTTTTATATTTAACTTGCGTGGTCTGCATGACTCTCATCCATCTTATACCCTTTTCAGCCTAAATTACGACTGAAGACTCAGGGGGACAATTCTGACCAAGGCCCAACTGATCAGTGGCCTGGTACAGCAAGTGGAATTCTCAAGTTGGGAAAGGCAGTCAAGTTGTGGTAGTGTATGGTTCTGGTGATTTGATGTGAAGAGAACCCATGGGCGTTCTATGCCGGTTCTTGTCAAATTCGCCTTAAGGAGCCCTTTAAATGCACTCTGACCTGGGCTCGCAACTATCTATGATAAATATAATGCATGTATTGTGTTGGCTAGACCCCCAACCTCTGCGTTCTCCAACGAACTGAGCTTCAGCAATAATGCTGATTCCGGCAAGCATATGTTGAGTAATGGTGGTACCTAAGGACAAAGTCGAATGTAACCACTCCGAGCTCCACGCATGTTTAACCCAAATTCTAAATTATAATTTGAAATGGAGTCAGATACACGAGTAAATAAAATAATAATATTTCAAAATAACTTTTACCTTTTTCCACAGCAATAGCGGAATACATCACGTTTAAACCTTCGCTCCGAGCTATTCCCTCATTGGTCTAGTAATTGTGGGTTCTACAATGTGCTTAGGGAGATGTTAGACAGATTAGTCTTTGTTTATCTTGACGATATTTGAATCTTTTCTTCCGATCTCCCGACGCACGTCGTTCACGTCAGGCAGGTTCTGTCAGCGCTTCTTAAGGCTCAGTTATTTGTGAAAGCGGAGAAATGTGTCTTTCACACTAACTTGTTTTTTTTTCTTGGGTTCATTGTTGCTGATGGCGAGGTACAGATGGATCCTGAGAAAGTATCTGCGGTAAAGAACTGGCCCACTCTGTTTTCTCTCAAGCATGTTCAGCGTTTTTTAGGATTTGCTCATTTTTATTGGCGGTTCATCCGCAATTTCAATGTGGTAGCGGCCCCTATTACAGCGCTCACTGAAAAACACTCTCCGGCCCGTTTCAATGGAACTTCCAAGGCGGAGGCAGCATTTTCAGAGTTAAAGAGGAGATTTTGCTCCGAGCTCATACTCGTTACTCCCAACCCGTCCCTCCCTTTTGTGATAGAGGTGGATGCCTCTGAACTAGGCGTCAGAGCCATTCTTTCCCAGCACTCTCCGGTTGATCACAAGATGCACCCCTGCGTGTATTTCTCTTGTGCATTAACACCCGCAGAGAGGAATTACGACGTAGGGGACCAGGAGTTGCTGGCAATAAAGCTAGCTATGGAGGAGTGGTGCCACTGGCTCGAGGGAGCTGAGCATCGATGTGGACGGATCACAAAAACCTTGAGTATGTGCAGCAAGCTAAGACATAACTCCCGTCAGGCTCAGTGGGCGTGTTTTTTTGTTGAATTTGTTAAAATTTTTAAATCACATTCTTCAGCCTATAGCTCACACTCCTGGTCAGCCATACAACAGTGACCATTTGCTGGATGCCAGTGGCCATCCCTCGGATGTTTCTCCTCACTGCATGCATGGACGTGGTTACTTTCCTCACCTCATCAGAGACGCGGGACAAGTTTTTCACAGCAATTGTTTGCTGCTGCTGCCGATTGAGCAGCAACCTGTTCACTTCCTGAAACACGTCATCTGCAGTCAAATAAGTTCCCATTGTGGGCTGCATGGGGTGGAGATTTAAAGCGAATGCGTCCCCTGATGCATAGCACTCTGGAAAAGACGGGATTTAAAATGTTTCACACATTTCTATTAATCACATATAATTTATTTTCAGATATAATATGAAATTATATTTGTTTTACTGAAAGGATGCAAGACTTCTATTGAAGTCATCAGCTGCTTTGTGAACCTTGTGCCTGGTTGCTCCGTATCCATTAGCACCTTCAAGGTAAGCATGCTGTTTCTTCACTCATCTGAACGCCACAGTGTCGGGTATGCGGCCAGGAGCTAGGCTCAGGGAGTAGGACGCCCCTGCCATGCAGAGTCCCCAGGGACAACTAGTCCTTGCAACACATCTGAACGCCACAGTGTCTCATCGGTGCCTTAGGTATATATCTATTGAGGGATATCAACACCTAGTCCTACACAACAGATCTATTTTCAGATATAATATGAAATTATATTTGTTTTACTGAAAGGATGCAAGACTTCTATTGAAGTCATCAGCTGCTTTGTGAACCTTGTGCCTGGTTGCTCCGTATCCATTAGCACCTTCAAGGTAAGCATGCTGTTTCTGGCCCTTTTAATGGGTATCTCATACCACACAATTTTAAATGGGGACATTTTATACATTGTCGGTATCTGTGACCGCAACAGCGCCATAATATATTGATTGTTTTTGCACTGTGAATTTTTCCATAGTAAATCAGGTTTATAACCTATCATGGCCTGAACAACATTAAACTCACTTGCAAGACACTGTTATATTGAGCAATTCTACATTGAGACACTTTTTGAGACAGAGAAGGCTCTGGTGAACATAGAACCACATTTGAAATGATAAACTTAAATCAAAGACTGTGTTGTTTCAGACACTGGAGATGAGTGGCAGCCGGTCATTACTGAATCTCAGCGCCAGCACACTATTGATTTGTTTTTTTGGACAAACAGTGGAATGGAAGACCCAAACACATGCTGCTAACAGACTCGACTGCTTCACATTGAGACAAATGGTTGCCTATGAGACAAATTCACACTATCAATTCCTGTCAAGAAAACATCCGTTTTCAGGGAATAAATAAACAAGCTCTTATGGCCAAACATCCATGCAGATGTTCTGTGCTCATTGTAGTGAATATAATTTTAATTTATCTTAAGCATGCACCTACTATTTATGATCCATTGAAGGCATTCCCTTAAAGAAAGAGATTTCTTCTTCTTCTGGGACTCACCTGGATTAGGTTACATTAACAATTCCTAAAGAAATTGTAGGTGTGGTTGCTTCACAGTGGTATCAATTGCTGGAAATGGCATAGAAAGATGGTAATATGGTATATTGTGAGGTGGAAAATACAAGGTGGAAATGGTATGAACTGGTAATGTGGTATAAAGGGATCTAGTGAAGGGATCTAGTGAAGGTGTTCATATATGGTGATGTAGCCTATTTTGTGGTAAGTCTAAAGAACCTGGAAGTGATACAAAGAAGTAATGAATTGTGATGAAAGCACAAAAAGGTAAGGCGTTAAGTAGGCAAACTGAGCGGCTCAGCTTCGCTCAGAGCGAAGAACGCACTTAACGGGTTGCTCAGTTTCGATCACTTTGAGCTGCTCAAAACGTTGCTGAGCAATTTTGGATTTGGATCAGAGATGGAAGTAGGCTACGTCGTTAGCAATGGAATTTCCAGTCACTATTTTTCCAAACTCAGGCGTTTGTTGACAGTTGCTCAGCGCTCACGTAGAGCAGAACGTTAAGTGATTCAAAAATCCGCTCAGTGCTCACACTGAGAATTTTCACTGTGAGCTACTCAGTTAGCTTCAATTACTTAACGCGACCAACGTCAAATCATCTGGGATAGCATTGTTGGGTCACAACAGTGTTGTAGAGGAAGGCATTGTGATGTCATAAGCAGTGTAATATGTTACAGCATCCACCTTCTATTGCATCTGTTTTCAAAATGTGCCCATTGAGTCCCATTCATTTCTTTGGTGATAAAAGGTCAATTATCTGAAAAAGTGTATATTGATATAAAGGTAAAAAGTAATAGCAACCTGGAGGGTGTATAAAGGTATAATATGAGGTGTGAATGGTGTAGGTTCTCAAAAAGTGGTGGAATAATAATAAGTGGTGAATAAACAAGAATAAACAAATCTAAGTTTGTATTGTAAATGGTAGGCTACACCTGTCTTGTTTCATTTAAGCCATTTACCAAGTTTCTGTGATGCTCACACCTGGGGCCCTATCTTACACCCGGCGCTAACCCAAACGCAAGTGTCTTTGCTATCTTACACCCGGCGCATGGTTCATTATAATGCCTTGCATTCACGTCGTTTAAATACCATGTATTATTGCGCCCATTACAAGTGAACTGGGCATGTTGGTCTTAAGATGAGAAGTGGCCAGGATTATATTTGGCGTATTGCTATCTTGAGTCAGCAGAAAGCGCTTGCGCTAAAACCACCACAAACCTGGTCTAAAGTCATGTCGCAGTTGTTTACATGTTATTTTAACAGCACATATAAGTGCGCCTACATAGGCGTGTGCACAACGCACGTACACCCTCCTGTCTGTTACACACAGGGGCGCGCACAAGCATGACTAAAAATATCAAAATTACAATGTGAAATATTATTATTGTGTAGGCTATATATATAAAAAATGCATAATAATAAAAGGGTCCAAAGGTCAAAGACCACATAGCTACCTGTCCCTCAGCGAAGGGGAATGCCGAATTAAATTGCTTTCAGCCCACTCCATCAACATCCAGGCGATGTGCGATGGTACGTGTAAGGTTACATGTATAGGCTATAGACTATTCGCAATTATCCTGAATCAAGCTATGACTTTGCCTATATTTGCCAATAATTTTTGTAATCTTCTGGGGGGGCAATCTTCTGTTATGGGACAATGGCTATCCATTAAAAATGGCTTTCCATTTGCTGATAACACCCATATCAAGCCTAATGCACAAATTGTCATTTACACCTAATGCGTGAATTGTCATTCAAAGGAAAATTTGCGCACTGCAATAGACGGACATTTGAGTTCTGAAAATGCATTTCAGATGTCATTACAATACAGCTCTCTAGGCTTACAGCCTGTAAGTAAATAGAATGGTTTTGACTGAAAAAAGTTCAAAACCTTGTCCAGTGAATATTGCATTTATTGTTTTTCAAATAGCCTGCTACGGCGGATTCGCTGTGCATAAGGTTTTTTCCATAGCCTATGGTTAAAAAATGGAGATAAATGTCACCATTTTAACTGAATTTGAACCTTAGTATTCTTTGTCCTTCATATTTTTTAAATTACAGTGACAAGGTTTCCACACTCATCTTATTAAAAACCCAGTAAAACAGGTTGGTCACATTTCCATAAGCAGGACATTATAAAACAAGGGGAAATATGCGTGAACATATGGGTTGCCAACAGCTTTATTGTATTTAGTGTAATCATTAAGGCAAAATAACGGTATTTATGTTATTAATCAATATTACTATGCAGGTACCCTAATGAAGTTCGGATGAAGCTTGAACTTCGAGAACTCCATGAAAACAGCCTAATGGAATTGATGTTCGACACTTTCATTGCCTAATCAAACGAAATTCGTTGAACAAGCAGGCTAATTTGGCGTTTTCTTAGGTGAGACTGAAGCCATCGATAGCTTATTCTCAGCTGTTGCAGGTCCTTTTAACGAAATGTAACCGCATATATTTTGTAAAATAACAGCCATGTCGGAAATTACCGGAAACTCATAGCTTAATGTTTACTCCGAATAATATTTATCATACTATTTATCCATTTAGCCTATTCCTTGATCGTACTAAACACGCACAAGCATGTCTGTTTCTCCATAAAGCAATCCACCAAGGTGAAAAAGCAGGCTTTTAAAGGGAATGGGATAGGACATTTCGATTGGTTTATTGCATTTCACGCCCAAGACACACCTATAATTAATTAAGAGACTAAGTTCATCCCATTTGCGCGTTGCGCCATGCTTAGCGCCCAAAATACACACCGGTAAACTAACATAAATGGACTTGGACATGCCCTAAATGGACTTTACGCCATGCGCTTAGACCAAGCACCAAGATCGCCAAGATAGAGCCCCTGGAGTTATAAAGTCTTAAACAGAGCAAGAATAGGTGAGAATTCACCAAATCTTCCATCTGCGCCAAGGGGTTAAGTAATATATGAAGTGTGCACTATACACCTGGGCATTATCAATATGCTTGTCAGTCCAATCTGCCAGGTGAATTGCTTGGATCCAGAGATGCCTCTGATGTGATTGTTTAGTAGTCTTTAGTCACGTTGCTGAAGGTATATCCTTTGTGAAAACATGTAGCCTGGCACAGTTATTTATAGATTTGTTTTACATTAATGCAATGCAATCTTCACCAGATGATATTTTAAGTAACTTAGGCTACAAGTGAATAGTGTAAACATCTCTTTGTCTTTGCAATACAAATATGTTATTTAATGTGGGGAAAATATTATTGTATGAGAACCATAACATGTTCAAACTGTTTTGGTCGAAAAGGAAACTACACTTTGGTACCTGGCAGGGGATCGAACCCAGACCTCACGCATAGTAAGGCTTGACACTTACCACTACACTAAAGCAATTGAACATAAATGAATAGGCCAAATAAGACTTTTGTCTTATGGTAGCCATTGTGTGCGTTGAAAATAAATAAATGCTAGAAGCAGGTGAGACTCAAACAGAAAATGTACTACATGGCAGCGCAGCACCATAACCACTAAGCTACAGATACTTTCACAGTTTGTACAGTAGGTAGACAGCCTCTGCAGCATGTAGATGCGACGAGACAATTTTAAACAGAGCTTCTGATAGGTGGATTAAAGGCAGTTGTCCAATGGGGAGAATTATTTTTTGAGGGTATGTCGGCAGGAAAAATAAGAAGTAGAAGAAGAAAAAGGGGAAAAAACTGCAAAATAACCGAAGTTTGGGGCTTTATTGTGTGGATGTGTGAATTCTGTGTGAATACATGAGGTCAGAACATGCAGAAGTTAATATTTTTAAGGGCTGAGAGTCTGTGGTCATTGTGGTTATTTCTATAGGAAACCCTGAACAGTGCCAAACTCTTTGTGCTGTAAACTCATACCTGCCATCCCAATATAAGCTAGAGGAGGAAGAAGACGAAGTGGCATATGTTAGTTGTTTAGTTTGTGTATTTTCATATTAGCTGGATAACTCAAGTAGTATTGATGTTATCTGTCTTTCTTTGTTATTATACTTTGCAGTAATAGCCGAACAGCGTTGCGTGATCCCTTCTGCCCCATATGTTCAAGTTCGTATGTGAGCATTGGTAAAGCCACCAAAATAGAAGAGCATCTGTGTCTGAGTTAAGAGGTGGTCTCAGTGGGTTTAAACACAAACAAATTATTTGCCACCAAATTAGCACAGCACCAGATGTTTTTATTGACCCCCTACTGTGTTGCCCAATGCCTGTTCAAGCAAATACCTTTATCGCATATCACATAATAACCAAACTGGGTGGAGGCAAAAGGTATTCCTTTTCTGCGATGGACAAAATTAGCAATTCCAACAGCACTCAGGCATTTTTGTACTACTGCTGTCAACAAAATAGGGCCCATTGCACTCATTCTATGCTCCTGCTGATGCTGGCATGGTTCCTATGGTTCCCATTTTGGGTTTCTGTTCGACTGACTGAACTTTCTTATCTTTGGGGGACCCTAACTTATACACCAAGCAGAAGCTTTGTTAGTTTCTGTGCTACAGAGATTTCTTTTTTTTTGGATGCTTTTAATTCACATTTGGGCATTTAGTGATCACTCTTGATGAGTGCAACATACACAGCCCTCCCCCTAATTAATTGTACAAAGTGCCATGATGCTTCCCGTAACAGAAAGTGCTTTGCTCCTTCGCTCACTTTCAGTTTTGTAATTTAGGCCTATTTTGTACAGTAAAACAAAAACATATTCACAAAAACAAATTTTAGTTGCTGTGAACGTGAGTCTTCCAGACAGCACTGTTCAGATTAACTAAACATACTCTACAATTACAACAAACCTGTAGCACCATGGCTAATGCAACCACTGTAATTGCTTGCCCTTGGGTATAGTTTAATTGAGAGCTGGCTTGGGAGAAACACCTTCGGGACACATTGCCAAAGGTCTAAGGTCCATTTTTAATGGAGCGTCCAGAAAAACAGCAGCAAACAAACTACCTTGTCACACCAAAATGGCCAAACAATTTGAGTCATTATGGGTTCCATATTTAAGTCTCCAGGTATTCTTCTATGAGCTCAAGCACAGACAAGCGGCTATGTAAATGGTTTGAAGGTATTCTCTCAATGTGCCTTCTCAGCCATTCTCAAACCTCATCCAGGTCACCTGCTGTGCCATGTCAAGCTCTACCTCCTACCTCCTTTTTAAGTTGAAGGGTTGTTTCTCCTGACTTATTTTTCCATAGGAAAATATAAAAATGAGTCAGGAGAAAGGACCCTTAAAGTGATCCATCCATATCTACTGAATATCTGGCTGCCGAGTGATGGTTTGAGGGTCGTTTGATACCTCAGAACCTTGATGATTTACAGCCATTTGGCCACCCATTTAGGTTCCATACTATTCCCATGTAATTTACAGCTTAATCTAGTCCCACCCCCCAATTCCCATAGAGATCCATTCAAATACAGAGATGTTATGGTATTGCATGTAAGAGTACCTGAAAATATGATATCAAGAGTCTTTTGATATCTTTTTATACCCAGTCATGATAGCATCCTGTTTACCTGTGGAATGTTCAGGTGTTTTTTTACCTTCCCAGTCTATTTTTTCCTCTAACTTTTCTGGAATGTGGTTCAGGCATCAAATTCGGAATTTGCGTATATTTACAAAAAATCTATAAAGTTGATAATGTAAAACATTAAATCTATTTTCTTTGTACTGTTTTCAATTAAATATATGTAAAACAGAATTTACAAATCACTGCTTTCTGCTTTTATGTGCATTTTACATACTGTCCCACCTTTTTTGGAATTGTGGTTTGTAGATTAGATGTTATCTGATGTTATTAATAGGCAACAGTCTAATGTTATGTTATACTATTGAGAGAATATGCACGCACATCCACACAGCATAACGTAATCAAAAAATAAATGCAGAAAAAAAAAAACCCGCACACAAAACTGCGTGTTGGAGCTAGATGTCGGAGGAAGTCCTACATAGCAACCATTTCTAAGTAGGGATTGGAGGACTGCAGTGTCAATCCTACATTTGCTAACGGTCAATTGTGGAAGTCGTTTGTGATCTTAATCCCGTGCGAATCTGCCATGTCCATAATTTGTAAAGTAAAAATTGCACCACAAATTGTCTACCATATTTCGCGAAACACAGAGGTCATATAGCCTATTAATCCAGTGTGAATCGGCATCTCAGTAATTTGGGGTGATATTTATTTCTCCCGTAAGGATTCCTTGTTTTTTCCACGACCGTGTCCGAATCAGCGCACTTGCCTACTATTGAGTATGCCAAATGAGTATACTTTTTTAAATTAATTTTTAAGTATGCAATAATTCTGGAAGTTGAGTGTGAGGTGACAGGGGGTGGGGTTCTTGCCTGGGGATACTAAAAGGCTAGGGCCTGCCCTGATATTGTGTCTGTGATGACTGACCTGCTGCTACGTTGGGACTTCCCACCTGGTGGCTCCAGGGTTTAGGCTGTGTGTGGTTATGATTTGTGGTGTTCTTTCTCTCTTGGAGAAGATTGTTTCCTGGTGCACATACAACTTAATTTTATGGCAACCATGCCAAACTTTCACGAACGGTTCCTGACGTTGGCCCAACAGATCATTGCTATCTCTGTATTTTCTCAACCCGCCTGAAATTAATTTCTGGCTATGCCACTGAACTGCAATTGTGACAGCCCTAAGATAAACACTTTTATTCAGCTTGTGTTTTTATACCATTTTTGTTCATAACGAAACAATATGAAAAATAAATTACTAATCCCTGCCTCAGTGTATCTTGAGTGTATCTTCAACAGTTTTCCTACAGTACTTTTTGATCATTTGACGAACTTTAATTAAGTTTGTTTGCAAAAGGTCAGTTGTAGCTTGGCACAGACTCGTGTCCACAGTTAATCCAGATAACTGAAATAAAAAATAAATACATACTACACTTATTTGTAAAATAAAAAAATACATACGACACTTGTTCTCTGTGCTAGACAAGTCATTGTGAATTGTAATAATGTATATAACTTTGGATATTATGGACTCGCAATAAATAATACTTCAAAAGGATAAAACCTGAACTCTTGATATCAACAATGTAAAAAAAATAAAAAAAACACACCAGCCCAACTAAATAATAATGAATAAAGTGCTCCGATATGCTGGTAATGGTGAATTGACAAGAAGGGGCAAGTTTTTTACACCTTCTCCATTTTCCCTCAATTCACCCTACAATTCCACTGTTGACAACTTCAGACGTAGTCGAAAGCGCCTCATTAAAAGATATCTCCCTCTGCAGAGGACTTGCAGGACTGACAGCTGAGGGACCATATTTCTACTGCCCAACCTAAGGTGTAATACTTAATTGAACACTCTTCGTGTTATGCTTCAGTGATCAGCACTGTTGCTCAGATTTAACTTGTCCTGATCATGCCTCTCTCAGATACAGGCTACATTGCCATGTAAATACAGAACATCTGAGCTGATGCTTATGTGGCGGGTAGTACAGTTAGCTAGACTACGCCACCTTGGGAATTTCACCCAAGGAATTAGTTTTGTTCTTTTACCATGCACTAAGCACTTATGGTTCTCTACTCAGGCACCTTCAATTAAATGAAGTAAATAGAAGTGGATTCAATCAATAACAGTTTATTAAACCAAATAACAAAATAAAACATGTACCCACAGATATACAATTAGTAAAAGGTATAACAATAAAATCACGGCCGTTCTTCCCCCAGGCCAGTTAGGGGCGCTGCTGAAGTGTGTGAGGAAGAGAACGGCGAGGCGAGAGAGGGCAACTTACCGGAAGGGGACCAGCACACACTCGTGACTCAGACACACGCACTGCAAAGGGTGAAACAATCCAAGTGAGTACGTGCGGTTTAAATCCCCAATACTATCCACACACACACACACACATACACAGCAAGCAGTGAATAAAAGGTCCGCCTTCCGATTCGCGCTATTGCCCCCAGCTACACCAGCACGAAATCTCGACCTTCAGCACAAAACAAAGAAAATAAGAATAGCAGCTTAGCGCACCCAAACCAACCTACCCGCAGTTAGTTTGTCAGTGAGACGCGAGTCCCACACGTATCTTACGTAAATACTTTAAAAGACCGGTGGATAACCACCATAACATGCAGTAATAAATATAACACAGGGATAAGATAATAGCGGTTCGCTGCGGCGAATCTTTCGGCCGGCGACCCAACGTATAGCCGCCGTAGTTATGTGGTTACAACTCCGTTAAACGCAGTGTAGATCATCGGGAATGCTAATATAGGCAAAACAGCAGCCAGCAATGTCCTATAAGAAAATAAGAATAAAAGTTACTAGGTAGCCATAGCGCCTTCTATCATAGGCTCCTACCATGCATTATTCAGAGAAACAGAAAAGCTAAATGTTTCGCTGTAGTCACGGTACCCAGCTTAATAAAAGTACCTTAAATCTGATTTATAGCCGTCTCATGCGCCACCAGCCCAACTACAGGAACCTATAATGGACAACACTCATCAGTTTACCTGGGATTAGTACAATCATCATACAGCACATGGAACTACCAGCCTACCTTTACAACAGAGGAAGCAGTATGCCCAATGGAACACCCGGAACTGCAACAGGTAAGACCTTTCTCCTTACCTGGCTACTGCAGCCTATTTATAGGCTGTTGTTAGAATTGGGTTTATCTGTCAGCCAATCGGAGAGCTGAATGCCTTCTCACCCACGCAACAACTGTCCAACCAGTTAGCCCTGCTACACTTATAACGTTAAAAAGCTAATTCTGTATGTATGCAGATGTATACTCATACTGCATGTTGGATTTAAATGGAATGTCAGAGAAAGGTACAACAGATGTATGCAGCTTTTATTGAATTTTGGCCTCTGCAGATCACTGCTTGTCACTCAGATTCACGAACATTTATACATCATTCCAAAGGAAATGAAGAATATCTGGAAACTGAGAAAAGCGGGAAAATGCAGTTATTAGCTATCTTCTGGGCTGACCGAAAGACATACAATTAATCATATAACAAATGCATTCAATGTTATGACATTATCTGCACATTACATGCTGCCTTATTGATATACTATGCAGTGATTTACAAAATCATGATTGCGTTTAGCTAGCTAAAGTAACACCATCATAACTGGCTTGCTCCCTTATTTCCCCATTTTTTATGAGTATGCAGATTTATGGATCGTTTGTGTTCATCAAAAAACACTTTTCTTACACTGTGACAGCATAATATGCCAATTAGGCAACAAGTGATTAATTGATAATGTCATTACTTATTCCTTTGATGCGTTGATCAGGTTGATGTCATTATAATTAGCAAACCAGGTGGTTACCAAGCTACAACTGGCAAACTGGCTTGTCGTAATGATTTCATTTACAGAAATAACCTCATGGATAATAAAAAACACTGTGTGTATTCACAATGTATATTCACAAGCATCCCTGGAAAGGAACCAAGGAATCTGGGGAACTTGGCATTCTTTTCTATCTAAATTTGAGCACTGGCTTAAATCCATAATGACATAAAGTTCCTTAAGCCACAAAAACTCACTGTTTTGTGGATAAACAACCATTATAAATGTAATTGTGTGTTATATGGTGGGCCATTCATATACCTCGTGTGCAAAGAAAGTCTACTTGGTCGTGGAACCACAGACACTTGGTTTGCCTGTACCATCTATGTACAGGTGCAGCAATGTCACATATAGATCAGCACAAAAATAAGTGCATTTAAGTGGAATTAAATGCACTTATGTGGAATTCAGTCATTACTACATTAGAAGTTTTAATAAACCAAATGGCAGACTGATGGGGTGGGGCAGGGGATGCGGAGTGTTCTTGGAGTGGGTCACAAATGTATGCACCTGAAAAGACCAGTTTCTGTCAAAGATGACAAATGCTAATTGCTACCTGTATTAACCCATGATCAAATAACAGATGATGTATTCCTATGTATGTAATTTTACATGCATGTCATATATCTTCAAGAAAACTGTAAACTGGTATATGTAAATCCCAAGTTAAATAACGCAAGATCACAACATAATGAGCAGATAATGTCAAAATACTGAGTTCATGAACAGGACATAATGAATTAGTAATGGCAAGTCCTGAGATGAAACATACACATATATCGATGGCTTCAATGAACTTCCGTAGAGTACAGGTAACAGAAATAAAATTGTTGCAGGCATCAATCAATCAAATAAATAAATAAATAATACATTTCTGGAAATGAAGACCAATTGACCTTTTCTGGAATTTTTGGTATTTTGTACTTTTCAGAAGCTGCTTTTGTTTGCTACCTGGTCTCCCTCTAGGGAAGGAAACCATCATATTCCTATAACAAACAATTAAGCCTTTCGCACAGATGCCAAATTTGATCAATCTTCACCTATTTAGGTACTGTTCTATTTAAGGCTTTATAACTCCTGGGGCTAAGTGGTGGTAACCCAAATGCAAGTGTCTTTGCCGTTTCAGACCGACATAAATAGCAAGTGAACTTGCGCCCATAGCAAGTGAACTGTGTGGGTTGGTCTTATGAGGAGGTGTGGCCAGGATAATTTTTGGCGTATTGCCATTTTGAGGCAGCAGAAAGCACTTGCGCTAAAACCACCACAAACCTGGTCTTAAGTCATGTTGCAGTTGTTTAAATGTTATTTTAAAGGAGCAATATGAAGACGCGTACACCCTCCTGTCTGTTACACACACAAACATGCATAAAAATATCAAGATTACATTATGAAATATTATTATTGTGTATACACATATGTCACGTGGCACTGTAATGGCGACATGTAGTCCAGCTATCTCTTGTGTTTGTGTTTGTTAATTTGAATGTGTTTTGTTTTTTTCATGTGCTGTGTCTATCGTGGGACGTGGAAGCGGGCTGGAGATTTTTTTCTCCTGCTGCTCGTTTTTATAATATTGACGAATTGTCTAGCAGGGATGATTTTGTTTGTGGTCGTAACCATTGAGAGGCATTATGCTCGGAAATGTCCATTGGATCTGCAGCCACAGAGTTTACCATCGCTCTTCACCGGAGTTGAAGATGTCAGGATTGATTCGAGACTGCAGAAGGCAACCAGGGAAGGAGAAGATAATGTGAGGGAGGAGTGAGGTGGCAACTGGGAAGGCTGAGCTCCGTTTCGACAGTGGACAGAGACCGCAAAACTGCGTGTAGCCTATGGAGGAAAGTCGTGGAGGCACCGAGGCGGAGTTTATGTATTGGACTGGTTGATGACATTGGACATCTCGGGACAGCGGGGGCTATTTTAATCATGCCAATATATATACAGCCAAATGTCATGTTATATGTTCATTTGTGTGTTGTGGGTCTGTCCCACTGTCTATGTCTTTTTTGTTGTTGCTGGTGGCTACAACTGAAGTTCCCTTTTGGGAAAATAAAAAATTATTCTATCAAAAAATCCATAATAATAAAAGGGTCCATCGGTCAAGACCACATACAGTACCTGTCAATGAAGGGGTATGCTGCCTTAAATTGCGTTTTGTTTCAAAATTTTCCCTTTTTCTCGCAATTTGGTAGCCAATTTAACTGTATGTTATTCATGCATGGCATGTTTGAGATCTATCCACATATTTTCAATAATATTGAAGTCTGGGGACTGCGGTGGCCATTCCAAAACTTCACCCTTTTTTCTCCAAACATAGCTTCTTTGATGTGGCCAAAAAGTTAAATTTTGGCTTCTTCAGTCCAAAGCACATTGTTCCAAAATGCTTCAGGCTTCTCTTCTTATTTTCATAATTTAAGTCAAAATAAAGTGCCACAAATGCAAAGAAACTCGCATTGTTTTTCTTTAGTCTGCAACAAAATACTGAGAGCTACATACTATATGTGAAACAGGTAAATATATACATTTCCTGGATCATAAACTCCATGTCCACAAGTCTGCAAAATCTGAGGATGATATGCAGAACTACTAAAGATCTATGATGCAAAATATAGGCAGTGTACTCTGTTGTCCATTAGTGTCTCCAAATCTACGAGCCTCAAACCATCACTCTGCAGCCAGATATGCAGTAGATATTAGTGATGGGCATTCTAAGTCTTTTCAAGGAGCCGGATCTTTTGGCTCCGTTCACTGAAAAGAGCCGTTCATTTGGCTCTCATGTGGCTCTTCGTTCACTTATACTTCCGGGTTAAAAAAATAAATAAATGCGTCCTATAAGTATTGGACGCATGATTACAGTGCTGCTATGGTTTCTATCATTTTATTTGGAGCAATGTGTAGGCCTATGTTTATTGTTATATTAATTATATGATATGAATTACCCACACTTTAATTAAATATGACTAGATCACTTCATCCTACTGATATACAACTGATATACTAATAGACTATGATAAAAATAGCCTATATGACCGAATGGGTCTTTTTGAACGGTGCTTGTGCATAACATAGGCTAGCACTGTAGCGAACCATGGGAAGTAAAACTAGGCCCTCTGCAATCTTACCTTTAAGATTTAAACGGATGATCACTCTGAACCTGTCAACCAAACAATTAATTTGCTCAATAACCAAAACCAAAATGATTAGACTACCAATTTATTTTGAAATAGCATTATTGTTCTGTGCATCATAAACGTGTCGCATTTTTCTATAACCACATTTATGATCATGGAGTTATCATGCAAAGATTCAATCAATGGCAAGACTCAATGTTCAATGCTTCGTAGATTTTCGTAAATTAATTTTTCTAGCCTGAATTATGCATCGCACGCAACAGTTCGAGACACTTAAGCGGTTGTCCTGCTTTCTAATGTTTAAATGGCTTTGACTAATTTGAGTGCTGTCTTAAAGTTAATTCCCGCTTGCAGATTATTGGCACCCTTGTTAAACAATCTCAAATTGTATCTAGTTATCTCTTTGTCATTATCATTTCTTAATCATAGGTTATTTAGGCGATTTTATAGGCGATTATTCAGCTAATTAATTGTTAGGCTATGCAAGCGAAACAAACGGAAACAAGTAATACGTTACTCCCTGCTTTTTCCAGCGCACCAGCCATAACTAGACTACACATATTTAAGTGCTACACATTTTATCAGACAAAAAAAATGCTAGCACAAAAAAACTTCTTATTCAGTTAATTACCTGCTTGATTGATAATTAAGAACTATAAATGGAAAAAGGTTAGGATATCCATATAAAGGTAGTCTAAGGTTACAGAAGGCCTATTTACAGCCGACTGGCACTTTCTGTCTGGTCACATAACGTTGGCTAACAAGGGGAAAAAAAGAGCCAAACTACATGGCTCGTTCCCCGAAAGGAATCGGTTCCCTACGTTCATCAAAGAGAGCCGTTCAAAAAGAGCCATTAGTTCACGAACTACCCATCACTAGTAGATATAGATGGTTCAATTGAAGGGTTGTTTCTATTTTTCCATACAGTTCAATAGAAAAATTATGAAAACATTGATATCACACACCTAATATGTAGCCTAATCATTCATTCTTGTCCTTCAATAAAACATAACTTTTTTCTGTACTCTACAGTATGTAATTTTTTGCTGCATGCCCTGGGATGATATTTTTCTGTAGTTTTTTCAAAAATGGTGACATTTATAATCAATCCAAGGAAAATTTATCTGCACACAGTAAAATAAGAATGAGTATTTTCCATGCCCTAAGTGATGAGTATAGCCCAGGAAGATCAATACGCCATAATACGATAAGATTACAATAAAATAATATTCCACCGTCAAGAAAATGCTGGCAAACCTATGAGCCACCTATGAATGCTTACACTACAGTATGTGAAATGCACTCATTAGATGATAGCTCTCAATTTCATATCAAACATGGCACAAGACAGTGGTGGAGTGGAAAAACTAATGTACATAATTGAAATATTACACGCAGTAACACTTACATATTGAGGATGAAATCTTCCCCTTACTGAGCGAATGAACATTGGTGTGTCACCAGGTGGTTAGTAATTTTGACCCAAGTGCAGAGTGAGACATGAGGTGAGGAGTAGTGAACAATAAACAATTTTCTTTACTGACAAGACCGGCAAAAACACAAAACAACAAACCGGGAACAAAGGAGAAATGGAACACTAAGAATCACTGAGCAAGAGACTAGGCTAAGAAACACACGGGAAGCAAAACACAAAGAACTCGCAAAGAAACAATAACTTAAATACCTACACTAACAGGTGAGACAACTAAACTAATTAAGATACACATGCAGAATTAACCAGAAACAATAATCTAATAATGAAAACAAGTAGGACATAACAAGCACAACTGAACTTTCTTTTATGCTCTGTCACCTTGTTTTGGTCGAATAAGACATGTAAAACACTGTTGGGAAGCTTATAATGTACTCTATTGGATTAAAAAAGTTGTCAATCAAACCAGAATGAAAAGGAATGCGTGAAAAAAGCTTGAACATCAGGTGGGGTTTTACGCGTAGACGTTCAAGACAATAAATTACCACTGTATCTTGAATAATTGGCACGTAGAAACTCTGTATTCAGCATAGTTATCATGAATCCTGTACTAAAAAACCTAAAACACAGAGGGGTCGATTTACTAAGATCCCAAATAAGGGGTGTTATTTTGTGTGCACAACCAAAGTTTCGGCACGTGTTATCATTTCACTCTTTGTGGGTAATCAACAAAGAGGCATTATGTAAATGACTCCAGTTGCAAACAGCCATATTTAAATGAGAGATTTTGCATATTTGGAATGGTTAGGTCGGCTACTGTATAAACAACCTGATGGTTTACGACAAACTGTTTCACTGGATCTCTCTGCCAGGAGTTTGTCAGGACTGAAATGATTGTAACTATACTTAAACCATACTACTCGCGCCGTTATTGTCACATAAATTCACATTTCCATTAATAGTGGGTTTATTTTAATATTATTTTTTTTAATTTGCTTTGTTATTCACTGTTTGTTCTAATAGACTTTATTGTATTTTTTCTGGGCTAATGCATTAACTGTTGTTAGCAACTGGTTTCTTGGCATAAAACAAATTGGTTTTAAAATGTTTGCCATGGAGTAGGCTATAGTAGCTAACCTTGTATTTGTTAATGGAAGGTCAGATATTGGGGTGATAAATGTGTATATGTTTTTACTGACATCAGTGTGTTCGAGTTGCACTGGGAAAGTTTTGGCTTTGCTAGCAAACATAGCTAAAACGGCTAAAAAGTAGTCTACAACAATGACGTTTTAACTTTTAATTGTATATGTTTAATATTCTGTATCGGCATGTTGGTCGATACAAAAACATTTCATACTGAAAAACAGGAGGTCAGGGTTGATTTTCCGACATGGAACCGGGGTGCACAGCCTAGCTAAGTGTTACAGACTTCTGGCTAGGCTGGCTAATGTTTTCACGATACAAAACATAGATAAATGAAGGGCCGTATTTCCCCCGCTTTTCTGGAGATTGAGCTAATGATGGTGGTATTTTCTCAGTATAAGTGTTACATTAGTGGCTAACTTGTCAGCGAGTTACGTGGCCTCTCTAATCTCTGAGTCTCTAAACGCTGCAGACAGGCACTACACTAGCAGTAAAATGCCCATACCTTTGGCCTCCGCTTCTGTAACGTCATTCAGTGGGCGTGGCAACCTGTTGTCTTATTGTTTATTGTTTAAAAGGATCCCCATTAGCTGCCACCAAAGTGACGAGCTAGTCTTCCTGGGGTCCACACAAAAAAACACAAAACACAAAACATAACAATACATGAGATACATATGACAATCACAATTCACATAACAATGATGATCTAAAAACAGTAAAACATTGTAAACATTATTATAAACATCAAATAATTTTCAGAAAAGTTATTACATTCATGGGTATTTCATTATTGCATTCATACAGTAGGTATTTCCCCTCCCCAACTTTAACAGTATTTGCTCACATATTTAAGTAGTGCATTCTTAGGTGGTACTTAAAAGACACTTTATTATTTAATTCACGAATGTTCAGTGGGCAGTTATTCCAATGATTAATGGCACGATAAACAACTGTCCTCTTTAAAGCATTTGATTTTGGACGTGGTAACATAATCTGGCCATCATCGGCTGACCTGGTAAAATGAGAATGAGCCTGACTGCATCTGACAATTTGATTGTATAAAAAAACAGGTTGAGAAGAAAAAACAATGTTCCTGAAAAACTTAACCGTGTTGAGAACCAGCCTATTCTCTACCGTTAACCATGAGAGTTGACGGTGCATAGTGATAGTGTTTGTTCTTATGGAAAGTCTTAACTGTAAGCTTTGTGGCTATTGTAGTTCATTCTAAGGCAAGTACCTGGTACATGCACAGTAGTTTGGGGCTATATCTCTGCTCTCACTACAGGTAGAAATTTGGCTGTATTTAAAAAAAAAAAAAGATTTTATTGACTTAAAGCAAAATTGAACTTTGGTGGAACTTTGGGTTGTGTAGTTACCTGCCCATGATATAAGTCCAAATCATATCATTCAGTGTATCAGCTTCAGTAACGTGATATTGGTGCCCTTTCCTCTAACGTTATTCGAATCGGAGAGTGAGGGCTTTTTACACGGAACATGACAGTAGCTCAATTAGAATGTAAACAAAGCGGAGTGATTCCAGCTGGTGATGAGGTCCCTGTGATGTTATACTGTATATAAGCACACATGGAATGCGTCTCGGCCGTCTCACAATGCTCGATCGGAACTAACTCCCATTTCTTTCCAAAACACTGGAGAAAGTTGTGGCCTCTCAGCTACAGTCACATCTGTCTGCCAATAAGCTCTTTGAAGTTTTTCAGTCTGGTATTCGGCCCACCCACAGCATCGAAACATCCCTGATAAAGGTCACCAACGACTTGCTGATGGCAGCCGACTCTGGCTCGCCTAGCATCCTGGTCCACCTTGACCTCAGCGAGGCGTTTCACACTGTGGACCACAGCATCCTCCTCCACCATCTTGAAACCTATGCTATGGTTACAGACACAGCGCAAACGTGGTTCTCCTCCTACCTCACCAACCGAAGGTGTCACATCTCAATTGGGGGAACCAGGTCTGATGACGCTGCAGTGACATGCGGTGTCCCACAGGGGTCAGTGCTTGGCCCCATTCTGTTCGCAATCTACCACTTGTCAATTTCCATTTTTATGCTGATGATATCCAGGTCTATATCAAAACCCAACCCAACCCCACCAGCGCTGTTTCCAATCTCAACAACTGCCTGGATGACATCCACTCTCGGATTAAGGCTAACTTCCTCCAACTGAATAGCAACAAGACAGAGATTATGCTGATTGGCACACCCAAACAACTCTCCAGTGTGGGGAGCATATGTCCCTCCCTCCACGGTCAATACATCTATCTCTCCTTTGCTGTCACCAACCTCGGTGTTAAGTTTGACTCCACACTCTCCTTCCAAACCCACATCAAAAACATAGCCAGACTGAAGCCATCCCTCTCCAAACCTGACGCTAACAAACTGGTTCACGCACTCATCTTTTCCCGGATAGACTACTCTAACGCCCTCTTCACTGGCCTCCCAGCTAAATCCATCAATCGCCTTCAACTCATCCAAAACAGTGCCGCCAGAGTCTTTACCAGGTGTAAGAAGTCAGCCCACATCACCCCCATACTCGCCCAACTCCACTGGCTTCCAGTCCATTATAGGATCAAATTAAAAAGTTTTTTTCCTGACCTATAAAGCCCTAACAGGCTAAGGCCCTACCTACCTCAGTGACCTCATCACCATCCATAAACCCTCACACTTTCTCCGCTCCAGCCGTTCCCCACTGATCTGCATTGTCCCTACACGCCTTTGGACAATGGGGGATCAAGCCTTTTGCTCGTCTGCCCCTCGCCTCTGGAACTCCCTCCCTGACCACCTTAGAACAGCTCCCTCTATTGGTTCTTTTAAAACAGGCCTTAAAACTCTTTTTTACCGGCAAGCTTACTTGTAAACTTTCATTTAAAATTATTTTTATTTATTGAAATATATTCTATATATTTCTTTCTTGTTTTTACTGTAAAGCACTTTGAGCTCTGCCCCCGCAAATGAGAAGCACTATATAAATGGAATATATTATTATTATTATTATAGTATAATCCCAGCTAACAATTTTTGGTTATGAGGACATTCCTGGAATGTGAAATTTAGGATGTGCATTGTCTACTGGCCTGGATGTCCCTTGATGTTATCTTTAATCCACAATGATCAATTGCAAGAATGTCCCTCAATTTTATTATCCACGTTTTAGATTTTTAATTGTGGATGGATATTCACTCATTCCATTGCTATCAGGAATGTTATTTTTTAATTCCAATACTTTAATTTATAACTAATTGTAAATGTGTTTGACAGTATATCCTCCATGACATTTCATTTCTAAATTCTAAACATAAGAGGATGGTTTCTACGGTGGCTGAGAAGTGCAAAACACAACGACATTTCACAAAACAACGACATTTCACAAAACACAACGACATTTCACAAAACACAACAACATTTCACAAAACACAACGACATTTCACAAAACACAACGACATTTCACAAAACGGAAAGGGTAGGACAACACTTCTTGTTTGTGATTGGACAGAACCCAAGCCCCTCAATGTAATTTTCTTTCACAAAACGGAAAGGGTAGGACAACACTTCTTGTTTGTGATTGGACAGAACCCAAGCCCCTCAGCGAAATTACGAATCCTACTATGGCCATGCCAAGACCCGCCCTCCTCTGTCTCTGATTGGCTGGTCGTTCTGTGCGCTCTACCACCCAACCCTCTGTTTGAGTTTAAGGTGACTCTCTTCGCTGGAGCGCATTGCAGTAACTTATTTTCCGAAATTGCATGCAAATTCAGGTAGCCTAACTAACGTTACAGCATAAAACGTGTACTGACATCCATTAGCCTAAAATAAGTTTACGTTTTTAATACCACCAATGTTGATAATAGTTCTAGGCTATAGGACAAATCAGAATGTTTGTAAACAGAGGTTGCTACGATACTTCCGGGTGGCCACTCAGCACTTCAAAACCGACTGAACCAGTCGGAGCTGTGTAGAAACAGTTAGCTAACGTACTCTATGCCGAAATCGTGTTGTGTTTGGGGCTGTAATGCCAAATGTAATCAGGCACACCGTGGGTTGGGCTTTTTCCGATTCCCCGCTTTAAAGTCTGAATCCACAGGTTCCGTTGGGTCGATTTAGAGACTTAAAATAGAGGATACCCCAGATCATACAGTCCGTTTGGCTAGCTAGTGAAGGTAACCATATAGCTCGCTAGCTAACGTTAGCTACTTGTTAACGCTAACTTAGATAAAAATACGTGTTAACGCTAACAGATGAAAATACGGCGAAAAAGTGTTAGCGAACTTAGCTAACGTTAACGTTAGCTGCTTCCCTCAGAAAAAAATAATAGGTAATTCCAGCTATGAACGAACTATCGATCAATCAATAAAACAATGTTTGGCTATCTGTCTGTTGTACTTGTAACGTTAGCTAGCCAGCTAAGAATCCAGAGGTTGAGTTGTCAATAACGTTAACGTTACAGTAAAAACACAAGTTCAAATCTGACAACTCAACCTCTGGATTCTTAGCTGGCTAGCTAACGTTACAAGTACAACAGACAGATAGCCAAACATTGTTTTATTGATTGATAGATGGTTCGATTTTTTTCTGAGGGAAGCAACTAACGTTAACGTTAGCTAAGTTCGCTAACACGTATTTTTATCTAAGTTAGCGTTAACAAGTAGCTAACGTTAGCTAGCGAGCTATATGGTTACCTTCACTAGCTAGCCAAACGGACTGTATGATCTGGGGTATCCTCTATTTTAAGTCTCTGAATCCACAGGTTCCGTTGGGTCGATTCAGACTTTAAAGCGGGGAATCGGAAAAAGCCCAACCCACGGTGTGCCTGATTACATTTGGCATTACAGCCCCAAACACAACACGATTTCGGCATAGAGTACGTTAGCTAACTGTTTCTACACAGCTCCGACTGGTTCAGTCGGTTTTGAAGTGCTGAGTGGCCACCCGGAAGTATCGTAGCAACCTCTGTTTACAAACATTCTGATTTGTCCTATAGCCTAGAACTATTATCAACATTGGTGGTATTAAAAACGTAAACTTATTTTAGGCTAATGGATGTCAGTACACGTTTTATGCTGTAACGTTAGTTAGGCTACCTGAATTTGCATGCAATTTCGGAAAATAAGTTACTGCAATGCGCTCCAGCGAAGAGAGTCACCTTAAACTCAAACAGAGGGTTGGGTGGTAGAGCGCACAGAACGACCAGCCAATCAGAGACAGAGGAGGGCGGGTCTTGGCATGGCCATAGTAGGATTCGTAATTTCGCTGAGGGGCTTGGGTTCTGTCCAATCACAAACAAGAAGTGTTGTCCTACCCTTTCCGTTTTGTGAAAGAAAATTACATTGAGGGGCTTGGGTTCTGTCCAATCACAAACAAGAAGTGTTGTCCTACCCTTTCCGTTTTGTGAAATGTCGTTGTGTTTTGTGAAATGTCGTTGTGTTTTGTGAAATGTCGTCGTGTTTTGTGAAATGTCGTCGTGTTTTGTGAAATGTCGTCGTGTTTTGTGAAATGTCGTCGTGTTTTGTGAAATGTCGTCGTGTTTTGTGAAATGTCGTTGTGTTTTGTGAAATGTCGTCGTGTTTTGTGAAATGTCGTCGTGTTTTGTGAAATGTCGTTGTGTTTTGTGAAATGTCGTTGTGTTTTGTGAAATGTCGTTGTTTTGTGAAATGTCGTTGTGTTTTGCACTTCTCAGCCACCGTAGGTTTCTCTGCTTGCTCTTCGCTCTGTGGCTGCTCTGTCTTGGAGCTCTCTTTTAGCACTCACTCTTTTGTTTTTCTTCATCCGTTCCATGTTCATCCGTTCCTTCCCTCGACTCAGTGTTAGCACCTGCGGCACCTTTCCGCCGGCTATTTAAACCACCGGCTTCCTATCTTCCACTTCCATATTGTCTTGCATTTGACAAGGAAAGCGGGTACGGTACAGGACAGACACTTTGAGTAGACCACTTTGCCTCAACTGTTTGTTGAAGTAACGCGGGACTTAACTCGGGTGTTTTAGAGTAGTCAGGATTCCTCCTGCTATTTTCACCCTCCATTCACTCTTTCAGTCTAGTCTCTCTGTTTCTCTCTTTATTTCATGCTTTCAGTTTGGAGAGCGAGAGGCTTTTTCTTTGCTTTCTGTTTTTATACGCTCTAGCCTTCGAGCCATTTCGCAATTTGTATGTGCCATTTCTGAAACATTCCTATGACTTCACGCTGATTAACCACATAACTACATTTTTAAGACATTTCATTCAAACAAATAATTCAAATTTAAGCATGTTTCACAATATAAATAAAATTTAACTGAGCTCATCTAAAGGGGGTATTGCATATTACTGTTCATATACACTGCTTAGTGCTGTGAGCAAATACAAAACAAAAGGAATACATATCAGTCAATTAGACATTATGGATGTGAGATTTACTCTTGTAATCTGTTTTCTGATACGTAAAATTCTCAGATTTAATATGGCATTGTAAGTTCTGGAATGAGGGGATCTTCAACTTGGCATCATAACTGCACAGCATACGTACAGTAAAGACAGCCAGAGGCTCAATTCCAACATCTTTGAAGTTTTTAAATGGATTATCATCCACATAGATGTATACTTCTACACAGATTACACGTGCCCACTTGATGTGTTGGCAACACCACAGGAAAGGCAAGACAAGAAAAGCAAATAAAAAATAAAAATAGAAAAAGATTTAAATTTCAGAACAAAAAAAAAGATTTTCTGATGAAGATTCTGATCAGCGCTGACCTCAATAGGGAAGGATATTGTTGAAGTCATTGCAAAACTTAGAAACATCATATATAATAAAATAATGGAATAAATTATCTGCTGAAAGAAGATGAATTAGGAAGGAGCTGATACGGAGAGCACATTTTATATCCATTCTTGTTTTTGACCATATACAATACAAAAAAAGAATAAATAAAACAACACCTTTTCCACAGAGCTCCTCCATACTGATTCACCCCAGGATAACCGGCTGCCCTCTCACTGTGTACACTTTCAGAGCTGAACATGCATGTCTCTGAACACGTGCTCTCTGAAGATAAAGCATCCGTGTTCACTTCAGAACATTAGAGACATATGAAAGAGATTACAGCTTTGTTCATTGCAGGAGAGCCTTTTGATGTCACGGTCAGTTATGTATATTATTAAAAATAAATAAAATTCCACTAACAGAATTGATTGGAATTGCAAGATTATTTGTTTTGTAGACAATTGGTTATTGATGTTGTGATATAAGGACACTCCGTTAAAAACTGAAACAATAGAAAGTCCCCCACCACCAACCTTATGGCTTCCTTCCAAAACACCAAAAGCAAAAAAATGTGGAGCTGCTAGCAAGATTCCTTACTGTAATTTTGTTGTGAGCTGCTTATATTTAATGCAACATCTTAATTAGTGCAATGTTAGTAATGTAAACAGATGGTAACTATGAGCACAGATCAGTTCCCAGTGTCAGCCTCCACAAAGACGCGGGGGTGAGAGAAAAAGTAAGTTTTAGCACATTCACCAGAGGCAGCTGGTGATTGTTTTCTCACCACCCACAGTTCCTTATAACACTGGAAGTGATGTATTTGGTGGATGGTTCAGCATAAACTTTTTGACAAGTAAAAAAAAAGCATCAAGACAACATGTCACTGAAATCAGAATCCAGCCATGTGACATAAAACTCTTTCTAAGCTTGACTCCACTTTGCACACTGATGGTGATCTACAAGGAGAAAAATAATAAAACTATTCAATTGGTCATAACTAGTTTTACACTAACAATTAATTTGAATTAATTATTAATTTGGGCAGCAGTGTAGTATAATGGTTAAGACACTGGACTCTAACCAAAAGGTTGCAGGTTTGATTCCCAGGTAGGACACTGCCATTGTACCCTTGAGCAAGATACTTAAAGGGTAACTACACCCTAGATCACTTTTTATTTTTTTTTGCTGTAAACATGGTTGTATGCCTACCTTATAATTAAACTTATTCATCCATTCCGTTATTTCAACAATTCTGAAATAATAACATAAATCAGAAGAAACTGGTAGAAAAGCGTTTTTGTGCTGCCCGTAACGGTTGAAATTTCCTTTCTGCTCCCCACACTGCCCCCACCCCAATCGTGATGTCAGAGTACCTCTTTGGAGGTACCTCTACGTCATATGGATAATTGTTGTCGCCCACAACGAAAACAGCTGGCACCTGATTGGTTAGACCCATGACGTTACTTTTGTTTTGGCTCCACATTTTTAAACCGGAACAACGTTGCGTCCTGTTCATAAACTCTCTTATTCCACCTAAATAGCCCACTAAAATATGTTTCTGAAGATATTTGAGGTGAGAAATCGGCCATGCACTTGCTGAATCTTGATTCATATTTTATGTGCAACGTCTAGTTTGATCCAAGTTATATGTAATAATTTGTACAAGCTACGTTAATTTATGCAAATGACGATGGACACAGCTCCTCCGCCCCCACCCCGCTCCCTCGCTCACCCCACAAAGTATTTTTCAAAATTGTTTCATGGGTGGAGACAGGCTGAAACAGTGGGTGTAGTTGCCCGTTAACCTGAATTGCTTCAGAATATATCTGTATAAATGTAACAACAAAAAAAAATGCTAAAGAGTTCTGTAAGTGTAACTAAATGCCTGTAATATAATGTTGAATTATGTTCAGCAAAACAAAATAAAATGGTTGAAACAAAATTGGCTCTGCTTTGAATTAATCTGATGACAAATGTAATTTTATAGTGTGGGCAAATTACAGAATAACTAAAACAAAAACTCCAAAAATTGATTTGTGGTTCCATTTCTGAGTGGGTTTGTTACTAGTCTAGCTTGAATCATGCCATAACTTACTGATTAGAAGTGACCAGATCAAATTTAAGCAATTTACAGCTGTGTGTAACATTATTCCTCCAAGAGCCAATTTACAGCACCCTTGGGTGAAGCCGGCCGGTAATTATGTGCTGATCCAAGAGCTTAAAGCTCATAAATTTGCTTTAAATGGGTGTCACTTAGCCAAATGATACTATAAATTTGTCATAACTATGAAAAAAGTATGAAGCACAGTGAGTGGTGACTGGTAGGTGTGGGATACAAAAAAATGTAATCTACATGTCATCTTTTCACCTTTTAGAGTGATAAATGCTTACTGGGACCCCTATCTTTGGATAATTGGGGAAGCCTGTACGCAGCATGTGCAGGCAGTGTAGTTTTGCCTGTGGTCATATTTGAAACAATAAATCTAGTCTTGGAAACATCTCCATGTTGACAAACACTGGTAAGCCCACACAGATTCCATAACTATGTTGCAGTACATTTGTATAATATTACATCAAATCCACATGATTACTTTTTATTTTAGGTGTTTTCATCAAAGTCCTGATAGAATCCAGTCTACTGTTACCAATATTCAGTGCCTGTACAGAGGGAGATTTACCAGTTCTAATTAAGGACAATCTTGTAAGTTTTATTTCATGTTCTACATCTTTCACATGCAGCTCTACATCTTTCACATGCAGCTCATTAGGTCACAGACTAGGTTCCTTATTTGCAGCAACTCATCGTATTGAGCAAGTAAACACTTTCCCTCTTAGTTCAGTCTGAATAATTGGCAATGTGTATTTACACAACAGAGCAATTTGCTCACCTGGTGAGCAATTGTGTTGTTTCTTTAAGGTTTTAAACTGCACACTTGCACTGTCCATTAAATTGTCCAGCTCAATGTCAGCATATCTCTTTGACTGCTGCTAACTCAATAACATCATGCTGATCTGCGAATGACACAGAACATGATTATGGATTCAATGGATTCTCTTTTTCTTCAGGGATTCATAGTTCACTCTGGCGGAAAACATCAGCGTGTGGACTGCACCTAGATTTAGTCATTGGAATAACCTCAAAGCTATTGCACAAATGTTGACAGATAAAACCATTTTCTCATTTAATTAGTCCCCCCAGGATTGCGCGATCGCGGAAATTTCCGTGGAATTCTGGGCCATCCGCGCAATAGTAAACAAGCCGCAGAATCATGCAGAAAATGTACCAATCACCACCGCTAGATGCCACTGTCTGCTGTATGGGTTTGCAGCAGTTAGCTCAGTTGACTGACAAGCCATTGACAAAAAAATCACAGTGAATAAGAACCGCCGACCCAGTAGCTTTCCCATTCAGCCACTGTAGGCGCTACAGTAGCTACGCAAAGGAAAAGACACCGAATGTTTTGTAACAGTTTCAACTTTTTAATAGCCTATAGGCTAGCCTATTATTGTTCCTATATTGAAACAAACATTTTTGTAGTATGTAGAAACGGTAGGCCTACATTATGCATGTTATTGTCTGACTGTGGTAAGATGGTTGTAAACGGGTTTTGTATGCACAAGCGGCGACACTGTAGGAATCCCGCATTGGAATTTTGTTTACAATTTTAGAGAAATATGAATAGGCTACTATAATTGGGACATTGACAACTAGGCTAGCACCATAGATAGGGCTAATAGCCTGCGTGTTCGAAAGAGCGCATTGCGCTTGATGCAGCATTTGTTGTAGTTATAGTCCAATGATTATTATTTTTGAAAGCTAAAGGTTGTAAATCTAAATGAGAAACCGTGATATTAAAGTGAGTAGGATCATTTCAGTTACAACCGTTGTTTGTTGTGTTATTTAAAACATGGTTCGGCAGGTGGTCGTTGGCGGGGGTCTCCAATTGGTTTTTGAAACGGGCCTCCAAATGCATGGCAAAGGCCGCCTATGCCGACTGTTGACAGCTAGCATTTTGTCTTTATGGAGCGATTTATCCGTCCAATTGCCAATACATCAAAATTGGGAAACGTATAGGCCTATTCGCTGCTGAAAGGGCAAGATCCTATCCTATGTTACTCAAGGATGGAGGAAAGCTGTTTTGTACATTGTGCAACAAAGTAGCCTACTTGATTAATAACACAGCCTTCCCACCACGTTAACACAATAAAAGTGTCAATTGTCTGAGTGACTCCTGCTCTTTGTTAACCAATTTGAACAATGACAACTGTAACTTAATTATTATATGACCATTATTTTGTCAAATAATGGTCACATTAGGCCACTTTTTTCAGTCTGCGGAATATTGCAGAAAATTTTATTTTCAGATTGCAGATTTTACAAAGTCTGCCGCAGATTTTAGGATTCTGGGGGGACTATTTAATTGCACTTTCCATACAAATAGTAATTATATCCATCAGTAGATTGTATTTAAGAGTCAATAACTGTATACTGCATACAGCAAGAATCTACAAGACTAACTGTGGATGCTGGTAATGTCGCAATTCTTATTTTTGCTACAAAAGTGCTACATTTGACAGTATAGACCATATACAGTAATTCTCATTCAGGGCTCCAGAGTGCGACTATTTAGTCGCATTTTGAGACCACATTTGGAGATGTTGCAACTAGAATTTTTAACTAGGAGCACCAGTGCGACCAGCATTTTTAAAATATATATATTTTTTATCATAGTATATCATGTTAATCACAGGAGGGAGGGAGATAATTGTGTGTGTGTAGCGCGCATGACAGAGACAGAGAGGAGCTACCAGGAACTAACCAGCTTCTCGTTACCATGATAACGCGCTCTGAGCGGGAGAGAGGGAGAGAGTGAGAGACACTGACGATACTTGACGCTTTGAGATTCAGTGCAGTGGAACCAGAGGCAGGAAAACAGAGACATTCATATAATTATTAGTAGTTAGTGAGAGCAGCTTATCCCGAGAATGAAAGAAACTATTGATTCGTTTTTTACAAGAAAAGACCCTCCTAAACAATCGCAAAATGTTGACGAGGATGACCACTCAGATGAGGAGTGCGCAGTAGGTGAGCCCGCAAAAAGGCCGCATAAGTCATACTGTTTCCGACAGGAATGGCTGAAAGAATTGCAGGGGAAACCAAGTTTGCTGATTCTACCACGCACTTTAAACACACAGCATTTGTAAAGCACAACAACAGTACGAAGCATAAAACTTGCAGGGACATAAGCATTGGTCATGCTGCAACGCCACTTCCAACAGCTTTTAGCAGGCAGGAATCTGCCAATCGATCTGCAGAAGAGGCAGAAATGACAATCAAATTCAACACAGCCTATCACATTGCTAAAGAAGAGCTGCCATTTACAAAATTCAGGGGTCAGATTGAATTGCTAAAAAAGAACGGACTGCAAGTGAATCCGACTTACAGCAATGACACTGCATGCACACAATTTATAGGAGTCCTAGCAGATACACTGAAGAAGACGACCGGTGAAAAGATAAAAGATTCAAGATATCTCTCCTTGATTGATGGTGACACTGATGTGTCAACCAAAGAATGCGAGATAGTCTACGGATCCTGGATAAAGGAAGACCGGTGAATGTCTTAATTGGCCATGTTGAAGTCCAGCATGCAAATGCTCAAGGTATGTTAATTACAGTATAGGAAATTCTTATTATTCTTAATTTTTTATAAGAAAAAAAGAGCAGTTTATTTTCTTATCCACATCACCACATTTTAAGCTAATTCCACTGTGCAGAGACTATATAAAAAATAAATAGCATGGAATTTTTATTGAAGGAATCTATGACGCCACCAAAGATGCCTTTGGTCGTTTTGGGGTAGAGACCGAGTGGTTGGAGAAGACAGTCTCAATGGGAGCGGATGGTGCGGCAGTAAACCTTGGGCATAAGGTGGGTGTAATAGCCCTCCTCCAAGCTGAGGCAGGAAACTTTATCGTGCCCTTCCACTGCATGCCACATAGGTAGGTAATTAAGCTTATGATAGCATGTGGTATTTTTGAATATGTATTAATATCGAAAGTATTCATTTATGCAGCTATAAGTTATGGATGATAAACCATTTGGATAGTACAACAGAATGTATTAATTCAAGTTGAATTTGTTTTTAAAGACTGGAGCTGGCAATGCTGTCCGTGCAAAGGAAAAAACCCCATGGTGGAGGAAGTCTACAATCTCCTTAATATGGTATGGAAGACATACCACTACAGCTGCAAGTCAATGAGAGAGCTTAGAGCCCTTGGAGTGGAGTTGGGTGTGAGCATCAATGTTCCAAGTGGTGTCAGTGGGACACGCTGGCTCCCACATGTAACCCGGGCCCTGAAGACCATACTTAAACCTGGAGGAAAAGACAAAGGCCTGCAGAACCCAGGGCAGTTCACAGCCGTCTACTATCACATGGATCATTTGGCTGGATCATCATGTTGCTGGAAGCGAGGAACGTCTAAAATTTTAAAAAGTCATATTCTC